>JALMGF010000059.1:1320000-1767500 GCA_023333645.1 Sceloporus occidentalis
GTCACTTTATCAGTCTTGAACTGTCCATTGCAGCTGGACAAACCATCCACTTGACCTCCGACTTATGGAGCACCCTTAGTGCACAGCATGCATTTCTTTCACTGACGGCACACTGGTAGCTGCCCAAATATTCAGAGGACAGTAACAATGCAGCCGGTGTAGGCGCATGGGGTGAAAGGAGGGACAGAACTAGGGCATAATGGCAGGAGTGTTATAGAGCCTTCCTACTCCATGCTGAGGTTATGGATAAGCAGCATACATCAGCTCACATTTTGGCAGCTTTTAGTAAGATGCTGGTGCCATGAATTGGACCACAGCAGTAGAAATGCGAATGGTTGTGACTGATGGGGCAGCAAACATGATAAAGGTGGTTAGACGGGACTTTATGAGTTTGCAATTAAAAAGTGTCATAAAATTGCTGTGTACTTTCACCGTAGCCTGAAGACAAGCCAGCAGGTGAGGGAGGAGCAAAAGAAGGCAGGCCTACCCCACCACCATATCAGGATGTAGACACCCTGTAAAGTATGTAAGAAGAGCCTACCTTAGTTTAAATGGTGGAACCATTGATAAGGAGTAACTGATAGGAGCACAGAGACAGGAACGAAACAGGTGGTTCAGGGTCAAACAAGAAAAAAGCAAGGTTAATCAGCGAAAGTGCAGCATAGTCAGGAGGCAGACCGGGTCTGCAACGGTTAATCAGTCCAAAATGCAGCGTAGTGAGGCCCGGTCAGCAACGGTTAATCAGTCCGAAATGCAGAGCAGTCAGGAGACAGGCCAGGTCAGCAATACTTAATGAATCCAAGCAGGGTACCAGGCGTTAATACACAAAGTCGACACAACAAACCAAGGTCAGAACTGGTAGTACAGTAAGCAAGAAAAAAGGAATAGACATGAGTACTGGTGCAGGACTCAGGGACTGGCAGGGAGCAGACAAACAAGACTGCTGAGTTGCAGTGACACATTAGACAACCGAGCAAGGAGTGGGAGTGAGATAGGGAATTAAATAGTGTCCCAAAAAGCCACCTGCAGCGACTCCATCCCGGATGATTTAACAGATAATTTATTACTGGAAGATGTGTCGTTTGACTACTCTTGTTACAAGGTGTCTCCTCAAGAGAAAGTCTGTCGGTCTCAGAAGAGTTCTTCACCCTCCAACTGCCTGCCTCCCATCAAGTGACCACAAGCCGCGCTTCTAATGAATGACCGCGGCCGGCGGTTCACGACTGCAGGCTTTGCGGCTGCCAGCGACGGGCTGGGACTGAAAAGCAGCCCTGGAAACATTTGGAGACCAGCCCCATATAGTTTATCTTGCGCTCGAGCTCTTGTACCCACACGCACCCCTTATACATACCCGAGTCACACTATTTGCCATATAAGTAACTAAAACATTCTTTTTATCACATTATTTGTATTAAAATTAGACTTGCGCATTCGTCTTCGGGCGAACATGAAAACGAGCACGAAGAGGCCGTTTTTTTTTTTCGTTCCGAAGACACGCCGAAGAGAATACAGTGCCGGCAAAATGTAGGTGAAGACGAAGATCGTCTTCGTTTTTGCTGCGCAGCCGCCAAAATTTCAAACAGGAGTGAGCTGATCTCGTCTGTCCAATCAGCTCACTCTTGTGACGTCATGCTAAGGGTCTCGTCCAATGCCTGTGCTGCTGTTTTTTGAATTCTGAAGGCGCCTTTATAAGACCAGAGCTTGCCTGAGAGATCCATTCATTTTTCGCTGTGACTGCTTTGGCAACACTGCTGTGCTGCATCCGAGCGTTACAGAGAGATTGTTCTGTTCTGTGTGAGACTGGTAAGCCTTAGCCTGCCATTTCTCACAGTGTACTTCATCCTCACTTCAGTGCTACTTAATATAATTAATAATAATAATTTGATTAATTTAATTTTTTTTTATTTAATTTGTCATCAACTGTAGTGTAAGTGCTGTTGAGTTGACAGTGCACCCAGTGTCTCAGTGGCACTGAGGTGCCCTTGCCCTGGGCTGGCACTAGTGCCTACTGCCTGTCCTGCTTAAATAAATTAAATAGAATTTATAAATAATAATTTAATAGAATCTATAATTTAATAGTTCATTATAATATTATATATATATATTTGTCAGTCATATATATATATACTATAGTATACTAGTGTAGAGTGTACTGTAGACATTCATCTACTAGTGTCTAATTTAAAATCAGTAATATTAATTAATATAATTAATAATTGAATTCATTATAAAATTATATATATATTTGTCAGTTATAGTTAGTAATAGTATACTAGTGTAGAGTGTACTGTAGACATTCAAGACATCTACTAGTGTCTAATCTAAAATCAGTAATATCAATAATTCTATAATTCTTTCTTATCTTAATAGTTAATTAAATTAGCTATAAATAAAAGTAATAATATTAATTAATTACTACTAGCGTATAGTTCAGCTAATCTTATTAGTACTGGTGCTGCAGCTCTATAGTTTGTGCTTTGTTTTAGCAACAGCAAGAGACCAAGTCAATTTTTCTTAATTAATAATCTTTCATTTTATTTCATTTGTTTTGCTCACCTCAGTCCATCAGTGAAGTGAACTTGTTGGGCTAGTGAGTGCAGCCACATAAGTGCTGTGTGTTTTTGTTCAGCAAGCAGTGAAGCTAACTGTTTTGCTGTGACATTTTATTTTATTTCTAATTCTTTTCAAGAAAAATTGACTGTGACGAGCTGTACTAAGCAAAGCTTCAAACTACTAGCTGTAGTACTAAAATAATTCTAATCTTCTTTAATCTTAATCTATAATATATTATAAATAATATATAACAATATAAATTCTAATTCATAATCTATAATATAAGTAATTCTAATTCTAAATTCTAATTCATAATCTATATTCTTCTATCTATAATACATAATATATAAGTAAATTATTTCTAATCTATTAATATTATATAACTTAATATTAATTAATAAATCATATACTGAATCTGATTTAACCTCACTTTAGCTTAGTGGGTTTGAGAGCGTCTGCCTAGAGGTAGACTTATAGTAAGGAAATATAGCTTTAGGCTAGCATAGTAGTAGGCTAAGCTCTTAGGCCCGTGTAAATTAAAATTAAAAATAAAATACTGCTAGTTATTAAATAGTTAATCTTGAGTTAATAATTTAAATAACTTTAGCACTTTGGCAGATTGCACACAACAGCACAGTGCAGTAGTGCATAGTTTTACTTTTTAAGCAGTAGCACTGAAGAGAACTTCCTCTAATTTTTTTGTCTTTAATTCATTTTTCCTTTTTTTTTTTTTATTTATTTATTTTTTTTATAGTTTTTTAAACACTACACTACACTACACACACAACACAAAATTTGAAATGGATCCTCCTTTTGGGACTAAGGAGGGACAAACTCCATCTACCACCACCACCAGCACCACCAGCACCACCACCAGTTCTAAGATGCAGCCTTTGCGTCAGTCTAGTCGGCCAAGTAGGCCAAGCTCTCGCTTATCATTTGGGGAAGCATTGCTTGAAGGATCATCAAGTAAAGGAAAGGCACCAAAAGCAGGCAGTAGTAGTGCGGCTAGGCCCACAAGCTCTATGGTTTTTTACGGAAAGCCTAAAGCACCAGAAGCACGTTCAAAGTTAAAGGGTAGCACAAGTAGTACCAGCCCAGTGACTAAAAAGAAGTGCATTTTGCCCCAAGCAGCATCTTCCCCATCCACAAGCAGCTCTACCACCACTAGTGCTGCGCCTACTTTTCCCACTGGTACCGCCACGCCATGTCCTCCTAGTACCTCTAGAAAGCCACCAAGTCCTTACAAAATTTTTGTAAAGACAGTTAGAGAGAGGGCTACACATAGTGGAACTCCACCTAGCGAGGTAGCAGAGGAGCCTGAGACTGAGAGGCCAAGTGCAGAGTCTATTCTTCCTGCTCGCACTACTACTAGTCACGAGTCTCACGACGATATCTGTCTTAGCTCCAGCCTAGCAGGAATTCCATTCGATCTGGCTAATGAAGAGCTAGACTATGAGCCAGAGGAAGTAGAGGAGATGAGTGGTCAGGAATCAGATTCCTCAGGGAGCAGTGTCCAAATGACTAGTGCACAATTTTCCCCTGAGCCTCCACCTTCTCCGCTACGATCATCACCATCACCACCACCACCAGCAGCAGCCGCAAAACCTAGCAAATCTAAAGCAATTAGCAGTCCCACTATGGCAAGTACTGTTACCACCAGTCCCACCACCACTAGTTCTGCCTCTGTTCATCCACCCCGAGCAGTAGGAGCAGCACCCAAGGCACACTCCAAGGCTATGCGCGCCCCAATTTGGGAGCACTTTGAAAATGTTGAAGAAGGGCGCTATGGAAAGTGCAAACATTGTGGGAAGCTAATAAGCAGAGGGAAAGTGTCTGGCCATTTTACCAGTGCTAGCATGAAGCATCACCTCAGCACTCAACACAACGCTGTGCTATTGGGGAAAGATGCAGAAGTAAAACTTAGTGCAGGCAGCATAGCTGGTGGCCGTGGAAAAACCCCAACAGCTTCTTCTTCTGAGCCAATAGCAGCAGCAGCAGCAGCTAGTGCTGGCAGCCAGAGACCAAGGCAGGTTGGAGCACTGCATGTCCAGCCCACCCTGGAACAATTTGTGGCATTCCAATCCAAAAGGTCAATGCCCAAACAGCAGGCCAATAAAGTAACGCGACTGATTGGTCAGTTCATTGCTGTTGGAGGGGCATCCTTCTCTATGATCGAAGGGGAGCCTTTCAAACAATTGATGGCGGCTGTGGCTCCACAATATACACTTCCGTCACGTTCCACTTTCAGCAGGAACATTGTCCCCTCATTGTATCGGTCCTGTGTTGCAGCAGTGAAAGAGGAGCTTTCCAAGGCTGCTGGTCAGTCTGTTCATTTCACTACAGATTTGTGGAGTGCACCTAGCGGCCAGAATGCCTTTCTTTCTTTGACAGCACACTGGTGGCAGCCCGGTGTGTCTAAGGAAGCTGCTGCAGCAGGCTACCGATCTTTCCTTCTCCATGCAGAAGTGATGGATGAAAAGCACACTTCCCAAAATATTCTGCATGCAATGAGGAAAATGTTTAGCCTTTGGGTGGGAGCAGAGGCGGGCACCAATGTTGAAGTTGGTTTTGTGGTAACTGACGGAGGTGCCAATATGGTGAAAGCACTGCGAGATGGTCATATTGTTGGTGTGCGCTGTGCATCCCACATCATCCATCTTGTAGTGAAGGCAGCAATGTCAGAAGGAACTAATGTGGCAGCAGTAGTTCTGTCCCGCTGCAGAAAGATCCCTGAGCACTTTCACCATAGTGTTAAGGCTAGCCAACTTTTGAGGGAAGAGCAAGAGAGGTCAGGTCTTCCCGTACACTGCCTACGTCAGGATGTCAGTACACGGTGGAACTCCACGTTAGACATGCTGGAGAGGATTTTGGAGCAGCAGAGGGCAATCCATAATCTTGCCTCAGAGCACAATATTGGGATTACCTCTCCATTGAATAGGGAGGATTGGACAGTGATCGCCCAGCTAGTGGCAGTCCTTAAACCATTCAGGGATGCCACAGAAAATTTAAGATCAAACACTGCCAGTCTGGCCCAGGTAATCCCAGTGTTCTCCCATCTAGGCAGCAAGATGGATGTGTTCCTTGGAAACCGTGAGGCTGTTCAAGGTGGCACTCTACATCCTGACGTTGCAGCCATAGTCAGGAAGCTGAAGGATCTGCTAAAAGTACACCTTCGCAAACGAATGGAAGAGAGTCCCGAAATGATGCTAGTGTGCCTTTGCGATCCAAGAATTAAGGGAAAGCTAGCTTTGAAATTTAATGTTCTCAGTAGCTACCGGGAGCAATTGGTCAACAAGGTGCGTGACTGGCATCGTAAAATGGGAATGCTGTCCGAGGAGGGAGAGGTGCAGGAGGAGGAAGAGATGATGTGGTCTGCTACTCCTAGCAGCAGCATCAGCAGCAGTGCCACAAGCAGCACAACACAGCTGAGTGGAGCAGCTGCGTTTTGGGAAGAGGCACTTGGGAGTATAGTTGGAACATCTGACAGAGCTAGCAGCAGAAAGGAGAGTAGTGCTGCTGAAATGGTCAAACTTTACCCCTGTGAAGTTCCTTCTGCGCCTAATGTTGATCCTCTTAGCTACTGGGATGAAAAGAAGAGTGTGTGGCCTGCACTCTCATGGGTTGCGCAGCAGCTACTATCATGTCCGCCAACCACTGTTCAAAGTGAGCGCGTGTTTTCTATGACTGGAAACATACTGAGTCCACAGCGCTCACGCATGGCACCTCATCTGATGGAGCAGATTGCCTTTCTTAAATTCAATCTGCCCAAGTTGGGTTACCCAGCTCTTAGCTTGGAAAGTTAATTTTTTTTCTCTGTAATGTTTAAGGTAGTTTCTCCCCCTGGTTGCACGTGTTTGTGGTGTGGCAACGTCTGCTACCTCCGCCGGTGTAGCCAATTTACACTAGGGCCTAGTGTCTGAGTTCTGGAAGTCCGCTCCCAAACGCCATGGACTGACAGACTTTCATGCTTTGCCCTGGGGTGAAACAGGTGAGCGGGTCGTCAATTGCCCACTCATTCACCTTTTTCCTTTTCCAACGCTGCTGCTGGTGGTGGTGCCAGCATCTTTTGCCAGTTCGCTTCCTGGCTGAAATCATGCCTCAAATGTCCCTAATGGAGAGGGTAGTTTCTCCCCCTGGTTGCACTTGCTGCGGTGTGGCAATGCCTGCTACCTCCGCCGGTGTAGCCAATTTACGCTAGGGCCTAGTGTCTGAGTTCTGGAAGTCCGCTCCCAAACGCCAAGGACTGACAGTCTTTGGATGCTTTGCCCTGGGGTGAAACAGGTGAGCGGGTCGCCAATTGCCCACTCATTCGCCTTTTCCAATGCTGCTGCTGCTGCTGGTGGTGCCAGCGCCTCTTCTCTGCCAGTTCGCTTCCTGGCTAGTGTCATGCCTTAAATGTCCCTAATGGAGAGGGTAGTTTCTCCCCCCTGGCTGCGTCTGTTTGCGGTGTGGCAACGCCTGCTACCTCCGCCAATGTAGCCAGCTTACGCTAGGGCCTTGTGTCTGAGCTCTGGAAGTCTGCTGCCAAACGTCTAAGACTGACAGTGTTTGGGTGCTTTGCCCTGGGGTGAAACAGGTGAGTGGGTCGCCAATTGCCCACTCATTTGCCTTTCCCAATTCTGCTGCTGCTGGTGGTGGTGCCAGCGTCTCTTCAATGCCAGTTTGCTTCCTGGCTTGTGTCATGCCTCAAATGTCCCTAATGGTAAGGGCAGTTTCTCCCCCCTGGTTGCACTTGCTGCGGTGTGGCAACGCCTGCTACCTCCGCCAATGTAGCCAGCTTACGCTAGGGCCTTGTGCTCTGGAAGTCTGCTGCCAAACTTCTAAGACTGACAGTGTTTGGGTGCTTTGCCCTGGGGTGAAACAGGTGAGTGGGTCGCCAATTGCCCACTCATTCGCCTTTCCCATTTTTCAATGCTGCTGCTGCTGGTGGTGGTGGTGGTTGTGGTGGTGGTGCCAGCATCTCTTCTGTGCCAGTTCGCTTCCTGGCTAGAGTCATGCCCAAAATGTCCCTAATGGTAAGGGCAGTTTCTCCCCCCTGGCTGCGTCTGTTTGCGGTGTGGCAACGCCTGCTACCTCCGCCGGAGTGGCCAGCTTACGCTAGGGCCTTGTGTCTGAGCTCTGGAAGTCCGCTGCCAAACGTCTAGGACTGACGGTGTTTGGATGCTTTGCTCTGGGGTGAAACAGGTGAGTGGGTCGCCAATTGCCCACTCATTCGCCTTTTCCATTTCCTTTTCCATTTCCATTTCATTATTTTCCTTCTGATACACAACCAACCAACCAAACATAACACAAACAATAACACAAATAACACAGTGACATAACACATAACACACAACACATATAACACACAGTGACAACACACATAACACATACACGTACAATGCACAAATCACAAGGACCTTTCCTCTTGTTATTTGTCCTGGCCTTCACTTCTACACTCACTAGCATTAACGCTATAACTCACACTTCATACTATAACATTTTGCCAACAGACCCAACTTTTTCAGGGACAGTCCTGCTTTTTTCCAGTCCTGTCCCATCTAATTTAGCTATCTAGGTATGCAAATACACGTTGGTAGTTATAGCTCGGTAGGTAGCACTAGTATAAACATTAAATAAATATAATAAAGTACTAAATAATAAATCTAACTTTAAAATACATTTAAATAAACCCCTAATTTTTTTTTTAAAACCCATTAAAATTAAAATTAAATTATTATTTAGACATAATACATCTTTAACCAAACCAGTGCACTGCTACTAATCTTAAACATAACCGTACATTAACCCTAAGCTATTTTTTAGTTCTTGTCCAACATTTTTCCATCCGCATACCTGCCAACACACCCAAGATTTTGGTGGACAGTCCTGCTTTTTTCCAGTCCTGTCCAGTAAAAGTTGGGTTGTTGCAAAGTATGCCATTGTGAATAGGTAGCAAATGTTAGGCATTTATTACAAGTGGTCCAAAATCAATTTAAAAATGTAAAATAATCCCTATTCTTTTATTAAACATCTATGGATGTGTGACTGTGTATGATAAACGGAGGCCAAGTTCCTTGGAGCATTTGTCTCTAGGTCATTTTGTGTACAGTACACAATCGTGTGTGCAACTCTATTGGTCGTTTCGGCAGGGGGCTGGCCTGCCATCAACGAATGACTCGTTGATGCCAGACCAGCCCCCTGCCGAAACGACCAATAGAGTTGCACACGTTCCTTCACGGCAGCTGCTGCTGCTCCGATGTGTTGTTAACCCCATATTAACCCCTGCTAGGCAACCAGGAAGGAAACGAAGATTAAACGAGCACGAAGAATGTCCGCGAATATTCGCCCGAAGAGAAGACAGGAACGGGCAAATATAGTTTTTTTTCCCCCCCGAAGACGAGCACGAAGACGAACACGAAGAGCCCCTGGTGCCCAAGTCTAATTAAAATGCCAGAAAGCAAAAATGTTAAAAGGCCCTAATAAATACATTAGACATAATGGAATCAAAGCATTTGCTACTGCAAACATTTTTAGATGAAAAAGTTCTATTATTTTATTCAGTGGAACAAAACAGTGATCACATTATTCTTCACGATATTCTTGAATAGAACCTTTTATTTCTTTATTAATTCATGTAAACAATTTTTTCATATTTAATAAAAACTATTATTTTTTTGTTTTTATTTCCTTTTATTTGCACCCCCTGTTATGAACATCTGCCCCAGGCTTGCCACTCTGCCCCCAGAAATGCCTTATACCCACCTATATGCCACTCTGCCTCCCTGATATGCCTTTTAACTCCCTATATGCCACTCTTCCTCCAGAAATGCCTTATACCCCTATATGCCAGGTGCATATCATGGGACATAGTGGCATATAGGGGGTTAAAAGGCATATTATGGGACAGAGTGGCATTTAGGGGGGTTAAAAAACCCTCTATATGCCACTCTGCCTCCAGAAATGTCTTATACCCTCCTATATGCCACTGTGCCCCATGATATGCCTTTTAACCCCCTATATGCCCCATGATATGCCTTATATCAGAGTGGCATATAGGGGGTTAAAAGGCATATCATGGGGCTCAGTGGCATATAGGGGGTTAAAATGCATTTCTGGAGGTATATATATATATATATGTATATATATATATATATATGTATATAATATATATATATATATATATATAACTGCTAACAGCAATCACACTCCTATCAAGCCAAGGCAGCCAGTACATGCTGGAACCTGTGGATGATAGTAGTGTGATTACAGCCTCCCTATGCCATGAGGTCCTAACCTTACTTCTCACAGACCTTCCATTGACTAACTTGAAATTAGCTAGTATTAATTTGATTGATGATCTTTTATATAAAACTCTTTAATTTCATTTGCCTCTTTGTCCGAGAAATATGGGCTATTCTCGAGAGAAATGTTTAAATATATCAGACTTAAGCATTTCTTCTCTTCTTTTTTTTTTCAATTCTCCGTTTATTGAGCAGTGTAAAATACAGAGATCATGAAGAATACACATGTATAAAGTCCAGATGTCGTTTAGTAGTGTATCAACAACTTCACACTTAGAGGGCGTCAGGTATAGGAACGGAAAATCCACAGGGGAAATCCTGCAGAATATCCGCAAGTAAAACAATACACATAGAGTATATACAGGGACTGCAATATGTAAAGTAAATAACAAAGACACCTAGATGTTACAGAAATGTCAAATCAGATATTGTTACATGAAGCTCCATAAGTGTACGATAAAGAAAAGCGCCACATGGCAAACCCAGCGCATCAGTAATAATACGAGAGTAATGCAGAAGTGAACATGTGTGATGTGGCAGCAGGCTTCGATCATACATAACAAACGGAGCCAAAAAGAAACGACATAAACTAAAAACCAATAAACAAAGAGCTCCGAGAGTGGTTACTCCAGGCGGGCGCCAATACAGGGATGAAGCGAAACGCCAAGTCGGCTGTGTTATGAAGTGGAAGGCCATATGGTAACAATACCAAGCAGGTACAGTGTATACATAAAATAAACACATCCATAAAAGGAACAAAGCAATTAAAAGAAAACAAAGAAAAAAAAAACCAGAGACCCAAAATGTGTACTGACAGTCATCCCTACCAATCCCTGAAGTGTTGTAGTAGGGCAGTTACTGGGAAGATATGGAAAGGGGGGTAGCCGGGAGGTGTGGGCCCAGAATCTGTAGAGGAGACAAATTCGTGCGACCAGAACCATCTCCTAGTAGCCCTTGGTAGCCCTTCCCCCCTGGACGTCCATACCATCTCCTCCATTTGTTCGATAAAAGTTATTTTTTGTAACCACAAAGAAATTGGTGGGGTCGTCGAAGTGCGACAAAATCTGGGTATTACAGCTTTAGCAGCATTTAAAAGGTGGATTGTGAGCGATCGCTTATATGCAAGTCCATGCCACCTACCCACTCCACCACCCTCAAGACTGTCTGCCAAAAATATTTAATCGCTGGACACTGCCTCCAGCACATATCAGGGACCGAGGGATAGAGCCTATGGAGATCTACTGGTGTTTTGTACCACCTCGTCAAGAGTTTGTATGAGCACTCCTGAATCCTACTGGAGATGGAGCCCCTATTGATAGCAAACAGAACTTTATCCCAGTCCTGGGGTGATGGTGAAATAGAGAGATCCCCCTCCCACATGCTCATGAAATAGGGTTTTGTCCTGGAGGCAGATTCCAACAGGAGGGCATAGAGGGCCGAAAGTAAATGCGGAGTCTCAGAGCTAGAGGAGCACAGCGATTCAAAGTGGGATAATGGTCTAAATGCTGAGTTTGTAAATAAAAAAGGAGTTCGACAGAAGTCAAGGACTGTTTGCCATAAAAGGTCTTGGCTGACACAAGGGTGTTGTCCACAAGCATTGAATGGAAGCGGGCCGTCAGCCACAGATACGAGGGCCTCAGCGGGGATCAGTGAATAGTCATACTGAGGGGGAAATTAGGATTGGGAACAATCAGATAGAGGGGGCACGGGCACGAGGTCCTTCACAATCCCCCTAAAGACCCTTAACATGGAGGAAACAGTGAGCGAAATCTTAGAGATGAAGTGTTTCTTGGAGTCCGGTAACCAAGGAAGGCAACGGAGGGGAACGCTCACAATTACGTTGGTACAGGTGAGGAAACCAGGATGCAGGAGAGCGCGGTCACTAGGCAAGCACAGGTCGGCACCGGGTATCAGGCAGAGAAGGGTCAGGCAATCCGGGTCAGGAGCAGAGAGGTCAACAAGGTCACAAGGCAAGCAGAGGTCAGCACCGGGTATCAGGCAGAGAAGGGTCAGGCAATCCGGGTCAGGAGCAGAGAGGTCAACAAGGTCACAAGGCAAGCAGAGGTTGGCACCGGGTATCAGGCAGAGAAGGGTCAGGCAATCTGGGTCAGGAGCAGAGAGGTCAACAAGGTCACAAGGCAAGCAGAAGTCGGCACCGGGTATCAGGCAGAGAGGGTTTTGGCAACAGGTTAGCATACAGCTTAGTTGTAAGAACAACTGAGCACTGAACAGGTATCAGTGCTCAGCTTTTAAACCAGCCGCCCTTCTAAGTCCCGCCCCCATCAGTGACGCCGTCCAATGGACGTTTTGTCTCCTCCATTGGAGACTAGAATCTGAAGGGGGGCGTGGTGTATGAGGCCGTGAGTGTATATCACTGCGCGGCGGTTCTTTCATGTGAACCGCCGCGTATGAAGACACACTGTTGCGGCATCGGTCCTGGACGGGTAAGTACCGAGTACCCGCTACTCGTGGGTACTCGGGAAAAGCACTCCTCACCGGAGCGGGACGCCACGAGCACCTGGGCGACGTGTACCGGACGGGACCATGACGCCGCGGGTACTTGGGCGACACAAGCTCCGTATGAGATCCGTATGAGATCCCGTCGCAACGGGTACTCGGGCGACGCGCTCCGAACAGGAGCGCGACGCTGCGAGCACCCTTGCGATGCACGCCGGCCGGGATCGTGACACTCACGAACGACCCCTCAATTTCCAACCATTGCTTGGGGACCGAAATAGACCATTCCACAACTCTACGGAGATGGGCTGTCTGCCAATATTTTTCTAGATCCGGTAACCCCAATCCACCCTTTTGTTTAGGTCTAATTAAATGTGTATGGGATAATCTAGGAGACTTGGAGCACCAGACATAAAATCAAAAAAACTGATGACATTTCTTGAAAAAGGAACAAGGGATAAAGATGGGAAGGGTCTGGAACAGGTATAAAAATCTGGGGAGAATGTTCATTTTTATTACGGCCACCCTACCAAACCATGAAACATGGGTATAGTCCCACCTCCGGAGATCAGCAGATATGGTAGAAAGTAAGGGGGCAAAATTTGATGAATAGAGAAGGGAGAAGTCCATTGGAATTCGCAGACCTAGTTAAGTGATAGCTTGGTTGCAAACCCTGAACGGAAATTTGCGGGTTATGGCAGTCAACACCTCTGCAGGGAACGTTACAGCATAGCAATTCAGACTTAGAAAGATGTATCTTATAGTTGGAAAGCATGCCAAAGGTTTGCAACTCAAGCAGCATGTGGGAGAGGGAGTCTAGCAGATTGGAATTGATATACAGCATATCATCTGCATAAATCGCTAATTTGTGTTGGACCCCAGCTATAGGAATGCCCGTAATAGAGGCATTAGCACGGATGGCATTAGGTGGGCAAACTAAGGGGAATCTAAATCCTGAGAGCAGTGAAGATTAATCCTGTATTTATTTATAAAGGTATGGTGTCAGTGAGATTCTCTGATTCATTCTCTGAAGGATTCAAATCTCTAAAAGATTCGAATCTGAGTGCCCTGTTTAATTAATTCATTATTTATTCAGGTATTCCACTTTGTGTCTTACCCTGTCTATATTCTACCTCATTGCTGAGTGCCCTGTTTAATTAATTCATTATTTATTCAGGTATTCCAATTTGTGCCTTACCCTGTCTATATTCTACCTCATTGCTGACTGCCCTGTTTAATTAATTAATTATTTATTCAGGTATTCCACCCTTAGCATCTGTATCAACCCTTTGTTTGTCCTTTGATCTGTCTATATTGCATGATTAGCACCCTGTTAGTTATAACCCCCTCTCCCCATGTGTCTGTGATTTTATTGCGGGGTAATTAATCAATATGTAAATACCTAACAAGCAGCCATCCCTATATCAGTAGTGACGCTGGAGGCACAGGCCACATTCCATCTGTGTGCCACTTTCCATCCAAGTGACAATTGGGAGTTGACCAAGAAGGACAACAAGGAAGGACACAGAGGAACCTGGAGACTCCCTGCAATCAATACTCCACAGAACTGCCTGATTTGTCAAGCGCTACCTACTGCTCACTGTGTTTGCTCCACTTCCATTCAATTCCCATCATCATTCTTCTCCAATTACCACGTTCATAATCCTCTTGTTCCTCCTTTCTCTTTCCTCTATTGTTTGTAAAATCATTATCTCTCTCCAGCCACCAGCTACCCCACACTATGTCTGTATTGCACCATCATTACTTTCTTCTCCCCTTCTCTCATCCCAAGCACTTCTCAACTTCACCTCCTCCCTTTCCCTCACCTCCCCTCACCCCCAGAAATCTCTCTGCTCACACAAGTCCTATTCCTACCTCCTCTCACTCTCTATTCTACTTCTTCTAGCTGCTGGGGATATCTCCCCAAACCCAGGGCCTCCTTTGGTGCTCTATTCCTCATCCTCTCCCAGTCAACATTCCAGAAACCTCTTGTCCACATATCCTGCCGCTTTTCCTACCCCCTATTTACCTTTGCACTCTGGAATGCACGTTCTGTCTAATTCCCCTTTCCCCCTCTCTGACCGCCACTTCCTTTCCTGCTCTATAATCTTGCCTCATACTCGCTCCCTTGCATCCCAACCCTGCCTAACCAGAGACCTCAGCTCTATTAACCTTCAGGTTTACTCCCTCTCCTCTCTCCAATCTCTAACATGTCGTGCCCTAACAACGCTACCTCTGTCTATAACTATAACACCCTCACATCTGCTCTTGAGCATGTAGCACCAGTTACTGCTCGCTCCTCACGACGTTCACATTTCCAACCCTGGCATCCGACTGTAACCCGACACCTACGACGATGTTCCCGCACTGCCGAACGTAGTTGGCGAAAGTCTAATTCCATGTCTGACTTTCTGCACTATAAATTAATACTACGTTCCTACTACTCTGCTCTTAACCTTGCTAAAGAAACCTATTTCACCTCCCTCATCTCCTCCCTGTCTCACAACCCTAAATGACTCTTTAATACTTTCAATTCCCTGCTTCGACCGATCCCTGCTACCCCTTCCACTAACCTTAACGCATCTGACTTTGCCACATTCTTCAATAATAAAATTCAAACTATCAGAGATGACATATCTGCACAGTCACCTCCCTGCCCTCACCCTCCCTCTGACTATGCACCCCCCTACTCATTGACCTCTTCTCCCCTCACTACACTAATTTCTCTGCTGTCACTGCAGAGGATGTACATGCTCTTCTTCTTTCCTCTTGTCCAACCACATGCCCCCCTGACCCCATCCCTTTCTATCTCACCCAGTCTCTTTCATCTACCCTTGTCCCTACTCTAACTCATATCTTCAACCTCTCCCTCACTTCTGGATCTGTCCCATTGTCCTTCAAGCATGCTACCATTACTCCTATCTTGAAAAAGTCCTCCCTCAACCCGACTGATCTCTCCAATTAATGTCCCATCTCTCTGTTTCCTTTCACCTCCAAGCTTCTTGAAATAATTGTTTATATCCAATTAACTAAGTTTCTAGACTCCAATTTCCTGCTTGACCCTCTTCAATCTGGCTTTCGCCCTCGACACTCTACTGAGACTGTCTTTACTAAAGTTACTAATGACTTACTCACTGCTAAATCCAAGGGCCACTACTCCATGCTAATCCTACTGGACCTTTCTGCTGCTTTTGACGCTGTGGACCACCCTCTTCTCCTTCAAATGCTTCATGATCTTGGCCTCCGTGATACTGCTCTCTCATGATCGTACCCTCAGCGTCTCTGTCTCCAGTAACACTTCCCCTCCCTCTCTCAGTTGGGGTACCCCAAGGCTCAGTTTTAGGACCCCTTCTGTTCTCTCTTTACACTTCCTCCATTGGTAAACTGATCTCATCCTTTGGCTTTCAATACCACCTGTACGCTGATGACACCCAGATCTATCCTCCCCTGATCTCTCTCCCTCTGTCATGTAACTAACAGGCCTTGCATCTGTCTCTACCTGGATGTCTGCACGTTTCTTGAAACTTAACCTCTCCAAAACCGAACTCCTCATCTTCCCTCCCTCCAATGCTAAGATTCCCCCATCAATCTCCCTCAATGTTAATGGTGCTATCATCTCCCTGTCTACTCGTGCACGATGTCTTGGTGTCACCCTTGACTCTGACCTTTCGTTCACACCCCATATGCAGTCTGTCTCTAAAAACTTACACAGAAAGAAAGGTTGGAATGCAGCACTCAGTAATGAGATGGTGCACAAGCCAGGGTAACACCAAGTCCTTCAATAAATCCAAAATAAAGAAGCAGAGGCTCAGCACTCAAATGATAAGGTGAGTTTATTTCACGCAGGCAACGTTTTGACACCCAGGTCTTGAGGCTTGAGAAAGACCTGTGTGTCGAAACGTTGCCTGCGTGAAATAAACTCACCTTATCATTTGAGTGCTGAGCCTCTGCTTCTTTATTTTGTCTCTAAAAACTGTCGCCTCCAGCTTAGAAACATTGCCCGCATCTGTCCCTTCCTAACAAGGCTCTTGTCCATGCCCTGATTATCTCCCGTCTTGACAACTGTAACTTTGTCTTAGGCGGTCTCCCTCTTAACCTTCTCACCCCTCTACAATCCACCATGAATGCTGCTGCCAGACTTATCTTCCTCTCACATCGCTTTACTAACGTCTCTAGCTGCCCCTATCCTCTGGAATGCCCCCCCCCCCCCCGCTCTATCCGTCTCTCCCCCTGCCTTTATTCCTTCATAAAATCCCTCAAGACGCACTTCTTTAAGGATGCTTACAACATAGCACATTAACGCCCTCCCATATTTCTTTAGCTCACCTTTCTTAGTCCCTCTCCTGCAATACTTTTACTAGTGTGGCTGGTCTATCCCTAACAACAGCACTTATTGTGTAATACACCCTAAATCCCTCTAGACTGTAAGCTCGTTTGAGCCTGTTGTCTCTGTAAGTCAATTTGTTATGTTACATACTACTTGTTATGTCCCGTCTACCCATTGTACAGCGCTACGGATTTTGATGGAGCTATATAAAACAATAAATAATAATAATTACAACATTAATGACTAAAAAGAAAAATGACAAAATCTGGTCTCATTGGTCCTTAATCAAAAGATAACTGAGAAAAGAGAAAGAAAAATAAGTAACGCGAGGGAAAGGGAATGCGAAAAGGTGGGGGGGGGAAAGAAGGGAAAGAAAAGGGAAGAGAAAAGGAAAGGCAAAAGGGGAGAGAAGAAAACAAATAAAAAAAGAAAGAAATAAGGAAAGAAAGATAGGAAGATCAGGCAGGAAAGAACAATTTGAGTAATCCCTGTGGGGTTGACTGTTTTCAGTTTCTCCATCTTGAAGTAGCCTCTCTGTCTTCCTCCCATCTTAGTTGTATCCATCTGCTCCTCATCTACATATGTCCATCCCCAATCTCCTATATATCTGCAGCTTCCTGTGATTTTTTACCACACTTGACTACGTTATGTTATGGTAATAATAACGAACCGTGTTGATTATGAATGTTTTGTTTTTATGTTTTTAGTACTATGTAAAAATCCTATTATAACATATGTACTGTAAATTTAATAAAGCAACAGTGCAATAAAGCTCCCGACACTAACACATTTCATCCACAAATGCAGCCTTCCTCAGGAATTTCTGTGAAAGGCTTCAACACATACCTACACATACACACCATATAAATATCCCTCCCCCCTCTATCTGTCCAATCCCTGTCGAGTCCTTATTAAAACCAGCTGGTCCCACAGTTCCTGTATAATGCTTCCATGTGACATAACCTTCTAGATCCAATCCAAGAATGTATTGCAATTCAGACTACCAGTCACGGTCATTCTCCAGTCAGAACAATCCTTATGAAAGTGAGGCTAAAGTTTCCATCTCTATAGCAACCTCTGGTCACGTAATTGGCAGAAGCCAATAGAAATCATCCTCAGTCAGTCCTCTATTTATAATGTAAGAACTTGTTCTCTTCATGTAAGGGCAATGGCTAACTTCTGCCATCTTTGAAGTTGAAAAAAAAGCAAAGCCGATGTTTAAACATGCCTAAAGTTTATTAAGAAATCCCATAGCCATATTCACACATTGCTATCAGAAACAGTTAAATATTTTTTCTGATATAAACAATATCTCACCTTGCTCCGACAATTCTAATCTCAATATCTCATCCCACCCAATATCTTAAGTTAACGGTACAGTTGCATACCCTGGCAGAAATTGTGAAATGTTTGCATTAATTCTGAAAATATGACTGATAATGCAAAAAACAGTATTTTATTTATGGCTAGTGATCAAATGAAGCCATTCATTATCACATAGTTGTTTGACTCCTTTTTAAATCATAATAATAACAGATATCACTCAGATGGTCCTGATCTAAAGTTTACATACCCTTGAATGTTTAGCCTTGTTACAGACACACAAGATGAAACACAGGTTAAAATGGCAAGCAAAGGTTAAGTTTCCACACCTGTAGCTTTTGAAATTGCAATTAGTGTCTGTGTAGAACCTGAAGTCCCCGATTTTGACACTGAGGGTGGTACAGTATAACTTCCATCAATCTATACCCTGAGCCTGACAGTGGTATACCACAACTTTCACCACTACAGCCACAACAGTATAACTTCTATCATTATATAGTGATAAAGACACTGAGGGTGATGCAGTGTATCTTTTATCATTATAGCAGGATTTACACAGACAGTGGTACAGCATTTCTTCTATCACTATATACTATATAATATACATTAGTATTCATTGACCCTCATACCAGGCATAGATCACAGGTTGCACACACCAAAGGCCAGCCCTAGCACCCAGATTTCATCTACAGGATTTGCCCCAGATTGCATTTACAGGAATTGCCCCAGCTCCTAGATTGCACTCACAGGACTTTCCCCAGCACACAGACTGGACTCACAGGACTTGCCAGCACCCAGGTTGCACCCACAAGACCTGTCCAGCACCCAGGTTGCAGCCACAGGAGTTGCCCAACACCTAGGTTGCATCCACATGACTTGACACAGCAGCCAGTTTGCACATATGGGACTTGCCCAGCACCCATGTTGCATACACATGACATGCCAGGTGGCACACATAGGACATGCCGCAGCCACCAGAGGACTTACTGAAGATTGCACTCAAAGAACTTGCTCAGCACCCAGATTGCACTGAAAGGACTTGCACCTCCACCCAGGTTGCACTTAGAGAACATGCCCCAGCACCCAGGTTGCACACATGAGAACTCCCATCTTTCTTTCCTCTCGTCATTATCCCTCCCCTATATCTTTCTCTTAAATATTTCATTATTCTTACTACATCTTCCCCTTCTCACTACCCCCCCCCTTTTTCCCACACCCTCCCACTTTTCTTATTCACTTACCTTGCTGAAGTCCGGCATTGGGAGCACAAGGCCTCGCATTCACAAGGCTTGTGCTCCCATTCAAGGCTGCATCACAGCAGTCAGTGCAGCATTGAGACGCATGCCAACAGGGATCGGAGGGGACAGAGGGGTGCAGAGTGGTTGCTGAAATCTTGAACGAGCTGCTCTGTGTTTCCATGACCACTCTATGGCCCATGCACCCGCCTTGGTGCAGTGCTGCCATTATTTTGAGCTTTTCATATACTGTATTTTACTATAAAAACTAATGAAAAAACTGCTTAATAGATTCTAATATTTGTCCAAGATGGAGTACTCGGAGAACCCGAGCCGTTACATCCCATCAGCTGCTGCAGACCTTGCAGGGGTGCTTGACAGACTCCCTTGGTCTCCCTTATTCTAAAGATAATCCACTACTAATTGAAAGTGCTCACAGAATAGGCCCGGATCGCATGGATCCCAACTCCAAACCTAGACATGTGATAATGCGCCTGCTCAACTTCCACGATAAGGAATACAGGTGGCTCCCGGAACTTCTTTTGAGGTTGCATAGAGTTTTTATATTCCAGGACTACTCCGCATTGGTGACCGCGAAATGCAAGGAATTTACCCCACTGTGCAGGCAATTGTTTCAACATAAGGTCAAATTCACCCTTATGTACCCTGCGAAGCTATGGATTGTCCATGATGTTTTTACAACACCTGCTGAGCCTGCATCCTTCATGGATGAGAGGAAACTTTCACAGGAACTAGGAGGGTCCAAATCTGGTGTATCCTGTACCACAGCTTTCACCTCACAGAGACTGCTCCTGCCATAATGCTTGGCGAGATCCTCACTTCATGGGTAACGTTGCACGTAGTTGATGTCTCTTTTAAAGGCATGCCAGTTTTATGGTTATGAATCTTTTTATTTGTATTTTTCTTGTTGTTTCTGTTGTTTTTGTGTTAGTATCATTTGGGTCATGGCTCTTTTGCTTTACTGATGTCACACTTCAGGCTTCAGGTCTGTTCTTGGGTACCCCTTCAGGCGATGGGACAGGAGGGGACCCCATATGTCTGATGCCCACACATATCACCGTTACCATATCATATCATAGTTACCAACCACTTGAAATGGCTACAGGCCCATGTGGTTTTCCTACAAGAACCACACTGGAAAGACACAGAGGGTACCAAAGGTTCCTGGATACGAGAGTACATCTCAGCTCCTTATAAGTCAAAATCCAGAGGGGTGGCTATTTTGCTGCACAAAACACTGAGATACACCAGTTACTCCACGGTAATAGGGAGATATATATATTGCTGGATATTACGACTGAACGTAAATGTTTGCTTTTAGTTAATGTATATGCGCCAAATGATTTATTTTATTGCAAATTATTTGATTTATTAACCATGGTTGATTTCTCAGATTTCATCATAGGTGGTGATTTTAATTCAGTGTTGGACTCCAAACTGGACAGACAAGGTTCCACTAGACTTTCACAGACGAACATGAAGGTATCCAATTATTGACACACCACTTATGCCTCGTAGATCCTTGGCGGGTCACACACCCCACAATTAGGGATTACACTCACGCCTCTAGGGCGCATTGTTCAATGTCACGCATAGACTTCTTCCTATTCTCGCCCTCCCTTATTCCACACATCACCAGCACTCCCATACACAACATTGTCATCTCGGACCATGCCCCAATCACATTGAGGTTACATTTGGGTTACACAACACCTTACACACGTCCCTGGCAGTTTCCTCAGTACCTAGTTACTGATGATTTTAAGAATAACTTTATAAAAGAGTAACTTTGTAGATGACAATTGTGATCATGCAGATAACCCGACTTTGTTCTGGGAAACTGTGGAGGCGGTACTGAGAGGCCATATTAGCTCTTACAATCTAAAAAAGACTGGAATGATACATTCAATCGACTTAACCAAGACATAAGTGTGGCTTATATGGATCATATTCATGATCCCACTGACGCTACGAAAGCCCGTTATCCTACTAGTAAAGGTCTACTGGATACTTTTTTACAGGCTCAAGCTTACTCACAGATAGACTACGCTCGTGCAAGGTTTTTTAAATGGAGGAACAAATCAGGTAGCCATTGCTAAGCCGAAAGCACCCAGACATAACATCACACACATTAAAACCCCACTCAACAAACTTGAGACGTTTCTTACGCTTATTAATAAAAAATTAATAGTATTCAAGAATATTTCTCCACTCTCTATAAAGCTGCACCTGACAACCTTGATGTTGGGGTCGAACTGCTTAGGCAAGCATCATTGCCTAAACTAACCCCAGACCATAGAGACATCCTAGATGGCCCAGTCCACCATATCGTCTCTCCACAATAAAAAAGCTCCGGGACTTGATGGTTACCCAGCCGAGTTTAATAGGATTCTTAAGCCGCACATCACAGGTACACTGGCATCATTATACAACTCTGTTATTCAGGACAATCCCAATATTACCAATTTAACAAAGGACTGTCATATCTTACTTCCAAAGCCAGATAAGACCCTACACTGATAGCTCCTTATAGGCCAATTACGCTAATCAGCCAGGACATGAAGATTATGGTGAAAATACCGTATTGGCTTGATTATATTGGCTCTAAAAGTTTGGTGCTATTTTAAAGAAAAAATACACATCAGTGGAATGGTAAAACAGTATTTTACCTACTACACAGGGATACATGTATTTTAACATGTTTGGTATCTATTATGCAGCATAGTCAGCATAGGTTTTAGATAAACAGACATTTGGAAAACATATAGCCGTTTTAAGGTCCCCTCTTAATTCATAATGCACCTTACTTATAGTTTTGCCACTCTGCCCCCACATATGCCACTCTGCCCCCAGATATGCTTTTTGCCCCCTAGAAATGCCACTCTGCCCCCCAGATATGCCACTCTGCCTCCTAGAAATACCACTCTGCCCTCCTGATATGCCACCCCCCCAGACTTACCTATGCACCCCAGACTCCCTGGTGTCTAGCGGGGCCGGCTTGTCACCAGCTGCAGCGATGCGCTCAAACCTCCGCTGCCGGCACTTCCGCCGGGACTTCTATGACGGAGGAAGTGCCGGCAGCGGATGTTTCTGCGCGCATCTCTGCAGCCGGTGAACATATGCGCAATGCGCTTAGACAACCTTCGCTGCCCCCAGAAATGCCTTATACCCCCCTATATGCCACTCTGTAAAGTAAAGTGAGTGTAAAGTAGTGAGTGTACAGTCTGTACAAAATTAACCATCCTGGAGAACCGGTCCACAATGGTAAGTATAGTGGTGTAGCCATGAGAGGGAGGAAGCTCCACTATGAAGTCCATGGCAACATGGGTCCAGGGATGACTAGGCACCGGAAGGGGCAATAGAAGACCTGAAGGAGGAGTCCTGGGGGTCTTGTTTGTAGCACAGGTGTGGCAAGACTTGAGGAAGTCAGCAAAGTCCTGTCTCCAGGAGGGCCACCAAAAACGCCGGCCTAGGGGACTGGCTGGTGCGCCGGAGACCAAGGTGGTCTGCAAACTTTGTGGTACAGTGCAACTGGAGTATCTTTTCACGGTATGCAGGGGGCATAAATAACTTGTCAGATGGGGTATGGGCTGGAGCAGAGTTGACTGGCTTGAATGCGTTGCAGAAGAGGAGAGGCAATGGCAAGAGTAACAGCAGATATGATACAGTTAGCGGGAACGATGATGGTAGCAGGTGGGTCAGGTGGCTGTACAGAACATACAAGATAAAGTGTCGGCTTTGGTATTCTTGGATCCAGGATGATAGGAGATAATGTAATTAAAGCGGGACAGGAAGAGAGGCCATCGTGCTTGTCAGGTGTTAGTCATTTTGGCATGACCAATATACTGGAGGTTCTTGTGGCCCGTGAGGATGGTAACAGGAATGCAAGAGCCCTCCAGGAGGTGACACCACTCAGAAAGGGCGAGGATAACTGCCAGAAGTTCACGGTTGCCAATGTCATAATTTCTCTCCGCAGGAGAAAATTGTTTTGAGAAGAAGCCACGCGGAAGTCAAGCCCTGGATACTAGGAGGAAGGGCTGCATGACTGGGCCTAGACTAACAGAAAGCTTGTTGCCAGGTCTTAGGGGGTCAGCTAAAGGACACCCTATGGGTTCCTCGGCTGGTTGGGTGGGGTTTTTTGGCTGTCTATTTAGGTGACCCTTTTTCCCGCCACTGGTCAGATACTTTGGCCAGCGCTTAAAGCAGTGAATCAGTGTCTAATTACTTGCATCTGCTGCTTACCTTAATATGGCTTCTCAGGACGTGGAAGACATGCTGGCTGCCATCAGGGCTGCTGCTGTTGTCCATGGCGGTTCCTGGCTGCAAGAAAATTTTGCAGCATTAATTCCATCACTCCCGGCTGGCCCTTCTGCCTCTGCTGGTGCCCGCAGGAGCAGGCCCCCGTCCAGGCTCAGCCCGGAGATGTCCAGGGGGCCTGCTAGAAGACCCAGACTCTCTGTTTCCCCCGGATCTAACAGGGCTGCCCGGTCCGTAGCGGCGCCTCGGAGGGCTTCTGCCGGCCGTCGGACATCTTCTAGGAAGGCTCCCGTTCCTCCCTGCCCTCCGGAACCCCTGGCCGCGCGGGATTCTGACGACGATGTAGATGGCGTTTCGGACGGCGTAATTCCACCTACCCCGGTGCGGTCTTCCTCCTCCCGGCGAGTTTCCCATCCTCCGGTTTCTCCGTCTCGGCGTCCAGTCTCTTCGGTGGTGGTTCCTGCGCCTGGCAGTTCTTCACCTTTCGACATGGCCGCCGCCATGCCCAGTACATCACGTGGCCGGCAGAGGTCGTCGCGCGCCACAGCGTCATCAAGGCGCCGCGGTGAAGTCGACGGAAGCGGCCATCTTTTTGGTGTCTGCAGGGACTTACCTTCTGTTTCCGGCTCCCGTGGTGCCAGCGGATCTGTTCCTTCGATGGATGCGGCTGAGGATCGGCAGGATGCATCACAGCAGGGTCCGGCTGGTCTCCAGTGTTGTTTTCTACCGACACTTCTGCTGCTGACGTCCCAGCTGCTGCAGAACATCTTCGATCGTCCGGAATGGCTCCCCTGCAACCCGGCAGTTCTGGTGAGCATGTTCAGGATTCCGGTCCTATTGCACCACATCCTCTTACACATACTCCTTTACCTTTGTCTTCTACTGTTGGGTGTCTTCCTCCCGCTACCTGCGCTGTGCCCCCTCCTGCTCCCAGCGCGGTGCCCCCTCCTTTACCTCAGGTGTCTTTTTTGGATTTATTTTCTGGTTTTCGTTCGCTTTTGCAGCAATGTGAGGATAGGGTCAGGGCTAGTGGGTCGTGCCCGCAAGCGGTTTGGAGTAGTTATTCTCCCCAGCCTGCTGGGGTTTCACAGGCCCCTTCAGGTGCTGTAAGCGGTTTGGCTTCTGCTCCGCCTGCGGCTGCATCACCTGCGGCTGCGCCGTCTGCACCAGTGGTTGAGAAAGCTGCGGAAAAGAGCTCTGATAAGGCTGAGCGGGTTGGCGATTCGGCGCGGGGGGAGGTTTATGTGTGCTTTGAGGGTCTGCTTGGGTCACACATTAAACAGGAGGTGAGGGAGCGTATTTGGAAAGGAGAGTATGTTGAAATTTTTTCTCTTCTTCCGTTAGAGAAATTTAACTTGGATAGGGGCTCAAAAGGGGATGAGAGTAAGAAGGAGGAGGAGGAAAAACGGCGCTATCGCCTCATTCCTCGCACGTTTACCAACTGGTTGCAAGCTTTTGCCATCTTGGCGAGTGTTATCGGAGAGAAGACCCCTGAACATTGCTCGGGGTTGTTCTGTTATATGGACAGCATAGGCGAAGCTTATCGGGTATATGGAGGTATGGCATGGCTCCGTTATGATGAGCAATTTCGGCAGCGTATGTCGGTCCGGAAGAATATTCGCTGGGACCACAAGGATATTGCCTTGTGGCTCCGGGTAACTGCGCCAGCCCGGTCTTCTAGTGCCCCCTTTTCAGGGGCTGCCGGGGGTGCTTCGGCGGCCGCGTCCCCGGCAGGCAACAAAAAAGGCTGTTGCTGGCAGTTCAACCAGGGCCTGTGTCGATGGGGCACTTCCTGCCGATATAAACATGAGTGTTCTGTCTGTGGGGGTGCCCATGCGTCCTCTAAGTGCTTTAAAAAGGCAAAATCCGCTGCAGCCACAAGCGCTGTTGCAAAAGGGGACAACTCCAGTGAACGCTCACGCGATGCTACCGTGCCTTCGGCGTTATAAGGATGAGGTGGCTGCGGAGCTGTTGTGGTTTGGTTTTATGGAGAGTTTTCATATTCCTTGTCAGGCTGCTCAGGGTTCCCTTGAAGTTAAGAATTTACAGTCTGCTTTGGCCTTTCCGGAGTTGGTCGCCGAGAAATTGGGGAAGGAGCTAGTTTTGTGGAGAATAGCGAGCCCCTTTCGGTCCCCCCCTCTTTCTGATTTGATTGTATCTCCTTTGGGTGTTGTCCCTAAAAAAGAGGCTGGCAAATTTCGATTAATCCATCATTTGTCATATCCGAAGGGATCTTCAGTGAATGATGGGATAGATAGGGATTTTTGCGTGGTTTCCTATACGCCTTTCGATCAGGCTTTGCACTGGGTTAGGCTTTATGGCGCTGGTACCTTGATGGCTAAGACTGACGTGGAGGCTGCCTTCCGGCTCCTTCCGGTTCACCCGGACACTTTCAGGTTGTTGGGTTTCAAGTGGGATGGTCAATTTTATGTGGATCGTTGTCTTCCCATGGGTTGCTCCATCTCATGCTCGTACTTTGAAACTTTCAGTAGCTTTTTAGAGTGGGTCATTAGGACGGAATCTGGGATTCCCTCCCTGATCCACTATCTTGATGATTTTTTGTGCATTGGCCCTCCTAATTCCTGGGTTTGTCACGTGCTGTTACAAACTACGCAGCGTGTCATGGATTCTTTTGGGGTTCCTTTGTCTCCTGAGAAGACTGAAGGTCCTTCTGAGGTTATAAAATTTTTGGGCATCGAGATCGATTCGCGAGTGATGTGTTGCCGTCTCCCTTTGGATAAGGTGGTTGATCTGAGGTCTACGGTGCAGGCTGTGGTTGTGAGGAGGAAGGTCACCCTAAAGGAATTGCAATCTCTCATTGGTAAATTGAATTTCGCCTGTAGGATTATCCCTATGGGGCGTATTTTCTGTAGGCGTTTGTCACTGGCCATGGCTGGTGTGCGTGCCCCCCACCATTTTATTAGGGTGACCGCTGACCACAGGGATGACTTACGTGTGTGGGATGTTTTTCTGCGGGACTTTAACGGGCAGAACTTGTGGTTGGAAAGTGAGGTTTCGAACGCTGATCTGTGTCTCTGGACCGATGCGGCTGGTTCTTCTGGGTATGGTGCGTATTTTTGTGGGCACTGGAGTGTTGGGGCTTGGCCTCAGTGCTGGCGCGACGAAGGGTTAACCAAGAATTTAACCTTTTTGGAGCTTTTCCCGATTTTGGTCTCGGTTTACGTATGGGGCGATTTGCTGCGCAACAAAAAGGTGCGTTTTTATTGCGATAATCTGAGTGTAGTGCATGCCATTAACAGCATTACTGCTTCCTCTCCACCGGTTGTGAAGTTGCTGCGCAATCTGGTTTTTCTTTGTTTACGTTTCAATTTATACCTTAGGGCTCAGCATCTCCCTGGTGTTGAGAACGGTATTGCAGACTCTCTGTCTCGTTTTCAGCTGGAGCGTTTCCGGATTTTGGCCCCAGAAGCGGATGCGGAGGGAACAGTTTGCCCAGCGGAACTTTGGGATTTGGGAGGGATAGTGCGATGGCCCTGATCCGGCGCTCCGTGGCTGATAGCACGTGGGCCGCGTATTGTAAAGTTTGGGAGGAATGGTCTGCTAAGTTGGCTGAAGCTGGTGATCCAGTTCTAGCTGAGGATAAGTTGGCTTTATTGCTTTGGTTCTTGGGGGATGCCTACTCGAGCGGGGTGTCTGTGTCATGTATTTCCCGTAAAATGGCTGCCTTGGCGTTTTACTTTAAACTTAAGGGTTCTGCTGACTTCACGAAATCCTTCTTGGTCAGACAGGCTTTGAAGGGTTATAGGAAGGGTGTTGTTCAGCGCGATACTCGCCGTCCAGTTACCCTAGATTTATTGGAGCGTCTCTTTTGTGTTTTAAATTCTGTTTGCTCATCGGATTATGAAAGAACGATTTTCCGGCTGAGCTTCACGCTTGCGTTTTTTGGGGCTTTTCGCATTTCCGAATTGGTTTGCCCGAGCAGATGCTGCCCCGGTGGCTTGCGTCATTGTGACGTGTTCCCAGATGTTGACGACCTTTGTTTGCGCATTGGTCACTCTAAGACGGACAGATTGGGAAAAGGTTTTACAGTACATTTGGCGCGTTTTGTGGGCAGTGATCTCTGTCCGCTGCTTTGCTTGCAAAACTACTTGGAGGTCAGACCTCACGGCGCTGGGCCGTTGCTGATTCATGCGGATGGTTCTTTCCTTTCCCGTTTTCAATTCATCGCTGTGTTTCGGCGCTGCTTGGCTGCTCTGTCTCTTCCCCCTCATGAATATTGTTCTCATTCCTTCCGCATTGGGGCAGCCACGCAGGCGGCGAGATGGGGCCTGAGCGACTCTGTTATCAAGAGGATTGGGTGTTGGGAATCGGCCCGTTTGAAATCATATATTCGCCCCCTTTTGGTTTAAAAAAAAAAAAAAAAAAAAAGGAAAAGATTACCTCTCTCTACTGCTTGTGCACGTCACCTATGTTGTGGTGCCACAAACAAAAAAAAAAAATAAAAAATAAAAAAAAATGAAAATATGAAAAATAAATAAAAAAAAAAATGGACACAAGGCACAGAGAGGTTTTTTCTACGTAAAAAAAAAAACAAAAAAAAACAAAACCGTAATATCTTTGATCAGCCTTGGTGTGGTTTGGTTTTGTGGTGTATTTATTTCTACATTGGTTTTTGCTGCCTGTTTTCTAACGCTCTGGTCGATATTTTATTTCTGTTTTCTTTCTGTAGGTTGCAGGACTTGTTTAGTTTGGATAGTTGGCCACTCCTACGTTTTTTGGGCCGAACGTAGAGCGGCGCTCCGGCGTTCTGGTCGTCAGTTGGGTTTTCCATTGCCTGAAGTGGAGATCCATTGGATGGGCGTGAGGGGCCTTCGTTGGGAGGGGGTCGCTCCTGAACTAGGGCGTGCGGTTCGGCTTGACAGGCCACCCCAGATTTTGGTCATTCACGCAGGCGGGAATGATTTATGTTACGTGCCTTTGTGGCGCCTCAAAAAAGATATTAAGTGTGACATTGTCCGATTCCAGGCTTCCATGCCTGGCATTATTGTTTTGTGGTCTGAGATCGTTCCTAGACTGTTTTGGAGGGGTGCGAGGTCGTTGGATGGCGTTAATAGGGCTCGCCTGAATGTTAACAGGGCTATAGCTCGCTTTGTAGCACTGCAGGGTGGCCTGGTGATTTCCCATCCCGAAATTAGAACTGACTCCCCGGCGCTTTTCCGCGACGATGGCGTTCATTTAAGTGATGTGGGTGCCGATTTGTGGTGTTTAGAGATTACCACGGGTATCCAGCGAGCTGTTACGTTGTGGAGGAATCTCCGCGTTTAAGTTGGTCAAACGCGTAGATTATGGCGGATGTTTTGAGATAGGTATGCTGTGTTTTATTGGTTGTTATACCACCAGTTATGTGTATTTCAGTTTCTCCACGGGTTCAGTCCCTGGGGGAACTTTAAAGGGTAGGGTGTTCCGACCCAGCGGTCTCCGTATGGTATTTGGCGGGATATCCCTACAAAATGTTATTGGGTTTTAAAATGTGATGTATGCATAACCTATCTCATATCTTCTTTTATTTCTTGCATTTGTCACAGTAATAAAGCGCTGTGGCCTTACACGTTTTCCAACGACCTCATGTCTCACGTGTTTTATTTATGTATTCAGCTGTATGTTATAGATAGTGCCCGAGTCAAGTCAAGCCCTGGATACTAGGAGGAAGGGCTGCATGACTGGGCCTAGACTAACAGAAAGCTTGTTGCCAGGTCTTAGGGGTCAGATAAAGGACACCCTATGGGTTCCTCGGCTGGTTGGGTGGGGTTTTTTGGCTGTCTATTTAGGTGAACCTTTTTCCCGCCACTGGTCAGATACTTGGACCAGCGCTTAAAGCAGTGAATCCCCGCCCTCCCTCCCCTGTTTTAATTGTCTCCTTCTTAATTTTATTTTTAGTTATGGCGGATGTTTTGAGATAGGTATGCTGTGTTTTATTGGTTGTTATACCACCAGTTATGTGTATTTCAGTTTCTCCACGGGTTCAGTCCCTGGGGGAACTTTAAAGGGTAGGGTGTTCCGACCCAGCGGTCTCCGTATGGTATTTGGCGGGATATCCCTACAAAATGTTATTGGGTTTTAAAATGTGATGTATGCATAACCTATCTCATATCTTCTTTTATTTCTTGCATTTGTCACAGTAATAAAGCGCTGTGGCCTTACACGTTTTCCAACGACCTCATGTCTCACGTGTTTTATTTATGTATTCAGCTGTATGTTATAGATAGTGCCCGAGTCAAGTCAAGCCCTGGATACTAGGAGGAAGGGCTGCATGACTGGGCCTAGACTAACAGAAAGCTTGTTGCCAGGTCTTAGGGGTCAGATAAAGGACACCCTATGGGTTCCTCGGCTGGTTGGGTGGGGTTTTTTGGCTGTCTATTTAGGTGAACCTTTTTCCCGCCACTGGTCAGATACTTGGACCAGCGCTTAAAGCAGTGAATCCCCGCCCTCCCTCCCCTGTTTTAATTGTCTCCTTCTTAATTTTATTTTTAGTTATGGCGGATGTTTTGAGATAGGTATGCTGTGTTTTATTGGTTGTTATACCACCAGTTATGTGTATTTCAGTTTCTCCACGGGTTCAGTCCCTGGGGGAACTTTAAAGGGTAGGGTGTTCCGACCCAGCGGTCTCCGCATGGTATTTGGCGGGATATCCCTACAAAATGTTATTGGGTTTTAAAATGTGATGTATGCATAACCTGTCTCATATCTTCTTTTATTTCTTGCATTTGTCACAGTAATAAAGCGCTGTGGCCTTACACTTTTTCCAACGTCCTCATGTCTCACGTGTTTTATTTATGTATTCAGCTGTATGTTATAGATAGTGCCCGAGTCATGTAGTGGTCCTTCGTATGTTTTGCGTTGGGACAGTACCACTCTCCATTTTCGGATGCATCTACTTCGATAATGAAGGGTTGAGAGACATCAGGGTGAACAAGGATCGGAGCGGACACAAACAGGGTCTTTAATTTGTGGAAAGCTTAACCTGCAGCGGTAGGCCAGTTATCACAGTCAGCTCCCTTTTGGTGAGAGCAGTCATAGGAGCTACCACCTTGGAAAAGTCCCTGATGAATCTGCGATAATAATTAGCAAAGCCGAGGAATCTCTGGAGAGCTTTAAGTCCCTGCGGTTGAGGCCATTGCAGAATGGACTGGAGCCTGGCAGGATCCATCTCGAAACCGGTACCACTAAAGATGTACCCTAGGAAAAACACTTGGGAGACTTCGAATATTCAGTCTGCCATCTGAGTTTTGTCCCATAACATCGCAGACTCCATTTCAGCTGCTATGGAAGCTGCTCATTTTACACCTGGTCAAGGTGATACTCACCCACCTATTACAGCGGCCCAGTCCAAACCCGACGGATGTAGGAAAGTTTCTGATAAACTTAAACATATTATTTCCCCTGCCTCCAAGCAACCTATAGTAGACAGTGCATATCCTGTCAAAGATGGCGTCATACCACGCAAAAGAGCCCAGAGCCGGGCAACATTGGCACGCAGGTGGAAGAAGGCCAAGGCCTTACCAGATTTGTCTGATTCTGACTCTGACTATGAGGAGGCGTCCAAGGGGTCGGATGACCTAGCCCAGTACTCCAGTGCTGAGGACGATGGCTCCGATACAGATTTTGTGATGGGAGAAAGTAACCACCCTCCATTTGATGAACACACCCTGCTCGACCCACAGGGAGAACCTCTGTTTTATCCCGACAACCTCCAGCACCCTAGATCTGTGGAGTGGTTCCCTACCGAACAAGTAAGCCTTTAGATAAGGCCACGCGGAGCAAATTGAGGGTGGAGTGGCCTAGACCCATGGTGCCAAATGCAGTCTGTAAGACACCAGAGGTCAACCCCAAAATCAGCCAGTTCTTGGGGAAGACAGACTGGAAACCCAGGAAGGGTCTTGATTTTTTCCCTCAGAAACTGCCAAGACAAAGTACTGGATGTGCTGGGCCCATGCATAAAAAATTTTGAAATGGGTGAAGAGGGGACTGCAGGGAGGGACTGGGAAGTAGTAACTGCAATCTACAACCACCGTAGACGCACCTAGTTTTTAGACCACAAATTTTTCTAAAAAAGGTGTGTCTTATACATGGGGAAATACGGTAAATTAGCCGACATGCCAAGAAGTCAACTGGGCCCACTGGCTAAGGGCATGCTCTTTGGCGATAATTTCGTCAAATAATTAGGATTGTTTGTACAGACTGTAAGGGATTCACCAAGAGAGCTGTAGTAACTCCCAGAGATCACCCAGTATCCTCCTGTTATTCCCGGAATACCTTCCAGCACCAGCCAGCATGCACACCTTGGAACCCTGCTATGTGTACCCAATAAATAGACACAACTACCTTGAATTGAGTATATCAGGAATGAACAATTTATTCTTGTAAAACATAGACTCATATAGCCACTGAACTTCATTAACATAAATCAACATTGATAAACAGGTACATGTAGACAACCCAACCTTTAATCCCCTTTAGCTACTAAATCTCCCTCTGGCAGCAATCCTGTTAATGGGATTAGTTTACACAATGGAGTTCCTGCCTGTGCTATCTTTGTTTGACAGCCAGGCTGGAGCCATCTCTGAGTATCTTGGGGCCATGTATGACAGGTCATTCTGTCACACAGACATTTACAGCCCTGGACAAAGCCCAGTCCAACATGAAGTGGGTGTTTACCAATAAGGTTTTTGGAGGGTCCGGCAGAGGTAGGGGCCGTCTGGCCGGCTGATACCACAGAACTTTGTCAGTACAAGGGGAGTTAGTCCTGATAACTCCTTGGTGGGATACCCAACCTTGGTTCCCGACCATGCTGGAAACATAGATTTTCCTCGTTTGCTTCCTCCGTGGGAAAATTTGGTTGTGGATGTGGAGGGTTGTCCACATCATCTACTGGTTCAGGGTCAACTCCCGCTCATAGCTTGGTTGATATCAGGGGACCCTGGGTCATCGAAGGAGTTCCACAGGCAACTCTCGACCTCCTGGCCGGAGCATGGGCACCGGGTACTAGGCGTTCATACCAATATGCTTGGAAATCCTGGGTTTGTTGGTGTATGGGACGACAGATGGATCCCATATAAGCTCCTGTGACTCTAATTCTGCGTTTTCTTACGTGCATGTTTGAGGAGAATAAGGGTTATCGTACAGTTAATGTGTACAGGTTGGCCATTTCTGCAGGACACTGCGGGTTTGAAGGGGTCCCCGTTGGCAAACATCCGCTGGTTTGTCGATTACTTAAGGGTATCAAACTTGCTAGACGGCTATTGGAGAACTATATCACTACATATATAATAACACTTCATCAGCTTTCAGCACAACCGGAGGGTGTATTGTTTGACATCTCCAGATGTACGAAGACAGCTATTAAATCTGTTTTTCTATCCGTATTTTCCCGAACATCCCCCAGTTGTGTCCGGTCCTTTTGCCTCAAAGCATATGAGGATAGGACTCAAGGATTTAGATCTTTAGCCCGTCCGGAATTGTTCCTCGCAATCCGCAGACCCCATCAGCCGGTTGCTGCGGTATCATTAGCCCGATGGGTTAAATGGTTATTAGCAGAAGCAGATGTGGATGTTTCTATCTTCGGCCGTCATTCTATTAGAGGTGCTATGGCCTCCAAAGCAGCCATGTGGGGATGTAGATTGGAAGATCTGTTTAAGGCTGCTGATTGGTCTAGAGAATCAACTTTTAGGGAATTCTATTTCAGACCAAATGTTCATTTTTCTTCTTCAGTTGTAGCGCAGCTTTAAAATTGCATAATATGAGCCTCTGTGTCTTTCTAAATTCCTAGATTTTACTAATAACATGACGTAAAGTCATGATTTATAAAGACACGGAGGTGAGTATTATTCCCGCCCTGTATAGGCAGAACGCAGAAAACCCCCGCTGCTAACGGCACCTCCTTCCGGCTGCAGAGGAAATTGCCTACGCGAATCGCGTAGATGTCTACCCGCTGCCCCGAATACACCAGGGAGTCAGAAGCACCAGCAGCGGAGGTTACCAGACAGGAGGATCCAGGTCCCCTGCAGCTCTGCGGGAGATCTGGATCTTAGTCTCATAGTCAAACCTCTATTTGAGGTCTGATTATAAGACGAGGGGTATTTTTCAGAGCATTTGCTCTGAAAAAAAAGTCTTATAATCGAGCAAATACGGTACTTATGTTAATATGGATAAACCTAAGACTGAGATGCATACAAAACAAGGTATGTCAATGTCCCTTTTTTATTGCTTACTCAAATGGGCTCCCTTATTTGCATATGTCTGCTGTTTTAGCACATAATAGCAGGGAGTCCACTTGGAAGGACACAATAGCAGGGAGTCCACTTGGAAGGACACAATAGCAGGGAACCAGGAACAGTACAGGTGCAGAGCCACAGCAGGAAGGTCCATAGACTTCAATACAAAGGCCCTGACTGAAGGGCAGGGCAGGTTCATAAAGGCAGGGTAATCCAGGTAACAAGGCCCAGCTGGATGTAGACTAGGGCTCAACCCAGGTAACAAGGCACACCTGAGTTCTGAGTGCTCCAGAGGGCAGAGGGTGGCCACTAGTGGTCGCAGATGTAAACGCCACAGGTATAAAAAAGCCATGGTTCAGACAGCGAAAAATTGGTTCCTGACAATCGCGCAGACCTTCCCCGGCTGTCAGAGAGGAGAGTCCCCCGCACTCTGCATAACTGGGGGGCAGGTTGGAAAGTTCCCCGCACTGTGCATAACTGGGGGGCAGGTTGGAAAATAAAATGAAATAAAAACAAAAATTTTTTTTTCTCAATCGTAGCTTTTATTAAAAAAAAAATTGTTTACACGAATTAACATTTACTAGTAAAACTTTTTTCCTATAGGGTCATCTTATATTCAGGCTTTTTCTTTTTTTCCTAAATTAATAGATTTGGGGGGGTCGTCTCATAATCTAAAACATTCAACATTCTAAAAATTACAATTGGTAAATTTCATTGGAATGGTTAGAATCTAATCTAATGAAGACTAACAATGGTACAAAAGTGCATAATAAATGATCCCCAAGAAAACGATTTACGATTTACGAAAAGTCACATTTTTCAGATCTAGCTGTCTGAACCTGGAAACAAATGGCTGTTTATATTAGACATCTCATTTAATAAATTAGTCTCATTCTGTAAACTGTCAGTTTTCTTCTCTCCGCAACTCATGTAGAACAGATCCCCTTTCTATACCTACAATTGACTGGTGTAACTGTTTCCTTCTCATTACCTTTGCTCTGTGAGTTTGGTTATCAATGGCCTACAAAGAATTCAAAATAATCACAGGCAACAGGCATCTGGCCTCAAACGTCAAACACATGGGGACCTTTTCATATACAAAAACTTAATGTTTAGGTCTGAAAATTATTTGATAATTGACCCTTTTGCAAAGACACCAGCTTTTTCCCTAAAATGAAGATAAAGTTACCGTGTCACTTTCCAAAAGCTTAAGTTTCGTGATTTTTAATTTGTAACATATTTGTGCACCAGTATAATTGAGAGAATCTTATGACATTTTTTTGTTTCTCCTCTTTCCTTACACAAGAAATAAATGTACCACTTCCCTATCCATACACTTTACTTCTCAAAAAAACACATGGTCATTTGGGTAAGAAGTTAAACCTGCTATGAGACAGATTCAATAATATTAACTGCCAATAACTATCACAATCACTTGAGAAATTGACAAGCAAAACAAATACGGTAATTTAAAAACCCAGTCATTTCCTTAGGCAATCCCATTCTACAAACTTTCCTTGCTTTGTTTTAGTATCCAGAAGAGTTATTATTGTTAGAAATTTATAAAAATCAAATACCTGAGTTGAGAATTTTTTCCCGAAATAACATGTTTACCGAGTGTGTTGATATTATTATATTTTTGTAGCATCAACAAATTCTTCCGAGCCTGATACTATACAATGAATTACATGGGTGACTCCATCTAGCTACTCTTCATCTCACACACCCTGGTATAACCTGTCTACAGGAGGGGCAGATTGTGTTAGGGACTTACTATTCCTTGCAGACTGGTGAGTAATAGATAGATCTCTCTTAGTCCTTCAGCTTGAAATGACAAAGGAAATAATAGCACACCACACAGGAGTTTCAATTATCTCAAGGAGACTGACAAACAATAAACCACGAGTAAAGAGATTTGTGCTGTGCTAACAGAGGCACAGTTTGCCTGGTGACAACTGGACTACAATGTTTTTTCATAGCATACTGTATGCGCATTCGGATTCATACAAACTTGTTTTTTGACAAAATTTGCCTGTTTCGTGCATTCATACGAATCTCAAAACGAAATTGCCAAAAATGAGTAGCAAAGGTACCAAAAGTTTGTTAGGATTCATCCATTCTTACTCTAATATGGGGATAAATATTTTTCTTATTTTGGGGGAATTTCAGTGTACGGTAGGCTGGATTTGTGCTAGTGTCTACCTACTATCAGTGCCCTGCAACTACTGCTGCTGCTGCCATATCACCTTCACTAATCTGAGGGATCAATTAATCAAACAGTTCAATTTTTTGGTGAAATTGAGTCCCATAGCATGCTGCTAGATGTGTGTGTCCATTGGTGAAGTGCTGCTGGTCATGTAGTGCAAAATTGAGTTTGGTTCTCTTCCTAAACGTAGAGGTGGTGCTACTATAGATGAAATGTTAGTTCAGAAGGTGTCAGGGACCTCTCCCTTTGGGAATCCTGTTTCTGAATTAAAAAATGTTCCCGAATTTTTTCTGATCCAAACACTTGGGAAAACGAAATGTGTTGCTTCAACACAAAAGCAGTAAAAAAAAACCTAAAATTTTGTCCAAACGATTTTGCTTGTCGTGCACAACTCTACTCCACGTAGCTTTCCCCAATAACTCAGGGTCTCGTTACAGCTACACATCCTATACTTTCTATAGATACTCTGGTAGTAACAAAACTAGTCAAGTGGAACAAAATGATATTAAATAGAACCATAGCTTGACTTAGCTTCCTTTATTTCAACATGCAACCTCTAAGTGCAACTGTTCATTTGAAAGAGGAAAGTGCTGCATGTCTGCATGAAACATTTTTGGATCAGCTTACGTCTTCTACTTAAGAGTGTGGAAATCTTTAAAGTTTCTCTCTTAATGGAAAATATTGCTGAGTGGCACACTTAAGCAGCAGGAACCCCCTTGTTTTTATTATACCATTGTAACATTGAATGCAATAAAGATTTGTGAACAGCATGTATTTCTGTGTTAAAGAGTACCTTGGTGAAATAAACTTTCTGATTAGCATCTATGGAAAATGTTAACGAGAAGCTTAATTGTGTACTTGTTAATGTCTGACTCATGACAGAGAATGTGTTTTCCTATCTGTTCTGAGTTGTAGTATAAAGTACCAGAATGTCTGCCAACATGCTGTGTTCCTGGGTGGGCAACCGTACTGCTTCCTAGACAGCAGGGGGGAAAAAACTTTAAACAAAACAAAAGAACAATTAATCACTTACATGCTAATGAGAGTGGATTTGCAATATCAAATATTTAAGTAAATACAAACTTCAGACGTTTTTTCAGACATTTTCACATCTTCTTGTCATAAAGAGGCACATTTGCCAGTGTTCTTGAGCTGAATTTGGGACAGAGAACAGCCTGAATATCCACGTGCCAATAGAATAAAATCAATTTCAAGCCCTAGAACACAGGAGCGCTGGAGCAGAATGCAACTAAATTCCACCAGCTGCTCTACCAGTTCAGACTGTGCAGTGCTTTTCATTGACATGACATGACCTGATTAACCCATTATTTACTGAGCAGGTCAACTTCACTTGGATATTACAATAACTCATATGCAATAGCAAAATTAGAAATCAGTGAATTATGTTGAATAGTTTAAAAAAATATTGCACAACTGTAGCTATTACTTTGCCAAGAAGACCATGGAAAGTGTTTCAAATCAAACTTGTGCATTCTGAATGCGAAAAATAGTTCTGCCAACTTAAGGTGCTTTATTAAAACATGCCTACATACAAGTCCAGTTAAATAAAAAATAGATTCAATTTCATTACCGCAATTTAACCTATACATACAAACACATTTTGAATATTTTTTTAATATTGTATCTATACTTCTTCTACAATGAAGGAAAACATGATTTGATACCCTGCTGATTTTGTACGTTTGCCCACTGACAAAGACATGATAAGTCTATAATTTTAATGGTAAATGTATTTGAACAGTGAGACAGAAAAACAACAAAAAATCCAGAATAATGCATTTCAAATAAATTATAAATTGGTTTGCATTTTAATCATGCAAAACATGACTTAGTACTTGGAGGCAAAACCCTTGTTGGCAATCACACAGGTCAGACGTTTCTTGTAGTTGGCCACCAGGTTTGGCAAACCCCAGGAGGGATTTTGCCCTCTCCAAGTCACTAAGGTTTTGAGGCTGACGTTTGGCAACTTGAACCTTCAGCTCCCTTCAGATTTTCTATGGGATTAAGGTCTGGAGAATGTGCTTCTTCTTGAGCCACTCCTATGTTGCCTTGGCCGTGTGTTTTGGCATATTGTCGTGCTGGACAATTTTCAATGCCCTGGCTGAGGGAAGGAGGTTCTCACCCAAGATTTGATGGTACATGGCCCCACCCATCATCCCTTTGATGCGGTAAAGTTGTCCCCTTAGCAGAAAAATACCCCCAAAGCATAATGTTTCCACCTTTATGTTTGACGGTGGGGATGGTGTTCTTGGGGTCATAGGCAGCATTCCTCTTCCTCCAAACACGGCAAGTTGAGTTGATGCCAAATAGCTAAATTTTTTGTCTCATCTGACCACAATACTTTCACCCAGTTCTCCTCTGAATCATTCAGATGTTCATTGGCAAACTTCAGATAGACCTGTACATGTGCTTTCTTGAGCAGGGGGGCCTTGTGGGCACTGCAGGATTTCAGTCCTTCACTGCGTTATGTGTTACCAATTGTTTTCCTGGTGACTATGGTCTCCCGTGTAGTTCTGGGCTGATTCCTCACCATTTTCATGATCATTGAGATCTTGCATGGAGCCTCAGACCAAGGGAGATTGACAGTTATTTTGTGTTTCTTCCATCTGCGAATAATCGCACCAACATTTGTCACCTTCTCACCAAGCTGCTTGGTGATGGTCTTGTAGCCCATTCCAGCCTTGTGTAGATCTACAATTTTGTCCCTGACGTCATTGGACAGCTCTTTGGTATTGGCCATGGTGGAGAGTTTAGAATCTGATTGATTGCTTCTGTGGACAGGTGTCTTTTATACAGGTAACAAACTGAGATTAGGAACACTCCCTTTAAGAGTATGCTCCTAACCTCGGCTCCTAACACCTTGCTGAATGATAGGGGATCAAATACTTATTTTACTGAGTAAAATGCAAATCAATTTAGAACTTATGCGTTGAAATGCATTATTCTGTTTTTTTGTTGTTGTTATTCTGTCTCTCACTGTTCAAATAAACCTACCATTAAAAATATAAACCGATCGTGTCTTTGTCAGTGGGCAAACGTACGAAATCAGCAGGAGATCAAATAATTGTTTCCTCATGTACTCCTTGTAATATACTATTCCACTCACTGTAACTGCCTGTGATGCATTCTGTCATCAACAAAAATAAATCAAACATTAACATTAATGTTATAGTGCTAATTGGCATGTTGATTTCCTAACTTTCCAGGTCCATTTCCCTTTCCAGTATTCCCAGCAACATCAAAGGTAGAGCCATTGTATGTTCTTTAATCTATATGACTGAAGAGTGTCATTTTTTATTAATTGTCTTTTTTACATGCAAATACATATAGGGGATCATGAGAATCGCCTCTATGCATTTGATGCCTTGTCCCATTCCCCAGCTGGTTACATGGCAGAATATGTGTTTGGGAGTGCTTCCTTTCCAGTAATCGGTGCTTTGAGCACCCAAAACTGGCGCCAAACACAGGCAGTTTGATTTTTAAATGTTTCGTAAATGACGTTTTATTAAAATTTTAACAAGAAAAATATATATGTGAGTTCTAATTGTATTTCATTAATAGCATATATGATCCATTGCTTTCTGTATGTTATATCAGATATTAAGAAGTCACCAAAATCAGGAATCTGCACACACTCCCCACAGGAACTCAGGTGCTTAGCTGTGCCAGGAAGGGCCAGCTCCCAGTAAATCAAAATAGAAAAAGGCTCCAGGCACTCAAGGGTTCCATCAGGCAGATTTATTGAAGGAGAAAGACAACAACGTTTCGACCTCACGATGAGGTCTTTATCAAGTTGATAAAGACCTCATCATGAGGTCGAAACGTTGTTGTCTTTCTCCTTCAATAAATTAAGAAATTAAGGGCATTGTTAATGTGTTTATTTTTCCCCTAATTTTTTTTCTTAATTTCTTGGGAGGATCATTTTTTTCCCATCCTGCTCAACTGACTCAGGGTTCTGTATTACATTGTGAGGACTTTCACTCTCAATGGCACTCTCAATGGCAGCTCTCTTGTAATTGTTCAGTCACCAATTCCTTCCATTTACCTGTAAATTTCCAACTTCCTTTTGTTAATTTTAAAACTAATATGGGTCCCAAAAAGATCCAGTCCTTTTGTTAAATTAGCCTGGGAACCCATAGCAGGCTCATACCTTCTTTTCCTGACAACATTGTTGGGGTTCTTAAATGTAAGAACAAATAACATGGTAGGAAAAAAGCACACCCCTACCAAGATCCATTTTAAATCAGAAAAAATCTGACAAAGCACATAATCCTCATCCCCACAGTTGATGTAGAATAAAGTGACGGATTTCAAGCATGCTGCCCTCTGCAGGACTAGTGGTCCGCCCTCTCTGATGGCATTTATAGATATATGTATAGAGAACATTTTGTAGTATCTTAAAGAAATCATATACGTGGATCATACATATCACACACCCCCACTGCGTTGACAGCACCTACATTGCAGGCATAGATCACAGGTCTCACACCCCAAAGGCCAGCCCTGGCACCAATATTGGACATATAGAACTTATCCATATCTCTTTAGCTCTCCCTTTTGTCCTTCTCTCTATCAAATCTCTCCCAGTTATCTTTATCTATCCTCTCATCTCCATACCCCCAACTGTCCAGCGCCTAATGAAATTAAAGGGGCTGGCGTGCACGCACCGCGCCGCTCAGTGGCCGTGCCTCAGCATTTCGTCCCACGTCTTAAAAGGGGTGGGATGAAGAGCTGAGGCACGGCCATTGGGCGGCGAGGTGCGTGCACACCAGCCCCTTTAACTTCATGAACGCCGGCCTCCACCCGCTGCCCCCACCAGACACCAGGGAGTCAGAAGCAGTGGTAGGTCGGGGGGAGTGTTATATGGGAGGAATAAGGCTTTTCTAGAAATGCCTTTTAACCCCCTATATCCCACTCTGCCTCCAGAAATGCCTTATACTCCCCTATATGCCACTCTGTCCCATGATATGCCTTTTAATCCCCTATATGCCAGAGTGGCATATAGGGATATAAGGCATTTCTGGAGGCAGAGTGGCATATAGGGGGTTAAAAGGCATATCATGGGGCAGAGTGGCATATAGGAGGGTATAAGGCATTTCTGGGGGCAGAGTGGCAAGCCTGGGGGCAGATGTGCATAACTGGGGGGGCAGGTTGGCAAATAAAAGGACATAAAAACAAAAATATTGTAATCATAGCTTTTATTAAATATGAAAAAATAGTTTACACGAATTAATAAAGAAATAAAAGTTTCTTACAAGAATATCATGAAGAATAATATGATCGCTGTTTTGTTCCACTGAATAATACAAATAATTATTTAATACAAATAATGTGATAAAAAGGATGTTTTATAGTTATTTGAATGGCAAATAGTGTGACTGGGGTATGTATAATGGGTGTGTGTGGGTATAAAAACTCGACCGTGAGATAAACTATATGGGGCTGGTCTCCAAATGTTTCCAGGGCTGCTTTTCATTCCCAGTCCGTCCCTGGGTGAGGCGAGATCTGCACTCACCTCAGATGCAGCTGTGTGTGTAAGGGCAGTGTACATGTATGTGTGTGTAAGGGCAGTGTACATGTATGTGTGTGTAAGGGCAGTGTACGTGTCAGGTTCCATCCTTCGCAGCCTGGAATACTGAAAACTCTGTGCTGCTCATTTCCTTCAGTCACCACTAGTGGCCGCTCATCTCTCCATGGAGCACCCAGACCTCATTAGCACAAGCAGCTGTGCCCTGTTACCTGGATTAACCCTGCCTATATAAACCTGCGTAGCCTTTTAGTCAGGGCATTTGCATTGATGTTTGAGGACCGCCTGTTCTGGCCCTGGCCCTGAATTGTTCCTGGTTTCCTGCCATCAGCCCTGCCAGGGGGCTTCCTGCCGTGCTGCTCCTCCAGAGAGTTTTCAAGTCGTGTGCCCCTCCAGAGGGCTTTCAAGTCATGTGCCCCTCCAGAGGGCTTTCAAGTCATGTGCCTCTCCAGAGGGCTTTCAAGCCGTGTACCCCTCCAGAGGGCTTCCTGCCGTGCTGCCCCTCCAGAGGGCTTCCTGCCAAGAGACTTGTTCCCTAAACCTACTTGTCCTGCCAGTTTTCTCAATACAATCTATATCCTAGTATTCCGCCTGTGGTGTATTTCTTTGCGCCTGTCTGTATCATCCCTCAGTTATGCATCGTGGGGTACAGGCAGAACCCCAAGTATCCCCTGCGACTGGGCTCCTACCCGACCTGCTTAAACGGTTCCTGACAGTACGTGAATATGTGTGCGTGTAAGGGCAGTGTACGTGTATATGTGTGGCTTCACTGCTGAGCCGGGGCGGATCCAGAGCTTGACCTCGGGAGGGGCGAACTTTATTTTTAACAAGCGATTGTTTGAATCAATGAAAACGAGGGTGATCTCTGATGAAACTAACGAAAATCAATTGCAAAACTGATGAAAATTATTTTGGATTGGTTAGATTTGTTACCACATATAGCTGTCATTACAAGCCATTTTGGTGCCATTGTAAGCCTTAAAGGTAAAGTGTGTACGGAGAGTACATATCAATACCTGATAGATAGAAGTAGCCAAAAAAATGGGGGTGGTCTATTGATTGTTGCGGCTGTGATTGATGGGTCCAACAATGTGTGGGAGTTTTTCCATTCTTTCTTCGCTCTGGCCAATCAGCATTTACAAGGTGAAGGGTTATATAGCTTGTGCCTTAGCTATATAAGTATGCTGACGCCATTTTAACTTGTCAGTAGCAGCAGTTAGAGACTGATGGGGGTTGGAGTGTGAGGCAGCTTAGCAGAGGCTGTGATTGATGCTCATTGCTCAGCTACCATACTGCAAGTTAATTAATAGTTTATTTTAGTGGAGAAAATGCACTGTTGTAGGGTGGTTGGAGAGCTTGCACTGCCTACTGTATTCTATTACAGGGACTGCTGCAGACATTTTTTCGTAAACAATTTTTCTTATCGTTCTATCATATCACCTATTATTCTTCATATTGGTGACAAAATTCAGTCCTGCTTCACGGGGCTGCACATGATGTGCCAGTGTCTGCCTGCCCAGGCCTAGTGTTTTACTACTTCTTCTGCTTGTTCTGCATCTCTTAGAATAATATATTATGGTTTATTATTGTATGTTTATATATATCTCTTTATATATATATATATATATATACTCTATATTCATATATTTATATAAACACACATATACTGTGTGTATGTATATATATATATATATATATATATATATATATATATACACACATATATTTTTATATCCACATATAATCTTTTCTCTACAGTGCAGGAAACAAACTAAATCACAGGCTTCCCCAAAAAAATGAGAAAAAACAGCCATAAAATCTAAGTATGCTTGGAGTGATAAAATCCATCCGTTGTGGCAATTTGACTGCCAACATTGACGTTTTAAGCATTAATATGCCTTCATTGCAGTTTTAATGTCTTAATATTGACTTAATGGCTCTTTGGGGTAATATTGCTTCCTCTGCTACTGAAAAGGTGATGATGTCAGCATTCTGCATACTGATTCATGTGCAGGTTGATGAAGTCGAGTTATTTATGGTAAACCATTATATTTTCTATAAACATTAGTTCTCAATAAACAGAGACATTTAGCCGAGGGTTTATTTATTAAATAGGTACTGTACAGATGGTTCTGCCACACATGATGTGTTGCAGAGCATATTACTCAGAAATAATCAGCTGTGTTATAGCTAGACTAAATTAATAAGATGATAATGATGAAATTGATGCTTTTTGAGCTAGGGTTGGCAAATGGCTTTTGCATAAACAAACTGATAAATTTGAGAAGCAATTACTTGCTTGTCAAAGATAAAAACACAACAGGGTCCTTTTATACTTAGGTCCTGTTTATTTTTAAAGATTGTACCAGATTTTATGTTTAATATGCTGCAATTAAAAAATAATACTTAAATGAAGAAGACTAAAAAAAACACGTACAAGTTGCTTTGTTCTCCTTGAAAAGCTGAAGATACTAAGTTAATTCTGGTATTATCTTGCCAAAAAGGGCATTGACTGTGGATTACTTAATCAAGCAGGTCAAGGGCAAAACACACTTCACCTATGTATATCGGTTACATACACACCATATTATGTTTTTGTGGCTTTCATATTCCCCCAGCTCTTATTAATGTGACCATTAATTACTCTCTACCTAACACCCACAGGGTGGGGCAAAAATGAGAAAACTTGCCCCCACGCCTCTGGTTTAATCAAAGGTTGTAGGAAACCAAAGTTTGAGTTTTCTTATTGTATTTTTAGAGTCTGGGAAGGAGGTGAGAGGATATTCTATTACTTTATATGCATATGGAACAATTACTGCATCCTCTCCATCAGGGCCTGCCTTTGGGGTGTGCGAGCTGTGCGGCTGTACATGGCGCCATGGCAGCAGGGGCGCCTGGTGGCCATCTTATCACCAAGGCCAGGGCCGCGCCTAGGCCGGTGCACAGGGTGCATGCACCCAGGTGGAAGGGAGTGGAGGATCTGTCACTCAGCATCATTTTGTTAGCTCCGCTCCCTGCCAACACCGGCAATGGCGCTGCCCTGACTCCACCGGTGGAAGCGCAAGGCCTCTGTGTTGGTTGCAGTGCTGACACTTCATGCTAAGAGCCTGAATATGACATAATATCCTAGTGCTAAGCAGTGAAGCAGCGCACACTGCGGCAGAGCAGCGAGACAGAGGCCTTGCGCTCCCACCGCAGGACTTCAGCAGGGTAAATTAATTACAAAGGGGGGGGAGATAGTGAGAAGGGGGTAGATGTGAGAAGGGAGGTAAGGGGGTAGCTAGTGAGAAGGGGGAGAGGAATACAGTGAAAAAGGAGGGAGAGGTAGCTAGTGAGAAATTGGGGTAGTAAGAATATTGAAATAAAGAGAATAAGTGAGAGAATTAATAATGAATGTGTGGATGAATTGCGTGAATTAATGAGATAATTAATTTAATGTAAGGATAATTGTGTGAATGAGTGTCAGGGTCCCCAGCAAAGACCCCGATGGATCGACTCGCCGGAGTACCCGCCAACGGCGGGTACCAGCTCACATGCCGCTGCTGCCTCTGCCATCCTCACTCCTGCTCCGTCGGCTGCTTTCTCGACCGTGTTCAGGAGCGCGTGCACATGCCCCCACCTCTCTTTGTGGATTCCTGAATGGAGAAGGCATGGAACGCGCATCAATGGCGCCACGCACGGCAGTAGCTTTAAAAGTTATTGTGCTTGACGGAGCTCTATTGCGTTGCTGATTTCTTCTATTCGATTCCTATTGCTGAACCTTGGCTATTGATTATCGTTAATGCTAATTTCTCCGATCCTGACCCCTTGGCTATTGAATACTGGTTACGCTGATTTCTCCGATCCTGACCCCTTGGCTATTGATTACTGGACTTCGCTGTGTTTTACTATCTGTCCTTGCCTGTTGTGTGGTATCCTGCATACCTGGTTCCACATCCCGAACCTGACATAATAACTGAGCCGCCATGGAACCCGCAGGATTATCGGACACGATTACTGCTCTTACACAGCAGTTGACCAACTTCCAACAGGCGCTTCAGGAGATTCAAGCTGAACAGCGCGATTTAAGACAACAGGTGCATCACCTTCAGATGCAACAAAACGCACCTACCGAGCAAGCTCCAACCAATCCACCTACCGTAGCACTTTCAGTTGTCGAAGGCGCCACTGCTCTTGAGCCTCAAGTACCCCTACCAAAACGATTCTCAGGGGATTGAAGCAAATATCGTGCTTTTGTAACATCTTGTGAGATCCTCTTTCGTCTGAAGCCCCGGACTTACCCCACAGACTACATCAAGGTGCACATTCCACCTATTGTACAGTAATAGCCAACTGTTGGACTAAGGTGTTCCTTTTCTGAGGCTTTGGATACCCTCTATGAAGATCCATACAGGGTCTCCTCAGCTACAACCACATTGCGAGCCTTAAAGCAGGGTTGTCGGCCAGAGGAAGAATACGTCTCGGAGTTCAGACACCTGGCTCTGGAGTCTAAATGGAACGAACCTGCACTACATGATCAGTTTCGCTTGGGCTTGTCAGAGGCCATCAAGGATGAACTCGCCTGTACCTCTATCCCTTCATCTTTAGAGGAATTTGTACGCCTTGTAACCCAGATCGACAGAAGGCTACGAGAAAGGCAATCTGAACGCCAAGCCACTAACTCCAGCTGGACACCAGCTCGTAACCATCCTGGGGTTCCTTCTCCTCTTCCTAAGGAAAAACCTATGCAGATAGGTATAGTTTGAGGCCCACTCTCGACCGAAGAAAAAGAGCATCATAGAGCCTTGAACCTCTGCATGTATTGTGGCAAACCAGGACACCTATATAAAGACTGTAGAACCCGTACCCCCTATACCCAGGGTAAGGAACCAATCATTCTGCTTCATACTCATTCTAAAAGACACCCCTACCTATCACTTCATCTGTCTATTTCTGTGTTATTGCAGTGGACCAAAGGTACAGCCTGTCTCACAGCCATGGTGGACTCAGGAGCCAGCGGTAATTTTATCAACGTCGAGACATGTCTCAAGAAAAATCCCTACATGTCTCAAGAAAAATCCCTACATGTCTCAATGATGTATTCCATGATATTTTAGACCATTTTGTTATCGTGTATCTGGATGACATATTAGTATTCTCCCTGTCACTGGAAAAGCTTCATGTACATGTGTGCCAAGTTCTGGCCCGTCTGAGAAAGCACGAACTGTATGTCAAATTGGAAAAATGTGTGTTCAAGGGAAAGAAAGTAGAGTTCCTGGGATGTATCCTGTCCCCAACCAGTATTGAGATGAGATAGATCCCAAAAAGGTCCAGGCGATTCTCAACTGGCCAGCTCCTACAGACCGAAAAGGAGTAGCATGGTTTGTCGGCATCGCAAACTTTTATCGTAAATTCACACGCAATTTCTCACGAACAATACAACCTATCAAAGACTTGCTTGGACCTAGTACACACTCTAAGTTGACGCATCTGACACCACTGTAGGCGCTGTTCTCTCCCAGAGACAAGACTCCGACGGTCAACTTCACCCCGTAGCCTTCTTTTCCAGAACTCTCACACCTGCCGAAATAAATTACTGTATAGGCGAACGTGAATTGTTAGCCGTAAAACTAGCACTGGAAGAATGGCGACAACTCCTCGAAGGTACCCTTCACCCCATCACCGTCCTGACGGATCATAAGAATTTGGAGTATCTACGTTCGGCTAGACGTCTGCAACACCGATTGGAAAGATGGTCACTGTTTTTTACCCGGTTTCCACTGCACATTACCTACCGTCCATGGTCTCGTAACATCAAAGCGGATGTTTTATCGCGGATGTATGAATTAACCTCGTCATCTTCAGATCAGGACACGATCCTCTCCCCTAACCATTTCCTAGCTGTTAACCAATCATTATGGGACTCTGTGCGTCAACATTCAAGAAAGACTAATCCCCCGGATATTCCCAGGTTACGATATCAACACGGTTATTATCATCATAACGACCTTGTCTACGTTCCACCTGAGGACCGTCTGTAGATACTACAGTCATTCCACTACACACCTGCCGCAGGCCATGGAGGTACAAAACAGACCCTCAATTTGATCCAACGTTCCTTCTGGTGGCCTGAAGTAAAGAAAGACGTTGGAACATTTGTGTCCTCCAATCATAGTCGATGACGTAGAAGAATACGAAGTCAAGGAGATATTGGACTATCGACGTCACCATGGTCGCTTACAATACCTAATCCGTTGATACGGCCCTGATGAAGATTCTTGGGAACCAGCCTGACTGCCCTAAACCCTCAAGAGTCAGAAGGCCTCTCCTCGGGGGGGTACTGTAGGGGTCCCTAGCAAAGACCCGCCAACAGCGGGTACCTGCTCACACGCCACTGCTGCCTCTGCTGTCCTCCCTCCTGCTCTGTCGGCTGCTTCGTCGGCTGTGTTCAGGAGCGTGCACGCGCCCCCACCTCTCTTTCTGGATTCCTGATGAGTGAGAATAAATGAATTAATGTGCGGATGAATTGTGTGAATGAGTGAGAGTATGAATTAATTAATGTGTGGATGAATTGTGTGAATCAGTGAGAGAATGAATGAATTCATGTGTGGATTAATTGTGTGAATGATTTTTTTAAATGCATTAAATGTGTAAATGATTTGTGTGAATGATTGATTGGTACGTATTTGTGTGTATCATAGATGTATAAGTGATTTGGGGAAAGGTAAAGATGGCACAAGCAGGATGTTTGAGCCTTGGTGACCAAGATGGCAGAGGCAGGGAGTTTATGCGACAAAGATGGCACAGGGCAGGCTGTTTGGGAACAAAGATGTTTTAAATGATGTTTTAAACTGGGCTGGATCTATACCTGCTATGCTATGTTTCCATACATTATTTATGTATAGCTGCAAATATAGGGTTTGTATGACTTACTCAGTTGATCTACACATGCATGTGTTGTTGATTTGATCTATACCTGAACTACAGGGAGGAAGGAAAAGAGAGGTGTGGTTTAGTGAATGACTGGACAAAGAGACTCTGCGGATGATTACTGGGGAGAGGACCTCTCAGAGTCACGGTAGGGTCAGAAGGAAGGCTCTTACAGTCTTCCACTAATCTGCAGTCAGTGTGGCATATTTTTTTTTTGGTGTGAGAGCGCAGGGAGTGATTGTGTGCTAGGGGGCATGGAGGGGGCCCAAGGAACTGCTTGCCTAGGGTCCAATTTTGTCAATATTTTTATAAGAAATTGTTATAAAGGTTGCACTATTAGCTATTTTTGTCCCTATATTTAATGTATTTAGCGTACATTATTGTTACCAGTGTTTCCAGTTATACATCATTGTACTTGTTTCCACTTGCACATAAATAATCTATAACTAAAACTGGTTGTTTGTTACAAGATTTTTTCCTTTCTTTTTCGTGGGGCAGGGGGCCGCCAGAGGAGTAGTCCGCACAGGGTGCCTGAACACCTAAGGCTGGCCCTGCTCTCCATCCCTACTGAAACTGGTAAGCATAATTCCTAGACATGCTGAGCAACACTCCCAATTATGTAATTGATGCTGAGATCTCATTAAAGTCAGTACCACTGGCGTAATTACAGCCCCGTGCCTCTAGGGACCCCTTCTTTCTGTCTCCTTGTACCATTTCAAAATTGTTTAGAAGTGGCCCTTCCGAGCTCCACCGCAAACTATTTTGGACTGGCAAGGGGAGACAGGAGCGTATTGGGGGTCACGTGACCCTTCGGTAAAACTGAGGCTGCTCGCGCACACTGTGGGAAGGCTGCAGGAGCGGTGAGAGGTAAGAGGGGGCTGGGGAGTGGGATATATGTGCATATATATATATATATATATATATATATATATATATATATATATGCATGTGAACTTGTGTGTGTGTATGTGTGTGTGAGCATGCATGTGTGTTTGTGTGTGTGGGTATGGATGTGTACTTGTGTGTGTGTGTGTGTGTGTGATTATGGATGTGTACTTGTGTGTGTGAGCAGGGATGTATACGTGTGTGTATACGTGTGTGAGCAGGGATGTGTACTTGTGTGTGTGAGAATGAATGTGTAATTGTGTGTGTTTATTACATAGTTACATAGTCTGAAAAAAGACATGCGTCCATCAAGTTCAGCCTTTAATTGCTGATGATCCAAAAGAAGGCAACAAACTAGGGAAATACATTTTTTCTTGACCCCAGAACGACAGTTCAAGAAATTGTTTTCCAATAATTTAATTATATCCCTGAATATTAAGTTTTTCAAGTATTCATCCAGTTGTTGTTTAAATGTCTGTACAGACTCTGGTAAAACTACCTCTGCAGACAAAGAGGCAGTATATGAGGATGGATGTGTAATTGTGTAAGTGGGGTGAGTGAGCAAGTTTATATTTGTTGTATGTTGGAAGGAGGGCAAGGGCCAAAGAAGGCATATATCAGTTGTGTGGGGGCACAGACTAGCTGTTGAACTTGGGGGGCAGCAGGCAATTTTTCTCACCAGGGCCCTGTGGTTTTTAGTTACATCCCCTGTCAGTACATTGCAGGTATGTTAGCAAAACAGGAGTGTTCCGGTAGCATACATGTGATTGAGTGCGCCTCTGGGGGAGGAGTTAATTTAGACAGAAGTTTTATGTTTTAACTCAAGTAACCAGTTAAAAAGTGCATACATTGATCTGCATACCGTAATGTGCACTGAAGTCCATGCAAAATTGACTCCAATATGCATTTTACATGAAAATAATGCTGCAGTCGACATCTAATAGAAGTGTATTCAACCAGGTTGTTAACCTGCACTCAGCTTTATTAAGGCCTAGACTTGTTTTCTGGGCAGTACTCTGACAATAGTGGTAGTTATCTGTTGAAAGCATATTGGTGTAAGGGTTAATTGTTGAGGAAAGGGTTAATGTGCTGTTTTTCAGTTAATCTCTGTATAAAAGAATAACAGGAACTTTAAATCAAAGTGATGTCAGGTGAACCGCTCTGGTTGGGCAGAACACAGTTAAACCTAAGCATAATCTATTTCATTGCTTTTTCAGCTGGTTATTATGCATGTATTTTGATTTGGTTAATAAACTAAATGCCTGATTTTATCCAGTAAGTGAAAGAGTCACCTCTATAACCTTGAACCTGTTAACCCCTGCTAAATCCCAGTGTTTAGCATATATGCAAATACAGTGATTGGTGATATTTAGTTTCTGTTTTGTGCTAAATCAGTGGTTCTCAACTCATGGGACCCTGTCTTCAGTGGGTCGCAGAGGGACAGAGCCGGACTGGAGGCATACCAGGAAAATGTCACTTTCCTGGGGCTGCCTTACACATTCTAGCGGGAATTTGTGAGCCACAGGCTGTCAGGACTGCTCTGCTGTCCCTTTTGCCTCTGTCCCCCACTTGGACACAGCCCCGATTACCCCACCAAATCCCCTATTACCCCCACCACAGCCCCTATCCACAATCACAGTCCCTGCCCCAACACAGTCCCTGTCCCTTACTCCTCACCAGAGCCCCTGTTATAAACATAAACGTGTCTGTATTTTATGAATCTTACTGTAATTATTGAATAACATTTACTGTATGAATATATATATATATACACTGTTATGCTATCAATAACCACTAACTATTGAGTGTAAAGTCAGAGTCCACACTCCTTGTTTTCTGCAATTAACAATATTTATTAAGAGAGGCTAAACAAACTAACAATACATATACAAATTACTATAAGTTAGTATATGCTGTTACCAAACTATCTATTCATTGATTGAATGGAAATAACAAAGAAACAGCAGGATAAGCCTGTAAACACGTGATTGAAGACAATTCCACTATCCAATGACACGACACGCAGGAGGATTCAAGAAATGTCAGGTGGCATAAAACAGCAGACCATAGCTCGCATCAACACTAACAAATACTATTCATTACAATTGGATGAATCCACGGATGTTGTGAACCATGCCATTTTCCTGGTTTATGTGAGGCATGTGTGGGAAGGAGACTTTCAGGAGTAGTTTCTCTGCAGTAGAGAGCTTCCCACCACTACTACTGCAGAGGACATTTTCAGTACTTTGGATTCATACTTGGATTCAGTGTGCCTGATATGGGATATGTGTGCCAGAATCACAACCGATGGTGCAGCCTGCATGACTGGAAAACACTCAGGGCTGGCGAAGAGAATTCTTGAAAAGGCACCAAATGCGGTTTGGAACCATTATTTTTTGCACAGGGAGGCATTAGCAGCCAAGGATATGGTGCCAATGCTTCACAAAACTTTGAAAGATGCTGTCAAAGTGGTGAACTACATTAAATGGAGTGCCAAGCATGCCAGGTGTTTTCAGAAGCTGTGCATAGACCTGGGCAGTGAACATGTACAGGTGCTGTATCATGCGGACGTGCGCTGGCTTTCCAGGGGCAAAGTTCTCTCACATTTATACGAACTGAGAGTGCACCTCGACTCTTGCCGATCTGTTTAACAGTGACATGTGGCTTGCACAAGTTGCTTATCTTGCAGATGTGTTTGAGCAGCTGAACACATTAAATGTGTCTATGCAACGGAAGGGACCCAATATTTTTGCACAGATTGAAAAAAATCGAGGCTTTCAAAAAGAAAATGGCATTGTGGACAAGTTATGTTTGCAAAGAGAGATTTGATATATTCCCCAATGCTAGTCATGAGCTTACACACCTGGACTCCACAGGCAGAAATAAACTGAAGAACACTATAGTAGCAGATCTCACAAAGCTGCAGGAATGTTTTAAAGATTACTTCCCAGAGCAGCACAGGGATGACGGCATGATAGGTGATCCCTTTGGAATTGATTTGGAAAGCGTCATGTTGCCAAGCAACGAAGAGAGTCAGCTTGTAGAGCTTTTATGCGATCAGATGCTAAAAATTTTTTTTACTGAGCTAACCCTCTCCCAGTTTTGGTGTAATGTTATGGCTGAATATCCTTCCATCTCAACCCATGCCATCAAAGTTTTACTACCATTCAGCACAACTTATGTTTGTGAGAGTGGCTTCTCAACTCTGGTTCAGTTAAAGACAAAGCATAGAAACAGAATGGACATTGAACATGACCTCAGAGTTGTTTTGTTTACCATCACCCCAGACTTTGGGACACTCCTCAAAAGCAAAAAGCATCCCCAGTTTTCCCATTAGTTCTACCTCATATGTTTCAATGACTGTTTATTTATTGGGTTTTTGCCTCAATGGCACTTTCATTTCACTAGCACTGTGATTATTGCACAAATAATTTTCACTAGCACTGTGATTACTGCATTATTCATTGTGCAAAGTATCCGTTTGTTTGTTTACTGTTTGTTTACTGTTTAAAAATTGCATATATATGTATGTGGAATACTGCACAAGTTGTTTTATGGAATAAAATGTTTCGGAAATGAAATTATTTTTGGGTCGTGACTTAATGACCAAAGACAAATGTGGGTCCTGAGGATACACGGGTTGAGAACCACTGATCTAAATGATTCTCTGCCTACGCAGACTGAGTTAATAGGACTCAGCAAGTAGTATATCACATAATAATTTTGGTGTACAGAAACAAAAGAGGATGAAGGTCCTGTTCAAATGACTTTACAATCTAGAGATGAAAGTGCAAATGGTGAGCTATACCAAAATGGAGAAAAAAAGCGCACTTCCCAAATGTGGCATTTTAAATCTCAAACAACACAACAAACCCATGCATGTGGGGTATCACTACACTCGGGAGATATTGCTGAACACACATTGGGGTGTTGTTTGATAGTGACGCATACCAGGAGCTATGAATTAATTCCTGAAATACAATTTGTGTGGAAAAAATACGAAATGTAATTTTGGCAAAGGCAGGTGGTAGAATCTCATGCATAAAAGGGTTAAAATACCAGCATTTGAAATACCTTGGGGTGTCTAGTTTTCAAAAATATATGGTTTGATGGGGTAAATTAAAGTAGCCGGCTTCAAAGATGTTCCAAAGAGGAGATAGAGGTAGAATGACCAAATGACCACCAGAATTACGCATGTCCCAAAAGTAGCCTTTTACCAGCCAAACAATCTGACAAACCTATGCATGGGGGGTATCACCATACTCAGGAGATGTTGCTGAATACACATTGGCAGTGACATATACCAGGACCTTTATATTTATAACTAAATTACAATTTGTGAGATTTTTTTTTTTTTTTAAATTACTATTACAAAGTTTGACAAAGTGTGGTTATATAATTAGTGCATGGAAAGGGTTAAAATACCAGCATTTGAAATACCCTGGGGTGTCTAGTTTTCAAAAATATATGGTTTGATGGGGTAAATTGAAGTAGCCGGCTTCAAAGATGTTCCAAAGAGGAGATGGAGATAAAAACATTGGGTATTTCTTGTGGAGGTAGCATGCAGACTATGTCAGACACCCTAGGGAGCAGTATAACATAATTATATGAAAAATATAAATTACAGTCATTATAGGTGTAGAAGGACTTAAAGTGATCTGACCTAACCAAACAATATTTGGCCAGTTCAATTCACATGCACACAAAAAGGACAGAGACTTATTGAAGTGCAAATGCAGCCCCCGAAGCCCACATCAAAGGACAACTGTAAATCATGAATTACATTGTATGTATAGTCTGTTTGTAAATAGTGTGTGATAGTGTTAGTATTGTCTTTTGATGTTGTATCCCTAAAATTGTATCTATAGGATTGTAAATTGTATGTATTGTCTTTTTGATTAGTTAATCCATATGATTGTAAATTGTATGTTGTGTGATAGTATTGTCTTTTGATATTGTAATTAGTTAACTAATACGAATGTAAATGGCATGTAACTTTGATCCCACCCTATAAGAACTCCCTGTATGTTGCAATCTTCCCATCCTTGCTGCAGTTAGTTACAATCTTTCCATCATTGTTGCAGTCACAACTTCATTACCAATGTAACCCTGTGTGTGTTAGCCTTCATAGGCTTCATCACAGCATTAAACCCTCCATTTTCCTATCAAAGAAGCATTTTCCTGTGATTATTCGAGCTACCTGGATTTAAGTTATTAACCCCTAGACGAAGGTGTGTCGGCACCTGGAATCCCCTTTTTCCCCAAATATATCCCATTTCCAACATTTCTAAACTCAGGACAAATAGAATCTATTAGGTAGTTTTTTTACTTCCTTTTATAGGTGAGTAAAAGATTTTTCAAAGAAAAAATCATAAAAGGTGTTTTTTTTCAAATTTTCACAATTATTTTTTTTATAGTAAATAAGATGACATGATCAAAATCTGAAAAAAGCCCATCTTCTCCTGAAAAAAACAATATATAATGTGTGTGGGTACACTAAATGGGTGAGGAGAAAATTACAGCTGAACACAAGCTCCACGCTCCCTATCATGCAATCACTCCCTCTGCTCCCCCACCCAAAAAAATATTTGCAACACTGACTGCAGATTAAGGGAAGACTGTGAGAGTCAGTGCAATCTTCCTTACTTCTGACCCTAACGTGACATTGAGAGGTCCTCTCCCCTGCAATCATCCCAGTGTCCCCTCATTCACTAAGTCATACCTCTCTTTTACTTACTCCCTGTAGTTCAGGTATACATCAAATAAACAACACATGAAACAGCACTTGCATGTATAGATCAACTGAATAAGACATACAAACCCTGTATTTGCAGGTAAACATAAATAATGTATGGAAACAGAGCATAGCAGGTATAGATCAACACATTAACACACAAAACTCAGCTTTGCATGTATAGATCAATTGGAATTCCCCTGTGAACTCAACACTGAAGGTATAGATCAAATACACATAATCAGACACACAAATCATGTATTTGCAGGTATACAATAATAATGTATGGAAACATAGCATTGCAGGTATAGATCAACTGGAAATCACATGTAAACTCAGCACTGAGGGTTATAGATCAAATAAACAACACATGGAAACAGCATTGCAGGTATTGCTCAACTTAATAAGACATACAAACGCTATATTTGCAGGTATACATAAATAATCTATGGAAACATAGCATCACAGGTTGCACACCCCAAAGCCAGCCCTGGCATCCATATTCCCCACATAGAACCTGGTCAGCACCAGATAACACACATAAGACTTGCCATCTTTGTCCCCAAACACCCCAGCATGAGTCAACTTTGTCCCCAAATAGTCCGTCCTATGCCATCTTGGTCCCCAAGGCTCAAACACCCTGCTTGTGCCATCGTTGCCTTTCTACAAATCAATTACACATCTATGATACATACAAATACTTTTACAGTCACTCACTAATTCACACTTTCATTTAAATAATTAATTCACATAATTATGTATTCTCTCACTCATTCACACAAATCATTTCCACATATTCATTAATGTATTCTCACAAATTCATCCACACATTAATTTATACTCTCACTCATTCAGACAATTCACCCACACATTAATTCATAACTCTCACTCCTCCCTTTTCTCACTATCTACCCCCCTCTCCCTCCCTTCTCACTATCTACCCCTATTTCCTATCATTATCTACCCCCCCCTTTGTAGTTCACTTACCTTGTAGAGGTCCTGAGGTGGGAGCACAAGGCCTCTGTTTGTCTGAGCTAGAGGCCTCGCAGAGGAGAGTGAAGGGCGCTGAGCGGTTGCTGAAAACGTATTCATGAGCGACCACTCGGCACCCCTCTCTCTCCTCGACGTCAAAGAAAAAAAAACGGTGTTTCAATTCCAGGACAATGCATTCCGGGCAATCCGGGACATGTGGTCACCCTAGCTGATGGAGCTGCATGCCCCTACCTGAAAATAGGCCCAGTCAGGGCCGCACTGGCCCACCGGGAAACCAAGAGGCCACCTAAAGGTAAAGCGTCCGGCTTGTAGATGTCATGACGCTTAATGCCTCAGCGAGGCTCTTTGTCCTGCCCCCTAAATACGTGACGCTCGAGGGTTTGGGCTCACACAGTTCCTCCTGTCAGTCCCGTGGAGCAGGCAGGAAAGTCCGGAAAAAAGTAAAGTAACCAAAAGGGGAGGCTGGGGCCATCTCATAAATAAATACTGAATGGAGGGGCATGCTGGGGGCATACATACACATAGTGCTGGCTGTTTCAAAATGCATTTTTATTGTTGTAGCTTAGCCTGTCCTGGTGTGTGTACGTTTGGGTGTCGGTGTGGCAGATCCTGTCCTGGTGTGTGTGTTTGGGTGTCGGTGTGGCAGGGCCCGTCCTGCCTTATGTGTGTTTGGGTGTCGGTGTGGCAGGGCCCATCCTGCCTTGTGTGTATTTGGGTGTCGGTGTGGCAGAGCCCGTACTGGCTTGTGTGTGTTTGGGTGTCGGAGTGGCAGAGCCCATCCTGCCGTGTGTGTGTGTTTGGGTGTCGGAGTGGCAGAGCCCATCCTGGTGTGTGTGTTTGAGTGTCAGGGTGTCAGAGCCCATCCTGGTCTGTGCATTTGGGTGTCGGGGTGGCAGAGCCCATTCTGGTGTGTTTGGACATCTGTGTGGCAGAGCCTGTCCTGGCGTGAGTGTATTTGGTCATCTGTTTCCTGGCACTTTACATGCTGTAGAAATAAATTGAACTATTTAATTTACTTATAGAACTATTTTGAACTATTTAATTTACTTATCCAGAGATGAAACGCCCTCCTGAATTTGTAGTCACTTCAGAGGAAGCACTAAACTATGGCTTCAGGCATCCCATGTATGATTAAATTTTTTGGTGTACTGATGTACTTCCAATTCATCACATAAGATTCTATCCTATATTATCTGCCCAGCACTGATGTCATCTTTATCCAGTACACATGGATGCCGAGGAGTTAAGATTCTGTCTATTTTATATATTTCCTTAAAAAAGGCCCACCAAAACCTCAGCACCAGGCCCATGATGCTCTTAATCCAGCCCTGTGTGTAAGGCATGCCAATTGGTGATCAAGAAACAGGTTTGTGGAACTAGAAGGTTGGTATTAAACAGCAATGAATAATAGTATAATAACCTAATACAAATGGAGATTTTTTTTTTTTTTTAAATAAACAGCACATATCTGTCACGCACAATGTAGGTGGAGACACCGATATCAGGCAGGACCACAGATAAGGGTTCAGGGTCAGACAAGCCAAGGTCAAGACGTCAGGAATTGGCACAATAGGATACAGGCATGACCATCAGAAGGCAAAGTCCAGGGGTTTCTGAGGGTCTAAATGGAGCAGAATTGTAGAAGCGGAGAGTCTCCTCCTTCGCAGCGTCTGAGGCTGCTGTATTGTAGAAGCAGGGGGTCTCCCCCTTCTATGCAGAGGCTGCTGCTGTGAGTTAGAAGCGGGAGATCTCCCCCTTCTACACAAGTGACAATATCAAGTATATGTTAAAAAAAATACCCCTAAAATACATGTGTGAAGGTAGTGGGTACAGTGTATAGCGACAACACCAAAAATGCCATCCCCGGGTCACTGCAAGCCCCAGGTCCGGAACCATCTCACTTCCGGAACACTGGTGAGAAGGTCGAGACAGAACTCTCAAGGGCAAACGTCCGCTCGCCTTTGAGCCCAATATACATAGGAGTGACCAATGAGCCACACCCGACACCTGCCGGACCCTGTGGAGATAAATCAGATGGAAGACAAATCAGCCCAGATGAGCAAACATAGAACCTACTGGATACCAACCTTCTTATGCAACGAACTGTCTGTTCTGTAAAAACAGACGGGATGCCCCAATATGGCAAGAATGCCCCCAAAAAATCTTTAAAAAATTAGCACCTAATGTGAACTACTAGCTTGAGGAGATTTTTTTCTTTTTTGCAAAAAACCCAGAATACACCAGTAAAGCATTTGGTCAAACCACGTATAGGCAAAGTGTCCATAGGGGCACAAGATATCCTCCCATGAAATGTCTAGCAAACCAAACAGATAAAATGAGACAATACCAATGATATTAAAATTAAAATTTTAAAAAAATAAAAGTATTAGTGGTGCTACCAAGGCTATAGGTGAAGGCCAAAGAACAAGACACTTCTGGACAGAATGTCAATAATCAGCCAGTATAATGAAAATTAAATTATTAAACTTATTTCCAATAAAAACATTGGCTGAATGGAATGGGCTCTTATCTGTGTGGACCTTAATACAATTAGACAGGCATCACCTGGGTGTCCTAAATGGCGCACTGCACTACAGGTATTTTGCCTGAAAGATTTTTACTTTAGAACTGTTACAGTTATTAAGTTTTGACCTTAGTTATGAGAGGGGTGAAAAAAGGCACATGCAATAAGTACCACTTGCCTCAATGGAATCACTGGTTAAAAGGTCCTAAAATGTCTGTATTAAAAACCAGTAGACACACTGAAGACATGAAGTTTTTATCTCAATACAAGCTATTAATACATTTCCATGTATATGGAAAAAATGGATTTTATTTAAATTAATCCCTGTATGTGGAAAAGGTGAGGTTATATTCAGCTAATATTTTCTTGCATCTTTTGACTTAAGTTGAGGTGTGCAATTTTAGAGATAGATACAAGGTCAAACCCAGAAAATTAAAGATATAGGGAAATATTGGTCAAGCATACAAATGCCAACCTATCAATGTTAGCTACAATAACATGGTAAATATGGTCCTCCTGTCTTTAAGTACACTCCCAGGCCCCTACCTACAGCCACGTACATACACATCATACGGACAAGAGAATAGAAATAAAAAAGCAGACAAAGTACCAGAATAATAGAAAAATGTCTGGTGAGCAATGGACTGGTGAGCATAGAAAAACACCAATAGTAATTGGCAGCCAAGGACAGGCATTCCATAGCCCCCACAGGATTGGGGTGTAATTGTCAGGCCGTATAGAACAAAACAGAGAGTGAAAGCAAGTCCAGTAGATTCTCACGATTCCACCCCTTGGGGCGTAAACTCCTGACCGATCATACATGGCCCAGTGTCATGATCCTACCCAGGCTGCGGAGCTGCATATCTCACTCTTGCTTCAATCCATTCCTGGATTTCCTTTTGCTCTGTTCTGATCTCCCATTCCTTGCTTCTGCTTCAGCTCTGTTTCCTTTATAAGGTGTGCCCCACCCATGTGTTCTGTTTGTCTCAGTCTGCAGTCTACAGGTATGTCTCAGTGCTATGTGTTTGGATTACATGTTTGGTTTGTTTCGTACCTCTGTCAGCAGGGATTAGCATTAGGACCCACTGTCATTGGAGTACTTTGGCGTAGTGGTGGGCTAAGCATACTATGGCCATAAGATGTGACGGAATCTCCAATAGTTATCATACAGTCCTAGGCTAGTTCCTGTATTTATGTGTGTCAGTCTGATGTAACCTGTATCCCCGGCAGCGGGGTGTCCTGTCTTGTTCCCTGTATTATGTATATCTTGTCTGGTTATGTTTATTCCTTGTCTTGTTCACTATTCTACTCTGTAACATGTATATCTTGTCTAGTTATGTTTTGTGCCTGGCCTCCCTGTCCCTTGCTTGTTATGTTTCTGCTATATTTCTTTGCTTAGCTTCCATACTCCCAGCCTGCAGCATCCTGCATGTGATTCTAGTGATATGTTTCATGCCTGCTCCAGGGTGCCTGCAGGATATCACTTTGTTTCCTTTTGGATTACATCTGCTGCTATGTCAGGGAGCTGGTATGTGGCTGCATAACCCTAGGTTCTCAACACCTGGGTGAGTGTGGTCGCCCTGCAACCAGGCCCTGTCCAACTCTGCTACTGCACCGTAACTCCTGCACACAATCTTTGGGCGCGCTGGGTCAATGCAGTCATCTGGAAGGACCCGGTTCCGTGACACCAGGAGCAAAACCATAACTAGCTCCGTTGCTTGTGACTTGAGTTAGCGCTACTTTAGGGGGGAGGCCTTACACACAATACCACAATACCACCAGAGACATTGTCCCAACTGTAAAATAGAACCCTGGTCACATTAAATTCATGGGACTGGGCAAACCAGATCACATACTTCCAACGGGACTCAGCCTGTGGGGAAGCCTTGCAAACAAGCCACCATAGCTTGTGCTCAGAGTTAGCCTTACCACAGAAGGCAATATTTTTGCTGTTAACTCAGCTTGAAATAGCTACTGGCGGATCCTCCATGCACAGTAGCAGCATAATACGTACTCCCAGGCACCCAACCAACAGAGAGTCCTGCAGGTAGCCACCACAGCAACTGCTACCCGAGTTGGACCTCCTTCAGACAGCCAACTCCTGATATCAGATCTTTGTTTTATTTGAGAGGAGCATTACAATGAAAAACTTTTGCACGCCTTCCCATCCCAGGGGACCTCAACCAAGTCTGTATGTGACAATCTAACAAAAATTGAACGTGAAGCTGTTCGCTCACTAAAGCTGGATACCGAATTAACCATTAAAATGTCCGATAAAGGCGGTATGGTAACAGTAATGGATACTACTTGCTATATAGAACAGATGCAAATAATGCTTAATGATGTTACCACATATAGAAAACTAGAGTGTAACCCCACAGAGAATTTTAGTAAAAAATTATCTAAACTATTGGAGGATGGGGTAACATTAGGAGCCATTACAGCCAGTCAGAGTGAATATCTACTAGTAGCAACCCCTGTGACACCAGTGTTATATGGTTTACCCAAAATACACAAAGGTATTATTCCTCCCCAAATGCGACCAATTGTGTCATCCAGGGGTTCATTGTTAGAAAGACTTTCCTCTTGGCTTGATCAGTTATTGCAACCTTTAGTGCAACGTGTCCCAGGGTTTCTTAGGGACACTAAGGATGTTTTGGCTCAGTTAGCCAATATTAAATGGAAAAAGGGTTGGCACTGGCTTACATGCGATGTAACATCGCTGTATACCAGCATTCCATGGGATGTTGCACTTAGAGCATTAGAATTCCACCTAAAAATTCATAGCAGGTACACACCTGATCTAAGTGAATTTATATTACTAGTCACCCAATTTCTTATGTCTCACAACTTTTTTTCTTTTGAACGAGTGTACTACCTGCAATGTAGTGGTGTTAGTATGGGTGCTAGACATTCCCCTTCATTGGCAAATCTAACGATGTCTTTTTGGGAACATATCTATATTTTTGACGTTCATAACCCTTTTTTAGATTCTATACAGTGGTACGGAAGATACATCGATGATCTCCTATTCATCTGGGAGGGAGATGTGTCTTCCGTACCACTGTTTATCGGTTATATGAATGACAATCCATATAATTTGAAATTCACTCATGAACTCTCTTCTAAGACGGTCTCATTCCTAGATTTAAGCCTTATTGCTAATAATGATCAAGTTATAGATACTGTTACTTATAGAAAACCAACTTCAGGAAATGCATTACTGAGAGCGGATAGTAACCATCCAAAACATACCATACGGGCCATTCCTGTTGGCGAAATGACACGCCTTAAAAGGAACAGTAGCACTGAGTCTAATTTTCAAGCACAAAATGAAGGGTTAATCACTCGACTTAAACAAAGGGGGTATTCTTCTAGACAAATCCAACGAGCAGAGAATATAGTTAGATGCAAAAATCGCTCACAATTATTATTGAACAAAAGTAATAAAAGTACTAAGATAGAAAGTAAACCGGTATTAGCATTAACTTATTCACCATTTTTCAACATTGCTAAGAACATAGTTACTAGGAATCTGTATATATTAAAAGAAGATCCAATTCTTTCTCAGATTTTATCTGCAGGGTGTGCAATTGTTCCCAAACGGGCCCCCACATTAAGAGATGATTTGGCTCCTAGTATGTTAAATAATCAAAATCTCAGTGATAGTATGTGGCTACAACACAACGGTTTTTTCCGCTGTGGTCGTCATCCATGTAAAACATGCAGATATGTTAAGGTTACTAATAAATTTACTAATACTATTGGCACTAGGGAATTTCATATAAAAAAAATATTTGAACTGTTGTAGCAGCAATGTAATTTATGTCATTGAGTGTTCCAGCTGCGAAGTTAAATACATAGGATGTACCAAACGACAATTTAAGACTCGCATTCTGGAGCATCTCCATGACATAAATCCCTATTCCGTACGATCAAAATCAGGGGCTTCTGCACACTTTTTGGATAAACATGCGGGCTCAAAAAATTCTTTTGTAGCCTATGCTATTGAAAAGGTGACATCTGGTTTTAGAGGAGGTGATTTACATAAAAGATTACAAAATAGAGAAGCTTTTTGGCAGTTTACTCTTGATACCTGTATACCAATGGGACTTAACATTAAACAGGAATTATTGTTATATTATGATTAAGATTTATTTGATACAATTTTGTCTTGGTCAAATCAGGTATTTTTATTCAAAAATTATTTAAGATCATTATGCAAGTGGTAAATATTACCTATATGTTTATGCACCTCCCTGTGATACTAAAGCACTGTGAGCAGGTTAAAAAACACACAATATACATGTAATAGCCTCATTGACATATATACATATTATTTGTGGATCAATAGTGTTTATATATTTGCTGTAGGTTGTGTTGCTGTGCTCACGCTGTTTACATTAGTCTTTTTCATCTTATTGCATCTAATTGTTTTGTAATTGGATTTTAATTGCACATGTGTTGATGACGAGTAATCTCACCACTCCCCCCTTTTTGTTGCCTTACTTAAGGGAAACAAATTCAGTGGTGAGTTATCTGTGATAAAGAGCGGGGTACCGCTTGAAACGCGTCAGATTTGGGGTTTCCTGTGTACTGGATGCACAGGTGTGAACTATGCTTTTTAATCATTAAGTAAAATAAAGCTGGAAGTTGTTTTTTTTCAAATGCTGGATCGATCCCTTTGTTTTTTTTGACCTCAACCTATACTTGCCTAGTAGGGACATGTGTATGTACTTAAAATAGAGATTATGTCCCACAAAATTTAAACGTTTGATATTAAGAGCTCTGAATACCAAATAAATGGGGCTATCTGCTACAAAACTGTTTAAATATAAATAAAGGTACACAGAGTTGTAACTCAATACTCTTTCAGGCAGTAGCGTCGGCATGATGCTACATCATGCTGTGCTCCCAATTGAAATGGCATCCTTTTTTTTTTTTTTTTCAGCCACAAGGGAGCACTGATAGATGCGGAGGAGAGGCGCACACGGTCGCTCGTGAATCCGTTTTCATGAAACTCTCGGCACCCCTCTAGCTCGGTCTCTAGCTTCATGCTGAGCGCCAGAATATGACGTCATATTCTGGTGCTCAGCAGTGAAGCAGCGAGTACCGCGGCAGAACAGTGAGACAGACTCCGTACTTCTGCAAGGTAAATGAACTACAAAGGGAGAGAGGGTAGATAGTGAGAAGCGGGAGAGAGGGTAGATATTGAGAAGCGGGAGAGAGGGTAGATAATGAGAAGGGGGAGAGGGGGTAGATAGTGGGAAAGGGGGTAGATAGTGAGAAAGGGGGTGGATAGTGGGAAAAGGGAGGAGAGGTAACTAGTAAGAATGAGTGAGAGAATGAATGAATTAATGTGTGGATGCATTGTGTGAATGAGTGAGAAAATGAATCAATTAATGTGTGGATGAATTGTGTGAATGAGTGAGACTATGAATTAATCTGTGGATGAGTTGTGTAACGATGTCATATTCCGGTGCTTAACATGAAATACCGGCACCGTGACAGTCACGGAGAGTGAGGGGCGCCGAGCGGTTGCTGAAAACTTCACGAGCATTAAAGCATCGGTTTTTTTTTAACTTTATTTAACATGAAGGATGTTAAATAAAGTGTAAAAAAACCCCCAAAAATAAACGATGTTTTAATTTAAGTCCCGGGCAGGCGCCCCATGGCTCACAGTCTTCCCCTAATCTGCAGTCAGTGTGGCAAATATTTTTTTTGGTGCGGGAGCGGAGGTAGTGATTGCATGCTGTGGAGCGTGGCCCAATGAAATGCTTGCGTAGGGTGATTCCGCCAATTGCAAGTTGGAAAAGTTAGCCAGACAGTCTCCAAACCCTCTAGAGAACTCTTGCAGGTTGAATACAGGTACTACGTTCAACCATGCAAGTCAGTGGAGCCCAGCTTTCTGATTGATTAGTCAAATAAATTAAAAAATAAAAAGGCAAAAAAAATAAAATTATATATATATATATATATATATATATATATATATATATATATATATATATATATATATATATATATACACACATATATATATATAAAAATATTTTTGCGAGCAAGTCCTAAAATTAGCACATTAGCTTAAAACAATTCTCGCATGGAAAGAGTTAAAATACTGGCATATTAAGTGCCCATGGGGTGTCTACTTTCAAAAAAATTGATTTGATGGGGTAAACTGAATTAGCCGGGTTCAACAATGTCCCAATTAACTCGGGGGGGAAGGATGGCCACACATCTAATTTCCAATTAGAAAAATGCACACGTCCCAAATGTGGCCTTTTAGTTCCCCAAAAACACGACAAACCCATGCATGGGGTATCACTGTACTCAGGAGATACTGAACACATATTGGGGTGTCGTGTGACAGCGACATATACCAGGAGCTGTAAATTCATACATAAAGTAGGTGTGTGGGGACAAATACAAAAAATAAAAACAAAAAAATACTACTGCAAACTTTGAAAAAATGCTGGTGGTAAAATGTGTGCATGCAAAGAGTTAGAATACCAGCATTTGAAATACCCAGGCGTGTCTAGTTTTCAAAAATATATGGTTTTATTGGGCACACTGAAATCGCCGGGCTCAAAGATGTACCAAATAGGGCATGGGAAGTGGATCACCAAACGTCAAAGTTCAACATTGAAAAATGTGCATGCCCCAAATGTGGCCCTTTCCCCCCCAAACAGTCAGGCAAAACCATTCATGTGAGGTATCGCTGTACTCAGGAGATGTTGCTGAACACATATTGGGGTGTGAAAGTGACATATACCAGGACCTGTTAATTCATACCTGAAGTAAAATGTGTGTGAAAAACAAAATCGCGTAGAGCTCTACACGCTGCCCGGACTAAGCACCGGGGACTCAGAAGCACCGGTAAGTTGGAGGGGGGGGGCATAACACAGGAGGATCCAGGTCCCCTGCATCGCTGTGGGGGATCTGGATCTTAGTCTCATAATCAGACCTATTTGAGGTCTGATTATAAGACGAGGGGTATTTTTCAGAGCATTTGCTCTGGAAAAAACCTCGTCTTATAATCGAGCAAATACGGTATATATATGATGAACAATTAAAAAAAAAATTGCAATTTTATTTGAAAAATCTTTTACTCATCTTTTACTAAAAATAGATTCTACTATTTGTCCTGACTTTAGAAATACCCAATGTTTTTATGGTTTTGTTTTTTTTGCTTTTTTGTGCAAGTTATTGGCCAATAAGTAGTGTTTTGCTATTTCAAAACCATGTTTTTTCCAAAGCTAGTCATTCTGCCCATGTGCTATTTTGGGTATCTTTGAAGCTGGCCAATGCAAATTACCCCATTAAACTATATATTTTTGAAAAGTAGACACCTCAAGGTATTTCAAATGTTTTGTCAAACTTGGTGGTAGTAATTTATTTTGTGTTTTTGTATCACTAAAATTGCGCTTCAAGTATGGATTTACAGCTCCTGGTATACATCACTTTCAAACAAGACCCACATTTCCCAAGTACAGTGATACCCCCCATGCATGGGTTTGTCTGGTTGTTGTGGGGGTAAAATGCCACATTTAGGAAGTGTACACAGGTGTAGCAATGAAACAGCAAATTGCATCAACAACATGTGTATATGTAAAGGCCCTCGTTGTGGTTAATATTCTGTGTATCCACTTTCTTGAGTGTACATAGACACAATCTATCAAACATAACATAACAAAAAAACATATCAATCATCTGCCTACCCTGCGTGGTGAGAAAAAAAATTCCTCCTTATAAAAATAAGAGAATCTGCCCACTTTTTAACATCTCAGTGTAGACGACGCCGTCTCCAGTCAAAGATGAAGTGCGCATTTTTTAACTTGGAACTTTTACATCTGATCCTATTGCCCCCATGTCCTAATAGGGCCATCATTGATGCCGGCTAATTCAATTTACCCCATCAAACCAAGGTATAGGTAATGCTAGTATTTTAACCCTTTCCATGCATGAGATTCTACCACCAGCCTTTGCCAAAGTTTGTAGTAGTATTTTTTTCACACAAATTGTACTTCAGGTATACATTTATAGCTCCAGGTATACGTCACTATCAAACACCCCAATGTGTGTTCAGCAACATCTCCCAAGTACAGTGATACCACCTATACATGGGTTTGTCTGGTGTTTGGGGGGCTAAAAGGCCACATTTAGGAATTGCGCTTTCCCCCCCCATTTTGGTCAGTCTGTGCCTTGGCCCTATATTTGGGCCCCGCCACTACAATTTACCCCATCAAACAGGGCCGGCCCTACCATGGAGCAGAGTGGGGCAATTGCCCCAGGCGGCACTTTGCCGCCCCAAGTGCCTTTTTTTTTTTTGGTAGAGGAAAGAGAGGGCGCCGAGTGGTTTTCGCTTATCAAATTGTCAGTACCCGCTCGGCGACCCTCTCTCTCCTCTGCGAGCCCTCTAGCTTGGTCTCGGTGCCGGCTTGTAATGTTGAGCGCCGGAATATGACGTAATTTCAGCAGTAAAGCAGCGCGCACTGTGGCAGAGGGCAGGGAGCCTTGCTGCAAGACTGCTAAAAGGTAAGTGAAGTAGAAAGGGGGGGGAATAGGGTAGATAAGCAGGGGCGTGGCGGAGACAGGGGGGGCAGCGGCGGCATTTCAAACTTCGCCCCAGGCGGCATTATTTCTTGGGTCAGCCCTGCCATCAAACCATTCATTTTTGTAAAATTAGACACCCCTTGGGTATTTAACTCTTTTTCCATGTCAAGATTTTTGGGAAGATACAGCGCTAAATATTTTTTTCTTTTTGGAATTTTTTTACATTTTGCTGGAACTGGTTGGTTCCTCTGATCCTCTGATGCATAATTATTTTTAAATGTTACCACTTTTTTTAAGCTTTTCCTTTTTCCATATTTTTTTTAAGTTATTTTTTAAATATTTTACTAATCACAAAGTGATTAGAAAGCTGGGCTCCATTGACTTGCATGGTTGAATGCAGTACCTGTATTCAACCTGCAAGTGGAGCCAGAGTTCTCAAGAGGGTCTGGAGATCCTCTAGCGAACTTTTCCAACTTTGCGCCTCCATCTTCCGAGTGGCAAAATCACTCGCAGTGGCGGTTGTAACCACTCTCCCACGTGGATCGCCTCCGAAACTCTTAAAACGGGCGTCCGCCACCATACAGTGTATGACAGAGGTTGACGCCCCGGGGAGTGGCCAGACATGGCCCCTGATGCCGATCTCGATGTTGCTGAATACCTCGACATCGAGGCATTACAGCAACACCATGTAAGCGAAGAAACTGATCGTAGATCACTTTCTAAGCTTGTTTAATGAAATGACATGCCAGGCACGTCATTGGCTGTCACCTGACCGTTTTTTTGCGTGACTTGCCTGACCCATCAATGGACGTTAAGGGGTTAAACAGCTAGGGACATGACAAAGTGCTGTATGGTTTAGAGCCCTGCGCGGGACTGCTTTTTTAATCCCGCTCCCGCTGTTTTAAATCCCGCTCCCGCAATGTGGGTGTTCTGCTCCACATTTGGCCACATTTGTGGCCAATCACGCCCGCCCCCTTACCTGATTTCTTGCGCAGTCCCGCAAGGCTGCCCTCGAGTTGTTCCCTCACAGCGTCTCTTCTCTTGCTCCGCCCAGGAACAAGGCGGAGTCACAGGAAGTGACATCACATCACATGTAAGGGAGCAGGGAGAAGGCAGCCTTGCGGGATTACCGGGACCCGCAGGTACGGTGCCTGACCTCCCGCAGCCCCAGCAAGACCGCCCGCACCCGCCTCCCAGTGGCTGAGGGGAGGTGGCACTCTTTAAATGTCCTACTAGACTGGGCTCCTGCCCTCCTCGCTAGCCACCCCCCCATTCCCTATACTTCCCTCACACTCACAAATGGCCCTTGTCCACCTAGCTGCGCCCTATTTCCAAGGGTCCTTCACTCCACTAACCTAAACAACCCCATCATAGCAAAATATATTTGTACTGCACTGACTAAAAAATGAGTAAAATATTGTGATTAGAACAGATTATCCAAGGGGATAAAATATAATATATATATATAGGATTTTTTATCCATAATAACCCCGCCCAACCGACCCTATATTCGCAAACCCTAATACCCTCATAGAAGAAAAACAGTCAGAGTGAAATACATCACAGCAATTTTGTGACCAGGGACACTACTACTGGCTAGTGCAGGACCACCTCAGGAACCTGCATTTCCACATACAAGCACATTCCTCAGTTAAAGGCATTCCATTTTATGCCATCAGAATGTATGTAATGTGACTTAAGAATCATGACTTGAAAAACATTCATTAGTAATGCAAATAAGTTAAAACAGTTAAATGTGACAAACTAAAAACAGTGGAATTTTGCTGGTATATTTTCTGTCCTTGACATCCTTCTATTATGACAAAGGATGTCAGCACAAGCATTTATGGCTATTATGGGAGTTCTTGTGAATACTCAGGAATCTCCAGAGCATCATGAGTTTTGCAAAGTTTGATCTATTTACTGTAAGCAAATTTGTGCCATGGTAACCCACTGGGCCTCGTTGAGAGACAAACATCTTCTTGAGGTATGTAATATCTTGGTTTTAATTATCTTTTAACAGGCAAGTGTGTCTTTTGTAGACACCATAAAATCATATTTCCATTGAATGTTTATTTTAAATTACATTATTTGATTACTGTTAATTACTGTTACTGTTATTTGATTTTTTATTTATTATTATCGCAAATTACACTGCAGTACATTTCAGTGAGGTATATGCAATAGAACATTTATTTTTAAATAAAACTGTAGCCATTTTGTAACCAAGCCTTCCCATGCAACATCATCGCCTGACCTTGTTATTATTATTATAGTATTATATTTTTATTTATTAAGCACCAACAATTTAAGTGGGGCAGTAAACACACATAACAAATATACATTAACCTCTTCAGGACCGGGGTTTTTGTTTTTTTTTACCATGTTTGCACTAAATGACCAGAGCAGTTTTTGTGTTTTTGCTATGTCTTTATTCAACTGTGATTGCCCACTAAATCAGGTGCAAATTTAGTGCACCCCCACACATTATATATTTTTCAGCACAAGTAGGACTTTCTTTTGAAATAATAATTATGTATAAACCATAATTTAGTATTAAAAATATCTAAAAATGTGGGGAAAATTAGGGAAAAAGGAAACATTTTCACAGTTCCACCTATAAAAACTATATATATCCAGTGCAAATGGAAAAATAGGTCCCTGGCTATTGAAGTAAGAAGGCTCAATGACTAGTAGCCAAAAAAGTCATTAATCAATGGTCACATAGTATTTTATTAGGTTAAATCTATGTATTAGGTTAAATATATATTGTATTTTTTATATGTATAGCTATCAGATCACTTGTAAATGAAGTAAATTAATAAAGTTTAGGCCACAGGTAAGTATTAATTATTTTATTATTGTTACCTTAGATGACCCCTCTCTGCTTCTAGGGCAGGATCATCCAGGGGCTCCCATAATGATCAGATCACTCCTAATGGCCAGGCTTGTGGGGACAAATATTAACCCCTGCAATGCCGCAATCGTATCATACATAATCATGGCATTGAAGGTGTTAACCCTGCACGATCGCTCTTAATGGATTGATCGGGCAGAAGGGACGCGATTGCTGGTTTACCATTGATTGCGTGTTGAGCCTTTAACACAACAGCAGTGCCCCCACCCTGCACACACATTAAGAGTTGAGTATGCTTTTTTGGCTAAATGGGCACAAACTCCAACACTTCAAAATGATTTTTGGAAAGCCTTTGCAGAAGAGTGGAGGCTGCTATAGCCACAAAAGGAGGCCAACTCCCCTTAATGCCTAAGATTTTGGAATGGGATATCCAACAAGCTCATATAGGTGTCATGGTCAGGTGTCCACATACTTTTGGATCTTCTAGTGTATATTGAGGACTGCTCATTTTGAATGGACAGCCTTTGTCAGGGTTCAGCCCCAGCCTTGGAAACTGCCAGGTGTGGCCGCCCCTTTAAGAGGTCTGCCTGAAGTTGAACTCCTCTCCACAGCTTGCTGTCTTGTTTATTTCTGTCTGTATTTTATGTACCTTTGCCCTTTTTCCCTTATACATCTCAGCTCCTCACTCTATCCCCTGTGTTCCTTGCCTTGTTGCCTGTCATTTGTGGCACCCTGTACCATGTATACATGTCTTGCTATGTTTATAATGTGCTGTGTATTTCTGTTCAGCTGTTTGGTTTTGCTATTACCATGCCTCCCTCACCTGAAGCCTAGACGACTCACACCTGACCTAATGAACATGCTTTATATCCCTGCCTCCCAGTAACAGAGTTGTGAGTTCATTAAGTTCTTTGGAGCCATAGTTCATGCCAGACGCTGGACCTGCCTGCCTGCCCCTTTTTTGCTTGCTACCTGTCCCAGACCCTTTTGAATACTTGCCTGGACTTTTCTAACCTCATATTCATGATATGCCTCCTACTCTACTGCTTCTGGTGAGATGCCACGCTTTGCTTTTGTAATATAATCTATAACCAAACATTCTGCTTGTGTCCTTTGTGAAGTTTGTTTCAATCACTGCGTTCTTACACTCCTGCGCTCTGGACTCCAACATCCAGTTAAGGGCTGCAATATAATGAGCCTGACAGCCTTACTAGCTCCTGAATTATAGGTGGCTAACATAATGTACATAAAACAAAGCAAGAATTCAGCGCATACCAAGAAGTGGGAGCTGGAGGTCAGGGAATCACTAGAGCAGGGGTGTCCAAGTTTTTCTGCAGTGGGCCACTTCATCAGAATGGCCTTTAATAAAATATGCAGATTAAAATAAAGTAAATGACACAAAACCTTTGCTTTTCTTAGTAATAGTTCTATTTATTTTAGGGATGCACTAAAATGAAAATTCTGGACCAAAACCGAAAATTCAGGGTTCACTTAAACGAAACTGAAAATGACCCCCCCCCCTCACCTTTAAAAAAAAAATAATTAAAAAAAAATCCCACACTTTTAATAAAAGTAAGTTACACACCAAAATTGTACAAAAAAATTATATTATGATTAACAGCAATACCCAGATTCCAGCATGTACTGGTTGGCTGGGCATGATAGGCTTGCTGTCAACAATCATATATAAATTAATAGTTATTGTATTTTTTTGTCCAATTTTAGTGCGTTAACACACCACAATTGGACAAAAAAAAATCAACAATATGACTTGGCATGATAGGAGTGTGATTGCTAACAGCAAACACACTTTTTTTTATACCCAGGCAACCAGTAAATGCTGGAACCTAGGCATGATGAGACTGTGATTGCTGTTAGCAATCACACTCCTATCATCCCAAGTCAGCCAGTACATGCTGGTACAGGGTGGCTGTAAGTGCAGACCCCGTACTGCTGGCAGCATCAATACACAAGGGGGCAGCTAGCCAGGTTTCAGCATGTACTGGCTGACTTGGCATGATAGGAGTGTGATTGCTAACAGCAATCACAGTCCCATCATGCCTAGGTTCCAGCACTTACACATCCATGCTATCACACACACAAATTAATTCATTCACAGATTCATTCCCTCAATCACGCATACTCATTCAAACACCCTCCCCCACCCCCTTACCTGCACTACAGCTCTCGATGCCGCTCACAGACCAGCAGGGGGCATAGCCTCCCGCTTCCTCTGTGCAGGACAATAGACCCTCCCACAAGTAAGCAGCAGGGCTCTTGTGATCCTGGCTGCCGATCTCACGCGGGCCGCACCTCGAGGTCCCGCGGGCCGCATGTTGGACACCCCTGCACTAGAGGGAGAAGTTTGGCAAGACATTTGAGAGGCAACCGCAAAGGTCTCTATCTGTACCTCCCACAAGGAGTAGATGTCTGCTGAAAGGGCTATGGATCTCCCGGATATTACTACCATGTCTGGTGGTCCTGTTCCAAAGTTTCTGGACCAAGGTTGACCCTCTTAATTTCAGGTGTTCTACAAAGGCCACTACCGCTATCTCCTAAGGCATACATATTGAGGATCCCATAATGTAACTAGTATGTGTGACAATGTATATTTTTGGGGTAAAATAATATAACTACTGGTATGTAATATAAGATCACTCAAGGTCCTGCTGGAACTTGATAACTTTCACCATTTGGAGATATTACCTGACTAGTTTGGAATAATATATTCCCATCATAAAATAATTTGTAAGCAACAGGATAAAATCACTGCACATAGAAGGGATGCTAGCATGCTTCTCCAGCAGCTAGTTCTTCTAATACCCCAAAACACAAGGAGTAGTTTCCTTTAGCTATTCCACCAGGTGCTATTCTTTTGCTAAATATACCTCTTAATTTGCTTCTGGGTGTAAAGGTAATTTGGTCTCACACCATTAAAAGTAATTGAACCCTTGATAATAAGAAATGCCACAGCTAGCTTGTTGGAAAACGTTTAATTAATAAAGCCATAAAAATATTGTGAGGCACGGCAGTTTGTGAGAAATCTAATGATATAAAAACAGATAAAACCCTTTTGCTGCAGGAACAATTTCAAAATTGAAGCATGTCACATGCTATTAAAAAAAAATGAAGACATTAAACCAAAAGTTTTTGGAATGAATAACATACCTGTTCAAAATTTCAAAGAACTTGATTGTAATCAGACTGCTTTATGTGGCTTACTTATGCATTTGTCATTAGCACTGTTTATAATGAGGATAGCCTGATTAACCTAATTACAACTGTGGCAAGGGCATTCCTTTTCCCCATTTATGCAATGTATACATACCACAGTTCCCACTAAATACTGTACAACCTAAGAGCTGCTGTACTGGTGATCATAATCTTCTCTCCCTATAATAGAAAGTGTATACACAGGAACAGTGTGCCACAAAGTTCTTCTAAAGCAGTGGAAGGCTAGAAATTGGCTAGCCAAAAGCATGTTACAATTTTTTTTCTTTTTAGAATGTGACCCAGAATGACCATGTTTCACATTTCCATACACACACACACAAGCTTACAAACACACACATATATACACATGCACTGCCCTTACACCCACATACACTCTTACCTCTTCCTCCATCCCCATCCGTCTTCTTCCTCCATCCTGTGATGGCAGTGCAAGGTCGGTCACTTCAGACTTCGCTGTACTACTCCCTCATTACTGCACGCCGGCTATTGATGCAGAGTGTGGGGGTACGACGTCATATACTGCCGCTCGGCATAATTTGCCGGCGCCTAGTGATTGATGTTGAACGGACTAGAGGGAGATTGTGATTTCCCAACTAGTCCTGCAGGCTGCTGCTGATCGGGTGGCTGGGCGCCCCCTCGCAGCTGCGCCCAAGGTGAGTACCGCTCTCGCCTCCCCCCCCCCGGCAAAGCGGGACAGAGGTAGGGATAGGTGGGACAGTTGGGGGGGCATGTCACCCTCATAACCCTTCTCTCGACAGCTTACTCTCCCCCCTCCACCCCCTATCTTGACAAACCTCTCTTTCAGCATATCCTCCCGCCACCCCCTAATTTCATATGTTTAGCCTTTTTAATCTTTTTTTCTTACGTAATCTGTTCCATACCACCAATTTCACATATATTCATCAAAAAGTGAACAACCATCTTTTTGATGGTACTCCAGAATCTTGTGATATAAGAAAATGTAACTGAAAGACTGATTTGTTGCTATGCCAGCAAATTTAGCTTTTTGAAAGTTCCCTAGCTCCCTTAAATCACCCTACCCTTACGAAAAAATTACTGCAGTTTTTCTGAAGTAATACTGCAGTTTTTTGGACATGAAAAAACTGCAATACTGCACTTTTACTGCAGTATTACTGCACATTTACTGCACTTTTTTTTCGTAAGGGTAAACATCATACACCTCTAGATTTTGGATTCAGTTGTCAGAGTACCAGTATGCTCCTCTGTGTCCTTTGGAACACTGGAGAATGTTGCAAACACCATCATGCACATACACTTTTGCATACTCACATCCGTCTCGTTTTCTGTGTGCCAGTCGCAATTTTTCAGCTACTGCTATGCTGTACTGCTAAGCCTTCCCACTTTATTGCTTTTTCAGGTAGTGGGGACCATGAGCTAGTTTGAGAGACCCTCTGATTTCTCCTGACTGACCCAGGGAGCTGTAAAATAGGCCTGGATTTTCGTATCTCAGACCTCCATCTCAGCTTCCACGGGGCCTCCTCACTGCTCTGATGAGAGCAAAAAAGGTTGTTCCCTATGTAAGGTAGTAAGGTAGTTTTGCCCAGGTACCACCCCTCCCTGCCTCAGCCTGCCACGCCCCATCTCTGGACATAGCACCCCACAAAGATGTACATACCTGCACACTTTGTCAGTACATATTGCACTATGGGTAATAATGAATGGATGATGTGCTCACTTGACCAAAGCCACCCATGCCACCAAAATCATGTAGGTCATCATGAAGACATGAAAACTTGAAAATTATGCACCAGGATTATGGCTCTTATGATTGCACCTGGATGCCTGGTACGACTATCTGCCCTCAACTAAGTCCTGTTAATAAAGGCTTCTGGGGCAGTTGTTCTCCTTGATACCCAATAAACTATTAATCATGTATGAGACAGTAATTGCATTGAAAGAAGAAAAAAAAAACAATTATGTTTTTATTTTAAAATTATATTTATTTTTAATGTTGTCTATGGTGAAACTGGCTTCTGAAGAAACTGAGCTAGATTTTAAGGAGAAAAGGTACATTAAGACAGATTACATAAAACTGATGCAAAGTCAATTTTCAAAAGGGTTTTGCTCTTTCCTTTTATGACTTTTTATTTCTAAGAAAACTTTACCTAAGTTATTATACAAGCATGGATCATAAAAAGCAGGCAAAATACTTTAAAAAGAAGTCAAATTGCCTAGCCCACTATTTAATTATACACAAATGAAAATGGGCCATTTTTCCATAGCTAGTTATTACATTTCCCACATTACACTTTTCTAAATTCTTACCATTGCTCCAGCTTCCTGCTATATAATTGTTTTGTTGCGTTATTGTCTATATGGTTTTCCATTTTTTTTTTTAATGTGAGTGCTGCAGGGGTAAATCTTGGTTTTCAGCCAGCCCCTGTTCTTCATCTACTTAAGCTTTTATAGATGAAGATTGCTGTAATTATCAGAATACCTGCTTATTTCCAAAGTATTATCATTGCACCCAGCTGGCATTTACAACCAATTAACAAGCTTTGCCATTAGTTGCATAAGGGATATCTCAGAGAATAGCCATTGTGTGCTAATTTTCTGTTTTAGATAATCAGCTTGGCCATCCAAAATGCAGGCGGGTAGGATAGTTAAAGGTTGACACCCAGTGGTGGGCCAGAAGAAATTGCTATATTCTTCCTTTAGACAAAGACATCCAGCTATTCGTTGATTGCTTTTGCTGTTGTAGCTTGTGTTTGGAAGTATTCCTTTTGTATTTGATGGGGTGGGGGAGTAAGTAGAAGAGGAGAAGGGTGTTGAAGATGAAATGGGAGAGGATAAGTTAAGGAAGAAGGAGGAGAGGAATATTTGTATCTTTTGTAAAATAATTATATTTGACCACAGGTCTGTCTTAATTTTAACAATTTCTGTTAATGCTTAAGTGCTTTAAAATGAAAATGTTAAATGACTGTGAAAATAGCACATTGGTGATTAATGCATTCCATATGTGGTCTGGAAAAAGATACAAATGAAAGTGCACTCCTGGTGTGATTTGGTAAAGATACGTGTATAATAAAAAAAAAAGCAAGAACTCAGTGTATACCCAGCAGATACCGTTCAAAAACACCTATCTGAGGCATAAATATTGGGGATTCCTTCACACTCTATGGCCATATATTGCTCAGCCTGCCGTTAAGTACCCTAAGGTCGCTGAGTCCAATCTTATTTTTCATAGCTATATTGCTTACCAAGTAGCTGAATCAGTGGGACTGCAGTGCATTTTAACCCAATGAGATTCATGCAATGTGAAGCCCATTAATGGGGCACCTGGGTGGGAGGTGGGGCTGCTTGACCCCAAGATCTGATCAGAACCTGCAAACATGTACAGAGAAGGCTTTAACTTTCATGAGAGTCTCATTGGGTTAAATTGCAGTCCCACTGATTCAGGTCTTTGGTAGGATGCAGTGTGGAACGTTGTAGCGTAGAATAGGAATGATCTGATCATTATGAGTTCATAATATACCCCCCTCCCATTAGTGACAGGGACAGTAATTGTTAAATATTACTACCTGGGCTCTGATTAGTGGCACTTTAGGTCACTTATTATTGATCGGTCCCACCAGTCAATGTCAGTGGCCTAAACTTGTTACTTACCAGTGATCTTATAGCAATTAAAATTTTTTTTTTCAAATTACAATATTCATTTTATTTTTACCATTTCAACCTAATAAATTGCTATGTGATTAAGGACACATTAGTGAACAAAATTCAAATGAGCAAACAGCGCTTTTCTGTCCTCTGCAAAGTATTGTACCGAAATCTTGTGTGAATAATAAAGATTCTTTATTGGATCATATGAAGATCATAAATGCATTGAGGAAACTAGTGTGATATGTTTTGTCAAATCATCTTAATCATGTGATCCAATAAAGAATATTTATTTTATTCACACAATACTGCGCTACAATACTTTAACTTTACTGGCAGAGGATAACGTGAGCTGTTTACTAGCTTAAATATTGTTCAATATGAATACCCCTTTTTCGGCAGAGCCTGGTGACTGCCAAACTCTGCTAATACCACATATACAAGGGGGGTAGGCTACTTTACCAGACTTTTTTCTATTTGTTATTTTCTTAATGGCCCATTAGGTCATCATGCATTGATTGTTCTTGCCTGGCCAGATCATCCCTATTGCCAACATTGTACGCTAACGCCGACCTAACACTTTCACTATCCAGTAACAGTACCTCAATACTACCCCTTACTCTATCCCCAACCCATGTAGCATTTTTCCTGATACATGCAAGAAATGAACCTCAAAATCCTGTGTTCCCATCAGATTTGTGGTTGTGGCAGTCTACCTATAAAGGTAAATGGGATGTTTTTTAGCGATGTGGTTTCAGAGAATGAGTTTATGGTAGGTGTTAAGAGGTAATTTTACCTCCAAAAACTGTATAAAAAAAACAAAAAAAAACCTGTGCCACACTTTGTCAACTTTCAAAAAAATTTCATTTTGTAACAGTTTATTGGCCCAACTCTCACAGTTAAAAGAAAAAAAAAAAGTAAAAAATTGAGCTGGGAATAACATGTTTCATATTTAGCCTTGTAACTAACAAAACAAATGAAAATACATATTGTAGTTTTTTGCACTGGCTATGTGTGTTTATTCCACATTGTGGTTATGGATTAGTTCTGGGCTTCTATTATATATTTTACAACCAGAAAACAGTGTACATCTATGATCCAAACTCTATTAAGCGAATTAAAAATTATTTGCAGTAGTTTCTTTATTGTAAAAGTAATTCTATTCTTATTTTACAATGTAGCTTCTGTTCTTGATCATTGTGGCCATAACAATACTAAATAAACTGATTCCATTTTTGATCACTCCTGGTTACTTAACCTGCATATACACTTTGAGTTCCTATAACACCCAAGCAACACTTGGTATTTCCTTCTAGGTATGTTGCTGGACTGCACTTAGATAGATCCATGGACTAGGCATGTTGCTGGACTGCACTTAGATAGATCCATGGACTTAAATTAGGCAGATTACAATATAAAAATTGTGCAGGTTTACTAATAGCATCCATACACCTGAAAATATAAATTACAATTATTAAAAAAATTCAAATTTATTACAACTGCTATTTAATACATTTGTAAAAATAAAGGGTTGTTGCTTTTCTAAATTACCTGGCATTTTAGGGGTTATTATATTTTGCCATCTCCCTCTTTACCTTAGAAAATTACACAAATTATCATGAAAGTCAACAGCAAAAAAGCCTCCACAAACTTTTCAATTTGGACTTCTTCCTGGCTATTTAAATATATTTAAAGTGATGATTTTGTATAATTTGTCTTTCTCTTTTGGAAACATACAGTGCTATTGTCAGTTTTAAAAAGGAGCAATTTTCTGACTTCAGAGATAAGCATATTAAAGTAGAATTGTGCCTGTCGGATACCTATAATTAAATAAAAAAAAAAAAGCAGCACTACTTATGAGTAATGACAAAAAAGATAATTTCCCTATTTTTTAATACTTGGTTGTAAAACAAAATGAAACATTTAAGGTCTATTAAAAAATAATATGCTTGTATTTAATTATAAACAGCACATTACATATTGACTATAAATGAGTGTCAAATCATTACTTCTATTTAATAAATCAAAGCACAATAAGAAATATCTTGTTTTTACAAAAAGAAGAGAACCCAGTGTCACATTTAATAGTATCCATACAAAGCTCATCTGTATGACAGACCTCCCAGTATTGATTATTTTAAAATAAAGATTCATACATTAAATGTGAAATATGCTTGTTTCTATTTAACTGTATCTATTTAGATCTGCCTAGGCTCTGGATATTTTATTTGAGCAGAAATGTTTTATGTAAGGCTCTCAAAAACACAAACTAAAGTTGTAAAATGAACTCCTATTCATCTTATTTTTGTCTTTTGTGATAAAAATAGAACTAGGACTGGTAGACTGAGATTAGAGAGGTAAATATGGAGCTAAAAAAATTCTTTAAAAAAAAATAAATGTATTACATACAAATGACAAAACATTTAGAGACATACCTTTCAGTGTTTAGTTGTTTTTTTTAGCAAGATGTTTGTAAATTTAGTTTGGAATTGCATAATACACAACACTGCAGAATATATATATATATATATATATATAATATATATATATATATATATATATATATATATATATAATATATATATATATATATATATATAATATATATATATATATAATATATATATATATATATATATATATATATATATATATATATATATATATATACTAAACACAAAATTCAATCATTGTTTCTTTTTTAAGTCTTCTCTATTTAATCGGAGCAAAATTGCTTTAGATCCCTTTTTATATTTTTATATACAGAAAGAAAGCAAACGTATATAAATCAAATTTTACACAAGCACAGTGTGGGAGAAAGACTGTGTGTGAGAGGCACACATAAAATAATACAATGTGAGTATTACATGAGTATGTGTAATTCCTAATATTTAGAACAATATATATTTCCATTTATAAAAAAAAATGCCTCTACCTTCTCTGAACCGAGTGGTAAAATAATAAACTTCAGTAGAATTAATTAAATTGTTGGGGAACACTGTTAAAAATGGCCAGTATAAACAGTTTGTACTATGAGTAAAAGTATCCTTAGCTGTATTATGAATCTCAGGACTGATTTGGTTGTTGACTCTGGAGAATGGGGTAGTTCACTATGGAGAGTTTTATATAAATAAATAATATATAAAAATACTTCTTATATTTATTTAAATATATTTTATTACATTTTTTGTGGGTATACTTTTTCTCTTCCCAGCTAGTGCATTTCCTTTGTTTTGTTAACTTTGCTAACGTGTATTGCACCCCCATTTTGTTATTGCGTTACGTGGGAACAGTAACATTATATAAACATAGTCCATAGACTTAATAACATAATACTTTAAAACTGTTTAGTAATGCTAAGATATTATAAGATGTTATATGTTAAAGTAAACAGTTTACTTGCAAATATAAGATATTTTTTTTTTCACTTAGTTGCATGACAATACACATTTAAGAAATAACATATGCCATTCACGTACATTTTGTCTACAATAAAATTACAATTGTTTGGGCTTTAGACCATTACAAAGAGAATGGACCTAGAATAGCTGATTAGGATCCTTGGAAAGAAACGTTGTCCATGCAGCCTGACCAGGAACGCAAGGGTGGAGTTAGGGAATTTATGTAGGGAGTATAACTTTTTTGCTGTTTATCATTATTATTATGTTTATCATTGTTGTGATTTGTAGGACAGATGTACACTGATACATCCAAACCCACCAAACATAGTAAGCTCTTAAAAATTAGGGCAAACAGGAGGATATTGGGCCCAAAAGAGGTACTACCCCGTCTAACCGGACACACAGGAAGTATGCATCATTGAGAGAAGGTGATGGGATAATGAAAGAAGAAGAGCAATCAGCAGTTGGCTAATATTAGCACTCAAGCAGTTAAAGATTCTTAGTGAGGCTTTCTGAGCGATAAAACCAAACAATGCACTGCTGCAGGGCAGAGAATGATTTGCTCACACAGAAAACAAACTTACCACAAGTAATGATCTTACCACATTTTAGCTGGAGTGCTGCAGGACAGACCAATAGACAAAGGCAGAAATTGTAGCTGTACAGTGGCTTAAGATAAAAAAAATTCTAATCACAAGTAACTTATTAAAACAAAAGATGTAATAGGGAATAGATGCTTCATAGGCTGAGTGTGCATTCATTGAATTGTGACTTTAATATCTTTTACTTGTATTTAGTAGTCCATTTACATTTACCTCATTAACCCCTTTCACTGCCACATGCAGCATATGATTTCATGATATGCTTGAAACTTTTCGAAACAGGTTTTAACGCTTACTGCATTAATTCAAATTGTACTTAATGTTCCGTTCAGGATATTTCTTTCCTTGGGAACATTTTTAAATCAGGCATGGGATAAGGGTGAGGCATGGCACTTATACTTCCCCAGTTTGTTTAATAACCCCCTGCTGCACAAATAGGGGAAGAAAAAGCCAATCATTCACCCTTTATGGTTAATAGGCGGCCCTGCTGTCCAGTGTAAACAAGTTGATTGTTTGTGAGTGCAAATTCCCCCAGTATATTAATGTAGGTTTTTGTTCACTTACACAAGTTGAAATGAAGGGATTGTGATTATGTGGAAGAGCAACTCTGCAGACCATTTTTGTAGCTATTTGGAAATACTTAAGGATCCACTTACCAAAGCACCTTATATAAGGGTAAATGGCTAAATAGAAGATTAAACTTTTACCCAGAGTCTCTGTGTGAAATACTGCTTCCTGGGTCTTCGGGCCACTCTGTTCTATCTCCAGGAAGCAAGAGAAGCATTTGGTCACGCCCACTCCCATCCATTATGGACATACAATTCTATGCTATCTGGGACTAGCCCTGCCCCTTATGGTACCAACCCTGCCCACGTGCATATCAAGAAATACCCACATCTAAACCACGTCCACTAAAGACAGCTTTGGTTAGCCTGACCTGGGAAGTTCCCAGAGATGCAGATAAAGTTATATCACCAGGGCTGGACTAGGAATGAAAAGCAGCCCTGGAAACATTTGGAGACCAGCCCGTATAGTTTATCTCGCGGTCAAGCTCTTATACCCACACGCACCGCACGCTATTTGCCATAAAAATAACTATAAAACATTCTTTTTATCACATTATTTGTATTAAAATGCCAGAAAGCACAAGAGTTAAAAGGCCCTAATAAATTAAATACATTAGACATAATGGAATCAAAACATTTGCTACTGCCAAAATTTTTAGATGAAAACTTTAAATTTTATTCAGTGGAAAAAAATAGTGATCACATTATTCTTCACGATATTCTTCTAAGAAACTTTTAATCTTTATTAATTCATGTAAACAATTTTTTCATATTTAATAAAAGCTATGATTGAGAAATTTGTTTTTTGTTTTTATTTCCTTTTATTTGCCAATCTGCCCCCAGAAATGCATTATACCCCCCTATATGCCACTCTGCCTCCCTGATATGCCTTATACCCTCCTATATGCCACTCTGCTCCATGATATGCCTTTTGACCCCCTATATGCCACTCTGCCTCCAGAAATGCCTTATACCCCCTATATGCATATCCTGGGGCAGAATGGCATATAGGGGGGTAAAAGGCATTTCTAGAGGCAGAGTGGCATATAGGGGGTTAAAAGGCATATCATAGGGCACTCTGCCTCCAGAAAAGCCTTATGCCCCCTATATAACACCCTCTCCCCCGACTTACCACTGCTTCTGACTCCCTGGTGTCTGGTGGGGGCAGCGGGTGTAGGCTGGCGTTAATTAAATTCACCTCTTTTAAAACGCGGGATGAAGTGCTGAGGCACGGCCATTGGGCGGCGCGGTGCGTGCACGCCAGCCCCTTTAATTTCATTAGGCGCCGGCGGCTGAAAGAGGCTTTCAATCCCGCTCGCAGCCGCTCAGCAGCTGTTTTGAATGTTGGTCTGCCAGCCATCCGGCCCACGGGTGCCCAGTGTCCCGGTGGGCCAGTCCTGCCCTGTATATCACTGTATTTTCTTTTAAAACAAATTTGTTATAATAGTGCAAAATAGTGGAAATTGTTTTTTGTTACTTGTTTATTGATTCCCTGAGTTGTGTTAAAAGATGAAGCCCAGGGATATTTCTTCACATAGATTGCTCTTACAACCTAGATTCACCTCCAACTTAATTTTTACTGTCTTGGTGCAAGGCTCAATTATACTTGGGGTGAACTTTGCCATTAAAGGTTAATTAGACCATATTAAATAAAGCATTAAAACCTTTTAGGCATGCTTTAACACCTTCCTGCTGATGGACGTACTACTACGTGACAAAATTCCATCAGTTAACACTCAAAGTCATAAGCACTGTGTAACTTATTGGCACTATGTAAATAAAATATAATAATAATAGTAATACATCTTGACGTTTTAAGGATTGACAGGGAAAAATACCTGCCCAAAAGATGAAGTTGCCAATTGACAACACTTAAAGTTCAGACATTCCCTTTCTGTTGACATGATCACTGGTTATATCCAGTACCCGCCCATGTTTGGCGTATTCCCAGGGCCAAACTGGCCCACCGAGATATTTTCCGGTGGGCCAGGCGGCCGGCAGACCAACATTCAAAACAGCCGCTGAGCGGCTACGGGAGGGATTGAAAGCCTCCTCCGGCCGCCGGCGCCTAATGAAATTAAAGGGGCTGGGGTGCACGCACCGCGCCGCCCATTGGCCGTGCCTCAGCACTTCGGCCCACATCTTAAAAGGGGTGGGATGAAAAGCTTAGGCACCGACATTGGGCGGCGCAGTGCGTGCACACTGGCCCCTTTAATTTCATGAACGCCAGCCTCCACCTGTTGCCCCCACCAGACACCAGGGAGTCAGAAGCAGTGGTAAGTCGGGCTGTTATATGGGGGGCATAAGGCTTTTCTGGAGGCAGAGTGCCCTATGATATGCCTTTTAACCCCCTTTATGCCACTCTGCCTCCAGAAATGCCTTTTAACCCCCTATATGCCACTCTGTCCCATGATATGTATATAGGGGTATAAGGCATTTCTGGGAGCACACTTGCATATAGTGGGTTAAAAGGCATATCAGAGAGACAGAGTGGCATATAGGAGGGTATAAGGCATATCAGGGAGACAGAGTGACATATAGGAGGGTATAAGGCATATCAGGGAGGCAGAGTGTCATATAGGAGGGTATAAGGCATTTCTGGGGGCAGAGTGGCAAGCCTGGGGGCAGATGTGCATAACTGGGGGGCAGGTTGGCAAATAAAAGGAAATAAAAACAAACAAAAAAAAAATCTCAATCATAGCTTTTATTAAATATGAAAAAATTGTTTACATGAATTGATAAAGAAATAAGTTTCTTACAAGAATATCGTGAAGAATAATGTGATCACTGTTTTGTTCCACTGTTTGCAGTAGCAAATGTTCTGATTCCATTATGTCTAATGTATTTAACTTCTTAAGGACCGAGCTCATTTTTTCTTTTTGTACCCTGTGGGACCGAGGCTGTTTTAATACTTTTGTGGTGCTTGTGTTCAGCTGTAATTTTCTCCTCACCCATTTAGTGTACCCACATAAGTTATATATTGCTTTTTTCAGGACAAGATGGGCTTTCTTCAGGTACCATTATTTTGATCATATCATCTTATTTACATGGTGAAACATTGACAAAAAACACATTTTATGACTTTTATTTGAAAAATCTTTTACTCACCTAAAAAAGCAAGTAAAAAAACTAGCTAAATAGATTCTACTACTCGTCCTGAGTTTAGAAATACCCAATGTTTTTTTGCTGTTTTTTGTAAGTTATAGGGCAATAAGTACAAGCAGCGTTTTATGATTTCCAAACCTTTTTTAACAAATCTGGTCAGTCTGCCTCCATCTCCTCTTTGGAACATCTTTGAAGCCGGTTAACTCAATTTAACCCCGTCAAACCATATATTTTTGAAAACTAGACACCCCAGGGTATTTCAAATGCTGTTACTTTAACCCTTTCCACACTTTGTCAAACTTTGTAATAGTAATTTTTTTTTTCACACAAATTGTACTTTAGTTATAGATATACAGGTTCTGGTATATGTCACTGTCAAACAACCCCCCAATATGTGTTCAGCAACATCTCCTGAGTACAGCGATACCCCACATGCATGGGTTTGTCAGATTGTTTGGCTGGTAAAGGGCTACTTTTGGGGCATGCGTAATTCAGGTGGTCATTTGGTCATTCTGCCTCCATCTCCTCTTTGGAATATATTTGAAGCCGGTTAACTCAATTTAACCCATTTAAACCATATATTTTTGAAAACTAGACACCCCAGGGTATTTCAAATTCTGTTATTTTAACCCTTTCCATGCACCCATTATACAACCACACTTTGTCAAACTCTGTAATAGTAATTTTTTTATTTTTTTTCACACAAATTGTACTTTAGTTATAGATAACAACAGTTCAGGAACATCTCCTGAGTGCAGTGATACCCCACATGCATGGGTTTGTCGTGTTGTTTGAGATTTAAAATGCCACATTTGGGAAGTGCGCTTTTTTTCTCCGTTTTGGTCAGTCCCTATGCCCTATCTTTGAGCTTGGCCACTACAATTTACCCCATCAGCCATTTTTTTTATATTAGACACCCCTTGGGTATTTGAAGTGCTTTTATTTTAACTTTTTGTTGAGATTTTTGAGAAATTTTAGCACTTGCTCAAAATAATAAACTTTATTTTTTTATTTTATTACTTTTTTTTAATACTTTTTTAAATATTTTTTTTACACATTTTGCTGATACTGGATGGTTCCTCTAGTGGCATCACTGCATAATAATTTTTAAATGTTAGCACATTTTTTTATTTTTTTTTTATTATTTTTTGAATATTTGTGATTAGAAAGCTGGGCTCCATTGACTTGCATGGTTGAATGCAGTACCTGTATTCAACCTGCAAGTGGAGCCAGAGTTCTCTAGAGGGTCTGGAGACCATCTAGCAAACTTTTAAAACTTGATTGTTTTTTTTACAGGGCGGCCGCCATCTTGCTGATGGCGAAGATCACCGGCAGCGGCGGCTGTGACCACTCTCCGGAGCGGTCACAGTCCATCCCGAGGTAAGTGTTTGCTGTTTAAGTTTAGACTTTTAAAACGGGGGTCTGCCGCCATACAATGTATGGCGGCTGTTGACGCCCCGGGGAGGGGCCAGACATGGCCCCCGATGCCGATCTCGGCCTTGCTGAATGCCACGTTTTTCCGTAACGGTCCTGAACCGGCAAAGGTCGTTAAGGGGTTAATTTATTAGGGCCTTCTAACACTTATGCTTTCTGGCATTTTAATACAAATAATGTGATAAAAAGAACGTTTTATAGTTATTTATATGGCAAATAGTGTGGGGTGCTTGTGGGTATAAGAGCTCGACCCCAAAATAAACTATATGGGGCTGGTCTCCAAATGTTTCCAGGGCTGCTTTTCATTCCCAGTCCGGTCCTGCGTATTCCCCTCCAGGTTCCCTCCCACTATGTGCGTTCTGGAGCTAGCCATGCCCTTAAGTGAAGCCATTCGCCCTCAAGATGGAAAACTCCAGGTAGCCTACTTGGGAATGTTCCCAGGTATCTGCACTGCCTTTGCTGCCCAGCTGACCTAACAGGATTTACCTCTGTGGCTACCATCCATTTAGTTGAGTGCTGGAATGTCCCAGTACTCCCCATCAGAAGGGCATGTGGCTTTGCGTTAAGTTACCATAGTGGTGTTCCATAGTACAAATCCAAAATGCAACTATTCCAGTCACAAGGGAGAAATCTGAACTCCCCAAGCAGCCCACTGAGCAGCAGCGTACCAAGAAGCCTGGTAGCCCAACAGGACACACTTCCCCAGGCTTTGCAAAAGAGGGACAGCCACATCACTCGAACTGCAGCCTAGGTCAGAAATTGCTGTTTACTATAAGTTGTTATGAACAGTTCCTGTAATCTATTTATTCTTTTGTGACAACTTTATTTACCAAACAAATACATGATAAATATGAGAAAATCAGCTGGAATTAGCATTGACTTAAACTGACCAACGTTCAATAAATGAATCACATCTTTTTTTATTCTCTGGATCCGAGGTGACATCTAGTGGAAAAATAAATATTTTTTTTAAATGATTGTATGTGTGACGTGAGATATACAGTGAGATATACATAGTTCAATTTTGGGCTGTAAATTTTCCTTTCCGAGCTTAATGTGACCTCTAGTGGTCATTAATAAAAATACTATTTTTGACAGGAAAATGTATTCTAGTTTTTAGGGCATCCTATAAAAAACAGGATGGCTGTAGATCTAAAAATAAAAAAATGAATTACTGGTATACGATGCTTTTGCAAAATTAAGAATAGCTTTAAATTTCACTTTTCATTTATTTCATTTGTTTTATTTACCCCTTTACAACTTCACATGAGCAAGTACAAACCCAAATGAACATTTGGCAACTTAATAGTAGGGGATGGGTAACTTAATATAAAATAATAAAAAATAATTCCCTATGGGGTAAATGGATTTAATATTATAAACAATAAAGTTACCCGATAAAGTTACTAAAATCCAGCAGCCATGAATAAGTGAATATTTCAGAAAATAACAGTGTGCAAAATTCTTTTAGAAGATGCTGAAATGTGCATGAAATTTCTGTCACGTACATCAAATGTATCCATGTATGTAACCATGTATCCATACAGTTGTCACAACTGGAGTAAATGTTATTAACACTGTATCAACTGGCAGTATATACAATATACCATATTTGCTCGATTATAAGACAAGGTTTTTTCAGAGCAAATGCTTTGAAAAATACCCCTTGTCTTATATTCGATGTCGTCTTACAATCAGACCTCAAATAGAGGTCTGATTACAAGACTAAGATCCAGATCCCCTGCAGCGCTGGGATCCAGCGCCCTGGATCCTCCTCTCTGGCAGCCGGTGCCCATCTGCACGATGCGCACAGACATCCTCCGCTACTGCCGGCACTTCCGCCGGGGCTTCTATGACTGAGCACCGGCATCACATGACCTTCCAGTGCTCCACCATAGAAGTCCTGGCGGAAGTACCGGCCAGGAGCAGGGGAGGTTGTCTATGTGAATCGTGCAGACGTCCATTGGCTGCCAGAGAGGAGAATCCCTAGCAACGCTGCAGGGGACCTGGATCCTCCTCTCTGGCAGCCGGTGAACGTCTGTGCAATGCGCGTAGGCAACCTCTGCTGCTACCCAATGTGACAGAACCCTCCATCACTGGGGCCCCTGAAGAGGCCTGAGAGCCAGCCTCCTCCCTATCGACTATGGGCCCAGGCTTCTGCTTGTGGATACAGGGGTTCAGTTTCTGCTGATTTTCCCCATGTTTTTTTTTTTAAAAAACTTCCGGCGTCACATGACTGGCTCAGCTGTAGAAGCCCCAGCGGAAGTCCCGGGAGCAGGTTGTCTGCGCCACGTCCACCAGCTGCCCTCACTTGACACCAGGGAGTCTGGTGGGCAGGTTGGCAAATAAAAGGAAATAAAACCAAAAATGCATTTTTCTCAAGCATAGTTTTTATTAAATATGAAAAATAGTATATTTACTAATAAAACTTTTTTCCTATAGGGTAGTCTTATATTCAGGCTTTTTCTTTTTTTTTTTCTAAATTAATATTCAAATTTTGGGGGGTTATCTTATAATCGAGCGAATGCGGTAATATAAAGTGCTTAGCTGTCAGTAGTTTAACTTCCGCAATTAAATAGATTTTGGAAAAACATTGGTACCTACTTAAATAACCAACAGTTACACAATGTAGGGGACATAATATTAGGGATCTGTTGGCACATTCACACATTGAAGTTATCATGGTTCTCCTTAGTCTATGAGATGGGCTATGAAAACCATCAGAGATGTGCATATTGTGTGAGTAATGCCATGTTTAAGCTATGGGAGCAGGTTCATATATATACCGTATTTGCTCAATTATAAGACGAGGTTTTTTTCAGAGCAAATGCTCTGAAAAATACCTCTCGTCTTATAATCGAGGTCGTCTTCTAATCAGACCTCCAAAAAATGTCCGCTGGGGCCAGGCTGCTTACCGGTGCTTTGGTCGCGAACAGTGTCTCTTCTAGCAGCAGGAGAACAGAAAGCTAGCAGATTGTCACATAATTCTGCCTCCCCCTCCTTCCTCTGGGGGCGGGGCCAGAGAAGTTGCTCGCACAGCCGGGCCCCTGCAGAAGTCTTCGAGTGAGAGATCTGCAGTTCAGGTAATGGGGTGGGGGAGGGTTTTTGTGATTAATGTGTGAAGTATGTGTGATTAATGGAATGAATGAGTATTTAAATGTTTGTGAATGAGTGTGTGTGTGTGATAGCATGGATGTGTAAGGGGGGTGGTGGTGGTAGCATGGCATTGGGAGGCTGTACTCACACTCCTATCATCCCCATGTTCCAGCATGTACTGGCTGCCTTGGCTTGATAGGAGTGTTATTGCTGTTAGCAGTTATATATATATATATACCTCCAGAAATGCCTTTTAACCCCCTATATGCCACTCTGCCTCATGATATGCCTTTTAACCCCCTATATGCCAGAGTGGTTAAAAGGCATATCATGGGGCAGAGTGGCATATAGGAGGGTATAAGACATTTCTGGAGGCAGAGTGGCATATAGAGGGTTAAAAGGCACATCATGGGGCAGAGTGGCAAATAGGGGGTATAAGGCATTTCTGGGGGCAGAGTGGCAACCCTGGGGGCAGATGTGCATAACTGGGGGGGCAGGTTGGCAAATAAAAGGAAATAAAAAATTATATATTTTTCTCAATCATAGCTTTTATTAAATATGAAAAAAATTGTTTACATGAATTAATATTTACTAGTAAAACTTTTTTTCCTATAGGGTAGTCTTATATTCAGGCTTTTTGTTTTTTCCCCTAAATTAATATTTAGATTTTGGGGGGTCGTCTTATAATCAGGGTCATCTTATAATCGAGCAAATACGGTAATTTGAATTGTGAGAGGGTTAATAGTTTGTAATGTTATAATGGGAGATTCATTCTCTGTCTCTATTGAGGCCAGTGAGTAGGGTATGAAACCGGCAGATTAGTTTGACTTCCCATATTTTTCTCTCCCTCTGGGTGAGGAACGATCCCATCAGTACTAACAATTTCACATCCCGAATGTTGTCTCCAGGCTGACAGAAATGTTCTCCAACAGGTGTATCTATTTTTTTTCTGGTTGATGGTATGTCTGTGGGAATTAAAGCGTTTGTGCAATGCTTGGCCTGTTTCCCCCACGTATATCGCTGTTAGGCATTTAGCACACATGATTAGGTACACCACGTTAGATGATTTGCACGTAAAGCAGCCATTGATTTTGTGGTATCTGTATGTCATCTGTGGGAAGGATGTGTGCACAGGTCTCCCATCTCTTTTGTTGGCAGGGAGAGGTACCATTTGCTGTTCACCTGTGAAGGGTGCTCTTCACTTTCCATTGTTTGAGATTGAGAGGCTGTTTGGATGAAAGGAGTGGGGGATGTGGGAATATTGTCTTTCATCAATGTGAAAGATTTCTTGTAATTCCTTTGAGATTTTGTGCAGGGCTTCCATTTGTGGATTGTAGGTTACCACTAATGGTACTCAATCTCTTTTTTTCGTGGCTGCTGGTATCTCAGGAGGCTTTCTCTGGGGATATTGATAGCTTTCTGTATTTGGAAGTCTGTGATTTTTTTACTGTACCCATGGTTGATGAATTCCTTCCTGAGATTCTGGAGGTGTTTATTCCGGTCCATAGGATCCAAACAGATGCGGTTATATCTAATGGCTTGACTGTATATGATCGAGTTTTTGGTATGTCTGGGATGGAAGCTGTCGTGTTTCAGATAGGTTGGTTTGCCGTAGAGTGAAGTCTGAATGGCCTTGTTCTTAATGTAGATGGTAGTGTCTAGGAATTGGATGTTAGTGCGGGATTAGCTCAGTTTCAGATTTATGTTAGGATGAAAGGCATTATAGTCTTCATGAAATCTGAGGCATTCCTCTTCGCTACCAGTCTAGATAGTTTATGTGAAAACTCAGGTCTACCAATTTGTTGAGTAAGTTTCAATATTTCATCTAAAGCAAACCTCTTGAGGCGGGAACCCAGCTGTATAAGGTGTCCCATGATGACAGTCTTATTGGCCTCCCATATCGTAGAGATTGGTAAGGAAGCAGAGGAGTTATCCAAAAAATAATTATGTAAATGGATAGACAGATCGGCCACATGTGCAAGATTTGAAAGTATATTCTCATTTAGCCTCCATCACTACGTTTTAGAGGTATTTTATAACCCGCAGTGCCGAAGAGACGTGCCCTAACCATGCATATGGAGTATTCCCATACTCGGGGGTGTTTCTGAATACAAATCACAAGTTGTTTTAGTAATTTCCCGTACCCAGGAAAAAAATACTTAAATACTGTGTTTCGATAGAATGGGTTAAAAATTAAAAAAATTAAATTTTACTGCAATGTTTAGGAGAGACTGGCACTAAAATGGTTAAATCAAAAGTGTTAAAATGCCCCTAGTAAAATACTACTTTAAAAAAATATATACTTTTGTTTAGCAGGTTTTCTTTTTCTGGCTGCTATTGAGACGCAACACACAGCACATACCACATTTTTAAAAAGTCTTGTTTAGAAACAGTGATGCATGTCATTCATGTTTAACCCTGTAAGTGCCAAAATAAATGAAAATACCAGGCATATGTAGTGTTCCTAAAAACAGGACAAATACGTAAATACATGTTTGGAGTTTTTTTCCCATTTGCACTGGTTTTATATATGGTTTTTATAGGTGAAACTGTGAAAATGTTTCCTTTTTTTCCTAATTTTCCCAAATTTTTAGATATTTTTCATACTAAATGATGATTTATATGTGTAATTATTATTTCAAAAGAAAGCCCTACTTGTGATGAAAAAAACAATATATAATGTGTGTGGGAGTGTACTAAATGGGTTAGTGGGCAACAGAGGCGTATCTACTGAAAATAGCGCTTATGGCAAGCACTGAAATTGCGCCCCTGTCCAAATAAAAACCCATTTACTAGCCCCTGCTGCCTATATATATATATATATATATATATGAATAAAATGAAATTGTCTATTTAAAGACCTGGAGTGCTGACCATCTTTTTGAAAGTGTTTTACATGGAAACTGCTGGTTACTAGCACCAGGCTTGGAATATTTGGAATGGTGTGCAATGGACTCTGTGAGTAAATATATATATATATATATATATATATATATATATTAGTCCCTGCTGCCGATAGCGGGTATAGATCAACACGCAAACCCAGATCAATTGAAATTCACTTGTGATCTCAGCACTGAAGGTATATATCAAATAAACAGAATCAGACATACAAGTCCTGTATTTGCAGGTATACAATAATAATATATGAAACGTAGCATCGCAGGTATAGATCAACTGAATAAGACATATTAACCCTGTATTTGCAGGTACACATAAATAATGTATGGAAACATAGCATAGCAGATATGGATCTACAGCATAACACAAAAACCCAGCTTTGCAGGTAAAGATCAATTGGAATTCACATAAAAACACGGCATTAAAGGTATATTTAAAACCCCCTAAATTACAGGCATAGATCACAGGTTGCACACCGCAAAGCCAGCCCTGGCGTCCACACTGCCGACATAGAACCTGACCAGCACCCAGATTACACACATAAAATTTGCCATCTTTGTCCCCAAATAGCCCACCACAAGTCAACTTTGTCCCCAAACAGTCCGGCCAGTGCCATCTTTGTCCCATATACACCCTGCCTGTGCCATCTCGGTCCCCAAGGCTCAAACCTCCTGCTAGTGCCATCTTTGCCCTTCCACAATTATACATCTATGATACACACAAACACTTTTACAGTCACTCACTAATTCACACTTTAATTCAGAGAACTCATCCACACATTAACTCATGCTCGCCCTCATTCAGACAACTCATCCACACATTAAGTCATGCTCTCTCTCATTCACTCAATGCATCCACACATTAATGCACACTCTTTACTTATATCTACCCCCCTCCCTCATCACTTTTTAACCCCCTCCCTCCCTCATCACTTTTTAACCCACCCCCTCCCTTCCTTCCCACTTTTTAACCCCCTCCCTTACCACTTTTTAACCCCCTCCCTCCCTTCCTCACCACTTTTTAACCCCCTCCCTCCCTTACCACTTTTAACCCCCTCCCTCCCTCCCTTACCACTTTTTAACCCCCTCCCTCCCTCCCTTACCACTTTTTAACCCCCTCCCTCCCTCCCTTACCACTTTTTAACCCCCTCCCTCCCTCCCTTACCACTTTTTAACCCCCTCCCTTACCACTTTTTAACCCCCTCCCTCCCTCCCTTACCACTTTTTAACCCCCTCCCTCCCTCCCTCCCTCCCTTACCACTTTTTAACCCCCTCCCTCCCTCCCTCCCTCCCTTACCACTTTTTAACCCCCTCCCTCCCTCCCTTACCACTTTTTAACCCCCTCCCTCCCTCCCTTACCACTTTTTAACCCCCTCCCTCCCTCCCTTACCACTTTTTAACCCCCTCCCTCCCTCCCTCACCACTTTTTTACCCCCTCCCTCCCTCCCTCCCTCCCTCACCACTTTTTTACCCCCTCCCTCCCTCCCTCACCACTTTTTTACCCCCTCCCTCCCTCCCTCCCTCACCACTTTTTTACCCCCTCCCTCCCTCCCTCCCTCACCACTTTTTTACCCCCTCCCTCCCTCCCTCACCACTTTTTTACCCCCTCCCTCACCACTTTTTTACCCCCTCCCTCCCTCCCTCCCTCCCTCACCACTTTTTTACCCCCTCCCTCCCTCCCTCCCTCACCACTTTTTTACCCCCTCCCTCCCTCCCTCCCTCACCACTTTTTTACCCCCTCCCTCCCTCCCTCACCACTTTTTTACCCCCTCCCTCCCTCCCTCCCTCACCACTTTTTTACCCCCTCCCTCCCTCCCTCACCACTTTTTTACCCCCTCCCTCCCTCCCTCCCTCACCACTTTTTTACCCCCTCCCTCCCTCCCTCCCTCACCACTTTTTTACCCCCTCCCTCCCTCCCTCACCACTTTTTTACCCCCTCCCTCCCTCCCTCACCACTTTTTTACCCCCTCCCTCCCTCACCACTTTTTTACCCCCTCCCTCACCACTTTTTTACCCCCTCCCTCCCTCCCTCACCACTTTTTTACCCCCTCCCTCCCTCCCTCACCACTTTTTTACCCCCTCCCTCCCTCACCACTTTTTTACCCCCTCCCTCCCTCCCTCACCACTTTTTTACCCCCTCCCTCCCTCCCTCACCACTTTTTTACCCCCTCCCTCCCTCCCTCACCACTTTTTTACCCCCTCCCTCCCTCCCTCACCACTTTTTTACCCCCTCCCTCCCTCACCCCCTCACCACTTTTTTACCCCCCCCCCTCTCACCTTGAAGTCCAGCGACGGGAGCACGATGTTGCTGTCTTCCTGCACCGCTCGCTGGTGCCCGCTGCTTCACTGCTGAGCGCCGTAATATGACGTCATATTTCGGCGCCCAGCAGTGAAGCAGCGGGCACCAGCGAGCGGCTTTTAAACACTGATGCGGAGGAGATAGAGGGGCGCCTAGCAACCGCTCGGCGCCCCTCTATCTCCTCCGCATCAGTGTTTAAAAGCCGCTCGCTGGTGCCGGCATTTCATGCAGAGCGCCGCAATATGCCGGCATATTGCGGCGCTCTGCATGAAATGGCGGCACCGGGATGGGGGTAGAGGGCTCGTGGAGGAGAATGAGGGGCGCCGAGCGGTTGCTAGACGCCCCTCTCTCTCCTCCGCATCAAAAAAAAATTAAAAAAATGCCGGTGAGCGGCATTTAAAAGCCGCTCACCGGCGCCCCCCTTGAGATGGCGCCCATGGCATGTGCCATGGCTGCCATACCCTATATACGCCTCTGGTGGGCAATCAGAGTTGAATAAAGTCATAGCAAAAGCACAAAAACTGCTCTGGTCATTTAGTGCAAACATGGTAGAAAAAAAACCCTGGTCCTGAAGTGATTAAACGGGAAAGTCAGTAAGGACCGAGCGTAGATGGTGGTGTTTCTCATGCAGTTTGGACATGCCCCAAATACTCTGGAAACCTCCAATCGGCATACCTGGGAACTCTCTGGGTTTGACCCGGAGATTGCCGGGTAAGCGCTGCTCCTCCGGTTCTCCGGGTTGACATGCCCCGCTCCCCGCCCATTTTTTCCTTTAAATGGGGGTGTCTCCCGCTCACGTCAGTGTGCAGTCCTGGCCACGTCCCGCAAGGGAAGGCTCTGGGTAGCCGAAGCCAAGAAGTTCCCAGGTATGCCAATTGGCCCCTTCTCCTTGCCAGCAGCAGCAAATTATGGTGTCCAAAGGGGGTCAATACAATTTTAATTGTATGGTATTGAGGCGATGTCCCACACCTGGAAGGACGGGGATAGAAATAGAAAGCTTCTACAAAGACAAACTTTCTGGATTTATTTCATTTCTATAAATTATCTCTTTTCCTTTTTTTCTTCTTCTTCTTTTATTTATAATGAATTGACATTGATGACATATTTTATTGTATTGATGAATTGATGTATTTATTTATTCATATTGTTGAATCCTTGAGATTGATACATATATTATATATATTTATACAGACACATAGAAAGTGACGGCAGATATGGACCATCTGGCCCATCCAGTCTGCCCAACATCTGAATACTTTTCTTAGTCCCTGGCCTTATCGTATATCTAGGTTAAAGCAAACAGTAGTGATGGTAGTGCAAGGTTTAGAAGATAGCAGCTCAAAAAACACACGTGGAATGACCCCCTATTCCACAAAGTGACAAAGTGCAAACATATATTCTGGCGCTTTCGCACCAGAAAAGTGTGGAGCGCTAAATTTTTTTTTTTTTCTTTTAAACTCACCCTTTATAAGTAGTCGCTGGGTGATAATGTAATGAAAAAAACAGAAATAAAAAATAATAGTGCAGTATGTCTGTATATATAAATAGATAGTATATATATATCCTACTCCTACTCACAATTTAAACGGAGCCTTTAAAAAAAGCGCTCCTGAAAAACACACGACTGTACCCTTAAGGCGGCACTTCACCTAAACGTCTTTCTGTGGTTTCTTTCTCCCTTGCTCCGAGCCATAAGATTACCTGGCTCTGAGTTGTGGCTTGTGCCTAATATAGGGTAGGCAGACCCTTCTTTGAAGCAGGTAGCAGCTGCAGCACACCAAATGTTTGGAAATCCCAGGATGCAGTAAAATCACATTTATTTTGTAAACTTATGTTAAAATCAACCCAACAAAGTATACAAAGAATAAAATAGTGTGTACTTTAAAAGTCCTGGTAGTCCGTTCGGCTTCTGCACCCAAACGGTGTTGCTGTAATGCCTCGTCGTCGAGGCATTCAGCAACATCGTGATCGGCATCAGGGGCCATGCCCCAGAGGCATCAACGTTTTAAAAGCATTTAGGAGGCGATCAACTTAAAAGGGGTCGCTGAAATGCCTCAATCACGATCGAACTCCCACCCCAGGACGCGGAGAGCAGTCACAACCGCCACTGCAAGTGATTTTGCCACTCGCAAGATGGTGGCGCCCTTTACAAAAAACAATCGAGTTGAAAAGAGTTCTCAGGAGTCTCTCTCCAGACCCTCCTGAGAATCGAGCTCCACTTGCAGGTCGAATACAGGTACTGCATTCAACCATGCAAGTCAATGGAGCCCAGCTTTCTAATCACAGTGTGAAGTAAAATAAATCAAATTTAAAAATAAAAATAATAATAAAAAGAAGAAGAAGAAAAAGAAATAGTTTAAAAAAAAACAGTAAAATGTAAAAATAATTTCCCACTAATATCACCATCAGGGGAACCTGAACTTCCAAAAAAAGGCAAAAAAAAAAATATACATATCGAAAAAAATATTTTTGTGAGCAAGTCCTAAAATTAGCACATTAGCTTAAAACAATTCTCACATGGAAAGAGTTAAAATGCTGGCATATTAAATGCCCATGGGGTGTCTACTTTTAAAAAATTGTATGATTTGATTGGGTTCAACAATATCCCAATTAACACAGGGGGAAGGATTGCCACACATCTAATTTCCAATTAGAAAAATGCACACGTCCCAAAAAGATTTATATGGCATTTCAACCTTTATTGAATGTTTTAAAAGGCAGTTCTTCTCAATAAATACATTTGTTTTCTACAGATCATCCTCCCATTAAGGAGTTTAGCAGCCAGTAAGAAACTAGTATTGTGGTGAACCCCCCCCCCTTGTTTTGCAACCAAATTAATTAAATTAACTACACTCAATAGGGCTAATAAGATGTAAGACAAACTACTAAGGTCATATGCACAATCTAGAACTACCCACTATGGACAATCTGTTTTGCATATGTTTACTGGCATGGTTATTTGTACTGCATTAAGACTAAGGGTATTTTGAACCTCACACACGTATACAAAGTCCAACAACAACAAAAAAACACTATATGCTATACTTTTTTTTTTATATCTGCAACAAATATCTTTAGGTGGATGTTGTGATTTATTCACCAAATGGTGATGCATAAGCTGTGGAAAGCTGAAAAAGAAATTCCCAACACATACTGGTGAACTTTTCTTAACTTCATAATATGCAGTTAACATGGTCACATAGAAAGGCCAAGGTGATCTTGTATTATGCATTTTTATATATTTCATTTATTGCACCTACATAACTATTACCGCTGAAGTGGCACATCAGGTGAGTATGGGGTTCTGTTGGCCAGATGGGCAGTTTAGGCTATGTTTAAGGGTTAATAAGACATCTTGCATGAAGAGAAAATAGTTTTTTTTTTTTCTTAGGCCACATATCATTTAGGATATAAATTTTATCTGGTCAGACCCCACCATAAAGTTAGTGGGGCAGGAAGAACATCCAAACAAGGCATCTTCAAAGGATGCCAGATATCCTGCCCTGGGTACCATAAAATCCTACAGGGGACCAGGAACTGAGGTCACAAAGGGGATGCAGTACCTAGCATCTTCAGAGTACCTAGCCAAGTTTTTCCACCTAGCTCATTAGAGGTGTCCTAAAGTGACTGGGCTACACATTCCCCTCCCTACGTGTCTCCCAGAAACAAAAGAAGACAATTCCTATAAGAAAGGGAACCTGAGAATAAGAATTTGAATTTCCTTTTCTGAGAATCTTTGACAAGGAACTTGTGGGAATCTCCAGATGCCACCAGTTATTTGACTTTTGTTTTATGTAGGTTTCCTGTGTTTATCCTTGTTTATTTTTTACCTTTTTGTATGAATTTTTTGTATGTTCTCTCTTACCATTTATTTTTGTAGAGTATGGTGACCTTTGTTGTCAGATTCAAAATAAATTAATCAGTTCTGTGCTCCAACTTTGAACTCCTAGATTTCGGGATAGCCGGAGTTATCACATTACAGTTTTTCTAATTTGCAAGTTTTACTCTTTTGACCAAATTGGGTTTTTATAGAATTTAGAGCAGATCAAGGGGTTACCAAGGCCTCCTTAGGTATTTTAAAGTGTTAATATCAGTATGGAAAGCTAAAATGCATCTCCTATGTTCCAATTAAACTATTACAGCGTAAACTCAGCTCTGGGTTTTCAAGTATATGACAAGAATTTGTGGTATGAACAACCAGAATGGGGAATGTGCACACTCCAAGAGAATCCAGGTGCTTAACTGTGCCAGGAAGGGCCAGTTCCCCAGTAAATCCAATAGATAAATAAAGGCTCCAGGCACTCAAGAGTTCCAATGTCAGGCAGATTTATTGAGACAAGTTTCGACCTCACGATGAGGTCGAAACGGTTGTTCTTTGTCTCAATAAATCTGCCTGACATTGGAACTCTTGAGTGCCTGGAGCCTTTATTTATCTAAAGAATTTGTGGTATGACATTAGTCAAAATGATTATCATTTATGTTCCTATCTGTGCCATAGAAATAAGAAAAGCTAGTGTTTGGGGGATGTTCCTACCTGTGCCATAGAAATAAGAAAAGCTAGTGTTTGGGGGATATGAAGGGTTAATCCCTTGAGCACATGTATAGTAGGGTATATTTAGTAACCTGGGAGTTTGCAGGACAGCTGAATGTATCAACTTCCAGACACCACTATATATCATAAAGGACCATCCTCAAAAAACGAATCCCACAAGAAAGTTTGGGTTGACCTTTAATAGCATAAATTATATCAGCAAGGCCAGATTAACAGGGAGCACTTGTTCCAGGGTCCCTGCAGCAATTGCTCCAGGGCCCCAGCATTATGATGGCTCCATAACCAGGGCCACCTCAAAAATCCTTATACACACACTAGCATGCTTGCACACACACATACAGCAACATACATACACACACAACCTACCATTGTGGAATCAGAAGAGAGTAGGCCGGTGCCAGCTCTTCTGGTCCCTCAAGGTCCTCACAGGGTATGTCTGAGCTCCGGGGGATTACATCATATAACGGCACTCAAACTCAGGAAGCAAGGCCCACGGTGCTGGCCTAGCGGTGTATCCCGTGGGGTTGGTGGAGCTGATGTTAGGGCCCAAAATGAAAGCCCTGCCTATACCATTCACTTGCCCCACAAAGAGACCATCCAGTAAGGTCCCGCAATGTGTGGCAATCATCCTCCCTCATCAACACAGCGCGTCTGGAAATTACATCACTTCTCGGGGGGCAGTGTGGAGAGATGATTGCTGCAAGTCGCAGTACCCAAAAGAGATTGGACAAAAGAAACTGCCAAAGAGGGTGGAAATAATAGAACAGAAGGAAAAAAGGGCATCAAGAGGCAGAAAGCAGGAGAAAGGGGGGAAAAAGCTTGCTAAAGGCATACATAAGCATTCATAATCGCTACTTAAAATATTCATGCTACCATATGTTTATTACTAGTATCAGATTAAAATGTCTTCAAAAACTATCGTGCTGTTTTCTATTTAAAAAAAAAACTGTTATAGTATTTGCAGAATATAATATAATTTAACAAAAGAGCAGTACTCACCCAGCCGCACTCTGGTTCTTCCAAATAACGTAATTGCCGCTGGGAAGAAGAGCCGAATGTCCTCTCAGCTGCTGGGGAGAAGACAGAGAGGCTGGGGTCCCTTCCATATGGGGTTCTGGACTGACTGCCTGGCACCTCTGGGGACTGCAGGTGGCGACCGTAGTCCAATCCACCTGCATGGCACAAATGTTTGTATGATCCACTGCGAGGGGAGGGAAGCCACATGCATCCCCTCCTGTATACTCCATCTGCTGGGGAGAGATGTCGACCTGCCCCTCTTCAATTGCCAACACTTCTGCTGGGGATACAGGATCCATAGAAATCACCACCTCTGGGCAATATTGCGGGGGTAAAGCCAATGGAGCTGGGGTCACAAAGGGGAGCGGGCAGAGGCCGACGGCACTCTGCCCCGAGGGTAGCACTTCAGCTGCATTTGTAAAATCCAGGGGCACCACTAACTCTGGGGCTGCCAGACCAGAACCTCCTTGGTTGCTGCAGTCAGGCTTGGGAACAAGGGGAAGGGTTGGACAGAGGCCAGCAGTGCTCTGCCTCAATGCCAGCAGTTCAGCTGGGGGATCTGGCTGGGACATGCAGGGGGGGGTCTCGGTCAGTTCCTGGGCCATATTGTGGAGAATAGGGCAAAGTGTCTGGTGTGAGGGAAGGGAGCGGGCAGAGGCCAGCTGCGCTCTGCCCGGCTGTTTGTGCTTCTGGTGGGGGCATAATACTCACAGTATCCACCACCTCTGGGGCACACTGCTGAGCACGGTCAAAAAGTGTTCGGTAGGCCTGCTCCAGGATCCATTCTTGGTAAACCAAATAATTCAAAACAGCCCACAGGTCTGGCAGGTAACAGGGCACATCTGTGAGAATCCCTTCCCTGAACTCCCGGATCTCCTTGCACCGATATTTCGATGGGCTCCCAAATTCTCAGTCCTCCTGTAGGCTTTCCATTATCAATCCTGGCCCGCCAAAGCCATCGAACTCTGGCAGGTAGTCATCCTTCAGCTCTGGACACCACTGTGCGGCCTGCCAATACAGGGCCCGGTATCCACAATCCACACTCATTTCCAGTGGAAGCAACTTCTCCAGTTCAGCCACCAAGTCCTCTTGAAGCTGCTCTCCCAGGTACGGCATTTGCCAATCTAGTTGTAGCACGTACCATTCCTTGGAGGATGTGAGGACTATTCCCTTGACACCCTGGTCCACTCTGAGAGCCTCCATCCAGGCATTTAGGTAGCCCATTACTCTGCTGCGCACCAACACATCCTGTAGTGCTGGAACCATCTTTAGCTTGCTGCTGGTACTCCGCTGGGACGTTTGCAAGGAGGATCCCGCCGCTGCCTCCAATGTAACGGGTTCACCAAGAGAGCTGCAGTAACTCCCAGAGATCACCCAGATGTATCCTCTTGTTGTCCCCGGAATCACTTCCAGCACCAGTCAGCATGCACACCTTGGAACCCTTCTATGTGTACCCAATAAGTAGACACACAACTACCTTGAATTGAGTACAGCAGGAATGAACAGTTTATTGTTGTAAAACATAGACTCATATATCCACATAACTGCATTAATATAAATTAACAGATACATGTATTCAACCCAACCTCTAATCCCCTGGCAGCAATCCTATTGATGGGATTAATTAAACAATGGAGTTCCTACCTGTGCTATCTTTGTTTGACAGCCAGGCTGGAGCCATCTCTGAGTACCTTGGGGCCCTGTATGACAGGTCATTCTGTCACATTGAGAAAGGGCAGAGGGGGGAAGGCAGTGAGAAGGGGGTACATATTGAGAAGTGAGGAAGGGGGTACATAGTGAGAAAGGGGGAAGGCAGTGAGAAGGGGAAGAGGGGGTACATAGTGATAAGGGGGAACATAATGAGAAGGGGCAGATAATAAGAAGGGGAGGGGTAGATGGGAGAGGGGGTAGTGTGAATGCGTACGAGAATGAATGAATAAATGTGTGGATAAATTGTGTGAATGCGTACGAGAATGAATGAATTAATGTGTGGATGAATTGCTTGAATGATTTGTGAGACTGCATTAATGAATATGTGTAAATGATTTGTGTGAATGAGTGAGTAACTGTGTAAGTGTTCGTGTCTATCATGAATGTTTAAGTGATTTGGGGAAATGCAAAGATGGCACATGAAGGACGGGCCGTTTGCCGACAAAGATGTCTTACACATCATGTGTACAAAGTTGGCTCAGGCTGGGCTGTAATATGTGTGTAATCTGGGTGCTGATCAGGTTCTATGTGGGCAATGTGGACACCAGGGCTGGCTTTGGGGTATGCAACCTGTGATCTATGCCTGTAATTTAGGGGGTTATCTATACCTTTAATGCTGAGTTTATATGTGAATTCCAATTTATACCTGCAAAGCTGGGTGTGTGTTATTCTGTTGATCTGTATCTGGTATGCTCTGTTTCCATACATTATTATTGTATACCTACAAATAGAGGGTTTGTATGTCTGATTCTGTTTATTTGATCTATACCTTCAATGCTGAGTTAACATGTGATTTTCAATTGATCTATACCTGCAAAGCTTGGTTTTTGTGTTGATTCTGTTGATCTATACCTGTTATGCTATGTTTCCATCCATCATTTATGCATACCTACAAATATAGGGTTTGTATGTGATCTATACATGCAAGTGCTGTTTATATGTGTTTGATCTATAGTTCACAGGGAGGAAGGAAAGGAGAGGTATGGCTTAGTGAATGAGGGACAAAGGGACTGGGAATTATTTCAGGGGAGAGGACCTCTCAAAGTCATGGTCAGGGTGAGAAGGAGGGAAGACTGCACTGACTCTCACAGCCTTCTCCTAATCTGCAGTCAGTGTGGCAATTTATTTTTTTTGGCGTGGTAGCAGAGGGAGTGATTGCATGCTAGGGAGCGTGGAGCAGGGACCAAGAAAATGCTTTCTGGGGTCCAATTTTTTCAATATTTAAAAAAAAAATTGTTACAGCAGATTAACTCTTTTTTCCTTGTATTTAATGTATATTATTGTTTACATTGTTTCCAATTATATATTACTGAACTTGTTTGTACTTGCACATAAACTATCTTTAATGAAAGCTAGTTGTTTGTTACAAGATTTTTTTTCCCTTTTCTTATTCTTCCAATTTGGGTCCTAGGCAGGTCTGGGTGCCAGATCTGATTTGATACTAAAGGGGGGGTGGCTGGGATAAATATACAATGTGGGACTGGGGGCATAAATACACAATGAGGGCTCTCTGGAGTGCACAAATACAGGTGGGGCCTAGTGGCATCAAAACACAAGAGGGCCAGCTGCGGCCATCACATAAATCAATACCAAAGGGAAACCGTCCGTGGAAACCCTCCGGATGCGGGTGTCGGTGTGGCAGAGCCTCTCCTGTTGTGTGTGTGTGTTTGGGTGTCGGTGTGGCAGGGCCTGTCCTGGTGTGTGTGTGTTTGGGTGTCGGTGTGGCAGAGCCTGTCCTGGTGTGTGTTTGGTTGTCAGTGTAGCAGAGCCTGTCCTGATGTGTGTCTGGGTGGCAGAGCCTGTCCTGTGTGTGTGTTTGGGTGTTGGTGTGGCAGAGCCTGTACTGTTGTGTGTGTCTGGGTGGCAGAGCCTGTCCTGGTATATGTGTTTGGGTGTTGGTGTGGCAGAGTCTGTCCTTGTGTGTGTGTCTGGGTGGCAGAGTCTGTCCTGGTGTGTATTTAGCCATCTGTTTTCTGGCCCTTTACTTTCTGTAGGAATACATTGAACTATTGAATTTTTACTTATCCAGAGATAAAACGCCATCCTGAATTTGTTTTCACTTTAGAGGACAAAACATTCTAGGCCCAGAAATCAGTGAGAGCAAAAGTAAAGGTATTGTGTTATTTATTCTATTTCAACCTGCGTATCTTATTAAAAAGGATAAGTGGCACTAAATTGTGGCTTCAGGGGTCCCGTGTACGTTTACTTTTTTTTTAGTCACATTGCTCCGCCTAGAGGATTGGCTGAGTGCTTCAATTCAGTTGGGGTGCTCTGAGGTCTGAGTTCTTCCCTGCTGTGCTGTGCTTTGAGTCTGTGACTGACAGAGTCACTTGTCGTGAGGGTGATCTGACCAGCCAAGGCCCAAGGAGTGCCACACTGTCACTAGTTTTTTTTCTAAGTACCAACTAAATGGTCAAAGATTAGTTACTGTTTTGAATCTTTTATTAAAGATGTAGCACTTTATAAATTGTATGACGTTATGATTCATTTATTATATATTTATGTAATGCTAATTGATTACAGTGACAAAAGCATGCTGAAATATAACTAATAGACAACAAGAAATGGTATATTAAATTTGTCAGAATTTGGTTTAACAATAAATAAATAAAAATGGTCTGCTCAGTCTTAAATGCCCGGGCCTATTTTTTGTCTCGGTCCGGGCCTGATCCAGATTAAGCTCAGTGCAACATGTCACAAATTGATGTGTGTGTTTTGTCACGGTGGGGAAAAAGCTAAGCCTTGCAGTCAGTGTTAAGCATAACTATGCCTGGAGAAAGGACCTAAGTGTATTTACTCAGCACTCTGATGTCCAGTGGTTGAAGAACAATGCCCCATTGGTTTGGCTGAATAAACAGTTGCTTAAGCCATGGAGATGCACACAAACAAAATCAAATGAAAAACAACATAAAGAAAAGCAGGGAATGTTTAAAAACAAGTACCAAAACTTTATCACAGGTCAGCAGATCTCAAAACATAGCTCTTCAGTTGTTTTAGAACTACAACTCCTAGAGCTGTAGATCTGTTAGCTTCCTGTTCCCTAGGGATACTGCAATGTTAAAAAGCATATTTTTAAAATATCCAGTGTACAGATTAATTTGTAAGACACTGTTGCTATAGTTTTTAGCCAAACATTATCCAAAAGGCAGATAATTAAAGATTAAAATAGGTGCATATATAATCTAAATTTTAATAGACAGGAGGCAAATAATTTGCATAACATCTTTACCACCAATAGCAGCAAAGAGACAAACATGCAAATCTAAATATATAACCAATCAACATAATACAGGGACTATAAAGCCCGAAGACAGCCACTCCTCCTCCTGATGCAGAGCCAACGTGAAGAACAAATACGAACAGGAGGTTATAACAGGAACCAAACGAAACTGCAATTTCCGACGGGTGGAACCAATGACGTCCTCCTCTGAGCTACAGAAAAGGCACGATTAAACTGAAAGAAAAAGGGAACAGTAACTGTGATCCTATAGCAAGGTCAGTAACATAGTAAGTAATAACAACAAGGTGTAAAAACACATCACAACCCCCATGCTACACAGTAAGCGAAATTGGAAGGTAAGGAAGGGAAATTATTTGCCTCCTGTCTTTATTAAAATTTAGATTATATATGCACCAAGGCTATTATAATCTCAAATTTTATAGCAAGACAGGAGGCTTCATAATTTGCATTTTTAAACGCTAAGCCAAGCAAAGGTAGCAACGGGAGCAGGGTGAAAATAAAAGGTATGGAAAGTAGAAGTCCTGGACCTGTCCGCAGAGTGCAGGACTTCCGACAGGGAGGTGCCTAGGGACAAATGAGCCCTGAAACTGGGGTCAATCCCAGCCAGACCCAAAAAGCCAGCGATGGTAGGAGAAGATACCAGACGAAAGGGAGAAACATACGAGAGAAGCAGCTGATGGGAACCCCTCGGATGATGAGAATCCGTGGACAGAAGGTACTGCTGAGAGAAGTGAGCCACACACAAAAGCGGCTGCTATGGAATTTATGGGTAGGAGACAGCTGAAGAAAATGATTTGGTGCGACAAGAAAGCGAGAAAACTACCCTCTGCGGAGAGAATGAAATGACATAAGCAACGAAAGCTGTTTGAGAGAGAGAGGTATCGTTAGGCCAGGATTTCAGAAAATCCAATACCTTCTGGATGTCCCAGAGAGACAAATACCTAGGACCCAGGTGACGAGATAACTGGGCCCTGCGCAAAAGACAGCAGACCAGAGGATGCCTACCCAGGGAAGCACTCGAGACCAGAGCATGAGAAGCCGAGATTGGCTGATCTAAGGCATTCAAGGTACGGTAAGACTTTCCTGGGAGAAAAGGGGAGAGAGAAAGTTAAGAACAGTAATTACAGGGGCCTAGCTTAAGCCCCAGGTGGAGGCCAAGTCTGTAGGAAGGCGTGCACTGCGGCGCAGTCCGGATCTGGAAGCCAGCTGAAGAAAGTCGCCAGTTGAGTATTCAGTCTGGATGCAAAGAGATCAATAGAAAATTGATCCCACCGAGAGTTCAAGCGCTGGAAGACCACAGCTGGAAGAGTCCAGCTTCCAATCACTGGCATCCCTCAAGTGGCAGGAAAACCGGTCTGCCACCATGCCTGGAAGATATTCTGGTTTCAGTGTGATGTGGTTGGCCAGGCAGAAATCATAGAGATCCTTGGTAAGGACCCTTAGCATACGTGACCACGTGCCCCCCAGACGGTTGATGTACTGGACTGCCTAGTTTCACCTGTGTGAGTTTATCTATATAAAGCCCCAAGTAACTCACAGAGCTTGCTCACTTGAGTTGCTTCTGCATTGAGATGATTGTGAGTATGGTTATGGGAGTTAGCAAGATTGATGATCTGACTCAATGCACATCTTGCTTCATGTATGCATGCCTGGATGAATCCGTCCAGGGTCCATACCTCTGTGGCAGGTGTGAGCAAGTGGCTTCTCTGGAAGCTCATATTAGAGATCTGGAGAAGCAAATTGACACTTTGAGAGAGATAGACAATCTTGAAAGGAGTCTGCTGCTCACTGAGCAGAGTGTAGTGGAGGCAGGTAGTGAAGAGGGAGGAGATAAGTCAGCTGGGGAACAGGCATGTAGCTGGGTAACAGTTACACGTGGTGGTAGAGGGGGAGGAAAGAGGACAGATTTAGCTAGTCCTGACCTTGTGCAGCCTAACAGATTTGCCCGCTTGAGTGAAGATGTTGGGTGCATCAGCTCAGGAGTAGCTATACTGGAGGAAGCTGTTCCTTCTAACAGCCGAGGGAACAGCCCCTCTAGTATGAGTGGGGTTGAGAGCCTAAGAAAGGCTAGACAGGTTGTGGTGGTAGGGGACTCTATTATTAAGAGAGTAGATAGGATAATCTGCTGCTCTGATAGGCTCAACCGGAGAGTTTGCTGTCTCCCGGGTGCTCGGGTCCGGCATGTTGCTGACAGAGTGGATGGATTATTGGGAGGGGCTGGGGAAGACCTGGCTGTCATGGTCCATATTGGTACCAATGACAAAGTCAGTGGAAAATGGAAGGTCCTAAAGAATAATTTCAGGTAATTAGGAGATAAACTGAAGAAAAGGACCTCCAAGGTAGTATTTTCAGAAATATTACCTGTGCCACGCGCAACAGTAGAAAGGCAGCGGGAGATCAGGGAGGTGAATGCGTGGCTAAAGTCATGGTTGGCTTACGAAAGCACTGGGCTGATTTTGCGCTTGGGTACAATCTTTATAGCGGTGATGGATTGCACCTAAACGGAAGAGGGTCTGCTGTGCTAGGGGAGAGGATGGCTAGAAGGCTGGAGGGTTTTTAAAACTAGAGGTAGGGGGGAGGGACACAGAGATCTTGAAAATGGAGATAGCGCCGAAAGGAGAGGGGCTTCAGATCAGAACAAAGGGGGTGGAGATGAGGGGAGGAGGTATGTAATAATAAAAATTCTCATAAAATTCAAGAGACTCAGGGTAATATTAAATGTATGCTTGCTAATGCAAGGAGCCTAAATAACAAAATGGGAGAACTAGAGGCAATAGCATACACTAAGCAATATGATATAAAAGGCATAACAGAAACATGGTGGGATGAGACCCATGACTGGGCAGTTAACTTAAAAGGTTATACGTTATATAGGAAGGACAGAAAAAGCAGGAAGAGAGGAGGAGTATGCTTGTATGTTAACAACGAGCTAAAGTCAAATATTAAGCACCTTGAAGACAACATGGGAAATGTGCAAGCTTTATGGGTAGATATCAACTTGGGGCAAAAAAAAAAGGAAAAGAACTACTGGTTGGGATATGTTATAAACCACCTAATCTTAATAATGATGAGGAAGAGCAAATTGAGAAAGCTGCACATCTGGGTAACACGTTAATTATTGGAGATTTTAATTACCCGGACATATATTGGGATAGAGGGACTAGTAGTTCTGCAAGGGGATTCAGGTTTTTGAACCTGTTAAATGACACCTTCATGTCACAACTGGTACAAGCACCAACTAGAAAGGATCTGGTGATAACAAACAATGTTGATCTTGTGTCTAACATTCAAGTGGGGGAGCACTTGGGTAATAGTGATCACAATATGGTCTCTTTTGAAATAAACTCAAAAAAGAAATTGCCTATGGGGAATACTAAAACGTATAATTTTAAGAAGGCCAATTTCAATAAGATAAGGGCAGCTTTACAACTTATTGACTGGCATAAACTCTTCAGGGATAAAAACACTGAGGAAAAATTTAGTATTTTCAAACAAATATTAGCAGGTTACGCTTCTCAGTATGTACCACTAGGAAACAAATATAAAAGAAACAAACTGAAACCAATGTGGCTTAGTGGGGACGTTAAGCAGAAAATTAAAAATAAGAAAATGGCTTTTACAGCATTTAAATCAGACGAATCAGAGGCATCCTATATAAGATATAAGGAAGCCAATAAAGCATGCAAAAAGGTGATTAGATGGGCTAAACTAGAAAATCAGAGGGTGATTGCCAAAGAGAGCAAAACTAACCCCCAAAAATTCTTTAATGACATAAATTCTAAAACAACAAAAAATTAAAACGTAGGCTCATTAAAAACAGAGAGGGGAGTGTTGGTCAAGGAGGACCAAGAAAAAGCAGAAACTATTCTTCCTCAGTATATATTAAGGAGGAACCTATGGCAATGGATATACATAGGACTACTGAAAAAAATCTGCAGTCAAACTGTGACTGGATGTCTCAGGACAAGGTGCTGCAGCAACTAAAGAAAATTAATGTTAACAAAGCTCCGGGGCCTGACGGTATTCACCCACGAGTACTTAAGGAGCTGAGTCAATAAGCGAACCTGTGAGCTTAACTTCTGTGGTTGGGAAAATATTTGAAGGGCTGTTTAGGGATAATATTCAAGAGTTCATTGGGAAGAACAGTATTATTAGCACAAATCAGCATGGTTTTATGAAACATAGGTCCTGTCAAACTAATTTAATTGCATTCTATGAAGAAGTAAGTAGAAGTGTAGATCAGGGTGTTGCAGTGGATGTAATCTACTTGGATTTTGTCAAGGCGTTTGACACAGTTCCACACAATAGGTTAGTATTCAAACTGAAGGAAATTGGTCTAGATGCAAATTCTTGTTCTTGGGTAGAACATTGGCTTAGAGAGAGATTACAGAGAGTTGTTATAAATGGTAAATTTTCAAGCTGGTCAAAAGTGGTAAGTGGTGTCCCTCAGGGTTCTGTTCTGGGACCAATTTTTTTCAACATATTTATAAATGACCTGGAAGTAGGCATTGAAAGTCATGTTTCTGTGTTTGCAGATGACACTAAACTAGGTAAAGTAATACAGGGCGAGCAGGATATTACAGTGCTGCAGAGGGATCTAGATAGACTGGGGGAATGGGCACACAAATGGCAGATGAAATTCAATGTAGATAAATGTAAAGTTACGCACTTTGGGGTACGGAACGCACAAGCAACCTACACCCTAAACGGTAGTGAATTAGGGGTAACGACAAATGAGAAGGATTTGGGAATTGTTATAGACAACGAACTAGACAACAATGTGCAATGTCAGTCTGTGGTTGCTAAGGCCAGTAAGGTATTGTCATGTATAAAAAGGGGCATCAAGTCGCGGGATAAAAATACAACTTTGCCTCTGTATAAATCAATGGTAAGGCTGCACCTTGAATATGCTGTGCAATTTTGGGCACCTATTCTAAAGAAGGATATCATAGCACTAGAAAGGGTGCAGAGGCGGGCTACAAAATTAATAAATGGAATGGAGCACAATAGTTATGAAGAAAGGTTAACAAATTTAAATCTGTTTAGTTTAGAAAAACGGCGCCTCAGAGGAGATATGATAGCATTATATAAATATATTCGGGGCCAATACAAATCATTGTATGGAAATCTGTTCATAAACAGGACTATGCATAGGACACGTGGTCATACGTTTAGACTGGAAGAAAGGGGATTTAGTCTAAGGCAGAGGAAAGGATTTTTTTATAGTAAGGACAATAAGGATGTGGAATTCTCTGCCTGCAGAGGTAGTTTTATCGGCGTCTGTACGCCGTTGTACGACGTTTAAACTGCAACTGGATGGATACTTGCAAAAAACATAATATTCGGGGATATAATCTTTAATTATAGGGAAACAGCTTATTGATCCAAGGAGAAATCTGACTATCATTTTGGGGTCGAGAATGAATTTTTTCCCTGGTTAGTGCAAAATTAAAAAGAGCGAAACTGGGGGTTTTTTTGCCTTCTTTTGGATCAATAAACAAATTAACAGATATAGGAAAGGCTGAACTTGATGGACACATGTCTTCTTTCAGCCTATATAACTATGTAACTATGTTACCCAAAGGAGAAGGCAAAAGTTAGAGCAATCCGCAGCCAAACTCCAAATGGCAAAAGAGCCCGCAATCAGTTCCAGACAATTCATGTGCAATTGTCTCTCTTCCGCTGACCATCGACCACCGGTCACTCCGGAAGGTCTGGACACCCCACAACAGTAAAAGCTGGCATCAGATTCCGGGAAGTTGGGAAGGGAGGTAAAGATAGCTCGACCATTCCATGCCTCCATGTATTGTAGCCACCCCATGAGCTTTAGACTCACCTCTGTCGAGAGAGAGCAATCTGTTGATCATAGGATGGAAACCTGCAAAGGTGGGTCGCTGAAGATCTTGGTAGTGGAGCGGAGCAGGCATGATTGCTTGGATGGATGAGGAGAGAATCCGAAGTGGAGTTGTCTTGGAGTATAGCACCCTGCGGATCTCCTTCTTTATCACCTGGGTATGAAAGAAAGCCATTAAAGATTTTATCAGCTTGATAAAGCACCAAGGGGCCAAGCTGAGTCCAAAGGGAAGGCAGGTGAAGAATTGAAGAAACCGGTGGTGATCCTGGTGGACAGGGACTGCGAGATAGGCGTCCTTGCGATCCAGACGTAAGCCAGTCACCCTCTAGTAGAAGATCTCTGAGGAGATGGATGCCTTCCATCTGAAGTGACGGCAGATGACAAAGATTATTGAGGCTTCTGAGATTCATAACGGGTCAAGAATTCCCTGACTTCTTGCGAACCAGGAAGATGCTGATGATGAAGTGAGGAGGACCCATGACATGGGTTCTATGGCACCCTTCTGGAATAGTAGGTGAATTTCTGAGTCCACTAGCTCCTGTTGGGGAAGAGAAAGCAAGGGGAGAAAAGGGAGGGCATGTGTAACGTGGGAATAGAAAAATCTACGAGGTAGCCCTGAACCGACTGAAGGACCCAAGGGTCCAGAGACATGAGGGACTAATTGTGGGAAAAGAGAGATTGCCTGCCTGCAACCCAAAGTGGAGAAGAGATTTGAAAACAGGTACCTTTGCAGGACCGGTGGCACCTCGTCCGGGTGAACCTCTGGCGGAGGGAAACGGAGCCCGGAAGTGGTACCCTGCCTGATGACTCATAGCCTCTGGTGACTGAATGGGAGCCTCTGGTGGCTGAAGGTCCAGCTCCTTGGATATGCAGCCCTGCCAGAGAAACACTGTCTGGAAGAAAAAGCTTACCTCATGGAGGATTGGGCCTTTGTGAAGGAGGTGAAAATATTCACAAGCTTATATAGCTCCTTTATGAAAGCATCACAGAAAAGGAGACCTTTGGCAGCTGCACCCAAGATCCATAAGGCAAGGGTCTTGGCACATGAGAGCAGCCTGGCAGCACTCGGTTCAGAGGTCTAAGTTAGCGTTACCCAGCATGATGCTGCAACGCTGAATCCATTCCCTGGCAAGGGAGGTGTCTATTTGGGGTATCAGACATGATCACTTGTTCGCCCATCAGGAACAATTGGGACAATGGGCTGGCAATGTCCAGAAGCTTATCCTGGGCTCTTCTGATACCACCTTCTGCCCCTTTCCTGCGGTCCCTGCTGGTTTTTGGACATGTATGTCACCCTCGTGGGATCAAACTTGGGACCTTGTGTGGCAACCTAGGACCTGGGCATTCTGCCCGAAGTTTGTTCCAGACCTCCCTCTTCACTGGTTTCTGGATCCATTTGACCAGGGAGTTTGAAATTTGGTCGGGCGGAGTCCCCTCGCCCGAGCATGGATGCCTTATGTTCTCAGGGTCAAAACAGGGTTCACCCACAGCATTGAGGGCACCAGAATCCTCTGGTATTGCAGCAGTTCCAGATGGAGTCAACAGGGGCCTGTAGCCTGAGTATCCAAGGCCGTTTCGCCCATCCTGCCAGAGGTAAGTAGGTCCGGATTATCCGAATCTAGGTCAGAGTCAGGAGAATCGCCTTGCCACTCGTCTAGAGTGTGTTGTAGGCGGCTGGAGCCTCATCTTCCTCAGATGAGGAACCATGGATATCCCCACTGGGGCGGAGCCAACAGGAGTGCGTATCGCATGTCGCTTCCCTTTAGAGGTGCCAACATAATGCCCTTAGACGGGCGTTTGGTCACTGAGCCCTCTGGATCAATATCTGAACAGGGAGTGTCACATTGAAGAGTGTTGGGAGGCTGATGGGGGATGAGAAAGTGATGCAAGGGCTTGATCGCGGGACAAATCAAAGGAGGCCCTGGCTACGTAGAGCCATGATGACAGGTCTGCCGCTGAAGACATGTGGGTCTCATCTGCCATAGTTAAGCACTACTCTTGGTGGTATTGACAGCAAGAGAGTATGAGCAAAAAACATTTGAAGATGTTGGCACCAGAGATCTGTGAGAGATCAGCAATAAATGTGCAAGGCACAGTATATAAAACCACAAGGTGGCGGTAGAGGCTAGTAGTACAGTAATGGTAAGGTCCTAGATGTAGTAAAAGTATCACCCAGATGGGGACAGGGACCAATCTTAAGGGACGCCTGTCACGGAAGCCTCCGTGCCATGGGCTCCTAGAGGAGACTGAGTGCCAGCCTCCTTCCTACAGACTATGGGCCCTGGTAAGGAGTGCCACATTATCCAAATCACAAGAGACTCTAAAGACTGTGGAGCTCGGAAAAAGATTTGGGGTTCCTGCATTTTGGGACTGTGATGGTTCCTAGAGTCTCCCTACCCCTCAGTTAATGTTATCCCATTGTGTGTTATTAATGAAAATGTATTTTATTATTGCCTTATTTCCTAACAGTTTACACACATAATCTAATCAAGACAATGTTTATTCCTTATCTTAGTGGTGTCTGTGTCCCTTTGTATTGTTAATCCCTTTACTGCCCTTGTTGTTTCTGGGATGCAGATTAAGGGGGCGGTTTGTATCCCAGTATCTTGTTTTATGTAAATGTGTGTTTTGCTGGATATATCCAGCCGTCCATGTCTAAAATAAATCAGTTCTCCTCTTGTTGTACCTAAAGACTAGTCTTGCCTGGTTATTTGGGTACTGGATAGCGATATCCCTTTAGTTTGCTTGGGGATATTGCCAACAGATTGCTGGGAATTATTGTCCTGAAGGGAGAAGTCGTCTCTTGGCGGAGAGGGACAACCTGAGGTCCTTGGTCGGTTCCGTCTCAAGGCCCACATCTGGTAGGCCTCCCTGAATCACCCTGTATAGCAATATGTCCTTTTTAGTATTAAAACAGGTGAGAAAATGTGCCAGCAAGCACTGCATATGTCAGAAAAAAATGTAATATATCGTTTAAATAAAATAATCTAAAAAACTGAAAAAAAGAATTAGGCCTAGAGAGAACACCTAGAAACTGTAAGAAACAAAGGAAAAACAGCCTGAAACGACTGCAAAAAAAGCAAAACCGGAACAGCAATAGAAAATGAAAGTGAAAGTAAAAACACAATTGCTTAAGAGAGAGAGAGAAGGAACCTAATGGGGAGCCAGCACCATGAGGGATGAGGGCAGAGAGCAAGGAAAGCAGCTCATTGCTACAGACAGGTAAGGGAAAACCTGTTAGAGAGAGAGAAAAAATAAAAGGGAAAATAAAGCGAGAGACGCACAAGAAGAGGGCTTAGGGCCTAAAGAGAGGGCCCTAAAAGCAGAGTCTCTGCAGGGAGCAGAGATAGGGAAGAATAGGGAACAAATAGAGGTGATGTAATTGCAATAATAATATCAGCAAAATAAATATAATAATGAAAATCTATAATAGAAACAAGCAATATAGGAAAATTTAATGGATAGCTGATCTGACATGGTGGTAGCAGCAAAGAAGAGGAGGAGGAGTGGCTGCCTTCAGGCTTTATAGTCCCTGTATTATGTTGATTGGTTATATATTTTGATTTTCATGTTTGTCTCTTTGCTGCTATTGGTGGTAGAGTAAAGGTGTTATGGAAATTATGAAGCCTCCTGTCTTGCTATAAAATGTTCTGCATCACTAAAGAATAAAATGTTCAGTAGGTGCTATGTTGCAACTTCTATTATGAGCATCATTGAAAAAGCAACATTCTATTGGATAAAGGAAGCAAATGTCAACTATTAAAATAAGCACACAAAATTTTAGAAAAATCGCACACTAAACCAAAATTACATCAGAATTAGATTATATTATGTAGGTCCATGGGACAAATAGACCAAGTAAGAACTGTAGCCTTCCAAGTTAAATGTTTTCAATTTCTTATAGGCATGAACCAATACAAGTACATTAGTAAAGAATTAGATTTAGCAGATAAGATGTTAGAGGGCAAGCACACCCAAGTAGTCCCCTGGGCCAAAAGGTGCCAGCCCTCACCTGACAAATGGCCTGTGCATCTGTATCTACATCGTCCTGTGCTAAGTAAACAGAAACAGTTTATACATATATTTTTCCCCAGAAGAGCGTCTCCAGAAATTAATTCTGTTTGACTTGGATTTTGGCACCAGATTGAGGGTTTTATATACTAAATGTTACTACTTACTTCACTATTCCTTCACATGCTGCATATGATTCAATGCAACAATGTTTTAAATCATTCTGCAGTACCAGATTAGCTCTTTTAAAGCTTCACCTAGTAATTTTACTGCTAAATTTTATTAAAGGCTTTTAAGACTACTGCTAGAAGCAAAATACAAAAGGCAATCACTGTGATATAATTTTGTCATCCCATAAAGAGGAGCATCTGAAAAACATAGGGATCTCCATTTTTATTATTTCTTATTTAAGAAATGTATTCATGGAATACAGTTCTTCCTTATCTCTCATGAATATGTAGTGCCTTTTATTGAGTTGGTATATACCGTATTTGCTCGATTATAAGACAAGTTTTTTTTATAATCGGGGTCGTCTTATAATCAGACCTCAAATAGGTCTGACTATGAGACAACTAAGATCCAGAACCCCGCAGCTGCATGGGGACCTGGATCCTCCTGTCCCCCCCCCCGCCCCACTTACCGGTACTTCTGAGTCCCCGGTGTGTAGGTGGGGCAGCGTGTAGATGTCTACGCGTTTCGCAGCAGGAAGGAGGTGTGGCTAGCAGCGGGGGTTGTCTGCGTCCATCGCGCAGACCCTCCCCGGCTGTCAGAGATCAGCGTTCCCCGCACCGGTACCGATGCCGTAAGTGCGTAGGATCTACACGCTGCCCCAGCTACATGACAGGGAAGCCAGAAACACCGGTAAATTGGGGGGGGGTCGGGGGGATTATAAATGGGGGGCATAAGGCATTTCTGGAGGCAGAGTGCTCTGTGAAATGCCTTTTAACCCCCTTAATGCCACTCTGCCTCCAGAAATTCCTTTTAACCCTCTATACGCCACTCTGCCTCCTGAATGCCTTAAACCTCCCTATATGCCACTCTTCCCCATAATATGCCTTTTAACTCTCTAAATGCCAGAGTGGCATATAGGGGTATAAGGCATTTCTGGAGGCAGAGTGGCACATAGGGGGTCAAAAGGCATATCATGGGGCACAGTGGCATTTAGAGGGTTAAAAGGCATATCATGGGGCACAGTGGCATATAGGGGGTATAAGGCATTTCTGGGGCAGATGTGCATAAATGGGGGCAGGTTGGAAAATAGAAGGAAATAAAACCAAAATATTTTTCTCAATCATAGCTTTTATTAAAAAAAAATAGTTTAGATGAATTAACATTTACTGGTAAAACTTTTTTCCTATAGGGTCGTCTTATATTCAGGCTTTTTCTTTTTTTTCCTAAATTAATATTCAGATTTGGGGGTCGTCTTATAATCAGGGTCGTCTTATAATCAAGCAAATACGGTATGTGTATATATATATATATATATATATATATATATATATATATATATATATATATATATATAGCAAAAATAAGTAAATTACTCTTTGGAATTACCTGGTTTTGTGCATTACTTGTTCATAAAATGTGATCTGCTGTACGTCACAAGTATAGACAAACACAATGTGCTTACGCCAATAAAACCCAAACAATGATAATCTTTCATTTATTTAACACACCCATTAAAAATTTGCAATGTTGGTGGAAAGAACTAAGTGAACCCTTGGATTTAATAACTGGTCGAACCTTCTTTGGCAGCAAAAACTTAAAACAAGCACTTTATTACGCTAGGGTTTCTTTTTTTTAACTCATTGGGTATTCTGCATTGTGCTCTTGGAGCCATCTTGGCTGGGTGCCCACTTTTAGGGAGGCCAGCCACAGTACCAAGTCATCCCCATTTGTAAACAAATTGTCTAACTTTGGATCTGATGCATCTGATGTATACCATATCTCACCAGTTACTTACTAACTCCTAACTCCAATTAGCTTTTATTGAAGTGATTAGCATAGGGGTTCAAATACTTTTTCCAAATCACACTGTGAATGTTTGAATGATGTTTTCAATATGGACAAGAACAATAAAATAATTTGTGTGTTTTTGGGTGTACTAGACGCTTTTACCACTGAGTTTTACTGAATGTAACCTCCTAAGAAAAAACTAAAAGCAGCCCTGTAATTTCCTTTGCTGTGTTATCTGCCATGCCTCATAGGCAGCAGTTTTCTTCCCCTATGCCTTTCTCCTCTATTGCTTCCAGGCCTTTCTTGGCCTTAGTTTCAGATGTGCTGCATACAGTCTTAGCCAGGCCGCTAGCAAGACAGGCTTGATGTATCTGCCTCATGTTTTCTGTGGCTTCGTTTTTGGCGTTCTTCAGCAGATCCCCCTGACCCTGAACGGAGACAAAAAAAAGAAGAAAAAAAATTACTGGTAAGAGGAAGTTTTAATTATGGTGTGACTTATTAACATGATGTCCAATTTATATAAACAGGATGGTCAGCAAATTTAAGATATATATAGATAAACATTTGGGCCCAGGCAAACTTTAAAAGCTACTTTAACACACACAATTAAACTACTGTATGTTAGGTGAGATCATGGCAGAGCTGTAACTTCCATGGAGCACAACACAGTGTGCCTAAGCCGGCCTGCAGCAATGCTCATGGCCCCTTCTGCTTCCAGAAGCAGATAGGATGGTATTTGCAACGCCTCCCCAGATGCCAAGAAGTCTTGTTATGGGTCATGGTATACACTATAACCAAATTACGTCCTTTACATTATGCAATGCTTTGTGGCCAGCCATAAGATTAATGTGATATTTGTGGTTGATTCTTTATACCCTGATGATTAATGTTAAGTTTAGTTTGGTGTACAAATCAATGCTAAAGAACAGGATTGTTAAATATCTGGAAATAAATGGTTTGCATGTTCAGAAACAGCACGAGTGTGCTATCAAACTAACTTAATTTTTTTGACTGGGTAACTAAAGTAATAGACCAGGCTGTTAATATAGCCTATCTAGATTTAAGTAAGGCATTTGACACTGTCCCTCATAGAAGACTTATAAATAAATTGCAGTCTATGGGTATGGATGCCAAAATAGTTGAATGGATAAGCCAATGGTTGAGCTCTGAAACAGGGTAGACATTCCGGATGGAACAATTCAAATGGCAAATTACTTAACCCCTTGGTGTTTTAACATTTCTGCGCTGCTCTTGTTTAGCTGTAATTTTATTCTTTCCCGTTTACTGAACGCACACAAGTTATATATTGTCTTTTTCAGGACAAGAAGGGCTTTCTTTAGATGTCATTGTGTTGACTGTATCATATTATTTACTATAAAAAAGTATAAAATATTGTGAAACATTTAGAAAAAAAAATCTTTTACTCATCTATAAAAGCTAATGAAAAAACCTGCTAAACCTGCACGTTATGGGGCAATAAGTACAGGTAGCGTTTTGCTATTTCAAAACCATTTTCCAAATCTGGTAATCCTTCCCCCTGCTATGTGCTATTTCGGGTATCTTTGAAGCCAGACAATGCAATTTACCCCATCAAACCATATATTTTTGAAAACCAGACATCCCAGTGTATTTAAAATGCTAGTATTTCAACTCTTTCCATGCACTAATTCTACCACCAGTCTTTGTCAAACTTCGTGGTAGTCATTTTTTGCATTTTTTTCACACACTTTTTACTTCAGGTATGAATTAACAGGTCCTGGTATATGTTACCGTCATAAAACACCCCTATATGTGTTCAGCAATATGTGTTCTCCTGAGTACAGTGATACCCCACATGCATGGGTTTGTTGGGTTTTTGGAGGGCTAAAGGGCCACATTTGGGTCATGTGCACTTTTCAAATTGGAAATTAGACATGTGGTCATCCTTCCCCCGGTGTTAATTGGGACATTGTTGAACCCGGCCAATTTACCCCCTCAAATCATACATTTTTTTAAAGTAGACACCCCATGGCCAGTATTTTAACTCTTTCCATGTGTCAGGATTCTATCTTTCAAGTTTAACCCTTCGTTTGTTATGATTTACCTATTTAGACCACCCTCTAGACCATCACTCTACCTGGCAATTGTCTGGTCTGACTTTCACCTGGATTTACCTGATTACCAGGCCTATGTCTGGACACTCCACTGTTTGTTAGGTGCCTTTACATTAAGACTGTGATGACCTTACAGGCTGTGTAATCTGGCTCCTGATATCCTGTGATTTAACCTGCATTTACCTGACTAAAGAACCTGGTTCCAGAAGCCTGTGTATCTTTATAAGAAGTCTTATTGGAACATCCACTCTACTCCATTGATTCTGCTTGTCTTAGTTACACCTGCTACAGATTCCAATACTCCTTATAGCTCCAATATCTCACTGGCATGAACTTTCATGTTCGTTATCGTATGCTTTGCTTTATGAGATATAAAAGATATAATTTACCTCCCTTGGATTAACTAATCTGTCTCTGGACTATCGTGTGCTTTATTTTCCTTTTGTACTTGTTCTCATTATAAATAAAGACCAGCAATCTGAATTAACCGTTAACCCCGAGCTAAGACTCTTTCCTGACTTGGTAAGGTTCATGACACCATGCAAGAATTGTTTTAAATTAAAGTGCTAATTTTAGGACTTGATTATAAAAATTGCAGTACCTGTTTTCAACCTGCAAGTGGACCCAGATTCTCAGGAGGGTCTGGAGCAGTTGTGAGCGCTTTCTTCACCCGTTTGAAGTTATGACGGTCCTGGCACGTCAATAGTCATTAACCCTTTGTTTTCAGGTGATGTGCCCGGACCGTCAATTGTCATTAAGGGGTTAAGTAAATTAGAAGAATGGATGAGAATGTGGTAGCTGCAGTTTAATATTAATTAATGTAAAATAATGCACTTGGATGTAAAAATCCCAAGGCAGAATATAGCATTGGTGGCAATGTACTGTCAGTAACAACGGAAGAGAGGGACTTAGGAGTAATTATTTCTGATGACTTAAAGGTAAGTAGACAATGCAATAAAGCATCTCAAAAAGCAAGCATGATGCTGGGTTGCAAATGGAGAGGTATTAGTAGTAGAAAGAAGGAGGTTCCAGAGACCCCATCTACACACTGGTGAGAGTTCAGAGGAGAGCTACAAAAATGGTAAGTGGTTTGCAGGACAGAAATTATCAGAAGAGATTAAAGGATCTTAATATGCATAGCTTGGAGGAAAGAAGAGAGGGGGGGTGTGCATTTAAATACACTGCACAAAATAATAAAGGGAACACTTAAACAACACAATGTAACTCGAAGTCAATCACACATCTGTGAAATCACACTGTCCACTCAGGAAGCAACACTGATGGACAATCAATTTCACATGCTGATGTGCAAATGGAACAGACACCAGGTGGAAATTATAGGCAATTAGCAAGACACCCCCAATAAAGGAGCGGTTCTGCAGGTGGTGACCACAGACCACTTCTCAGTTCCTATGTTTCCTGGCTGATGTTTTGGTCACCTTTGAATGCTGGCGGTGCTTTCACTCTAGTGGTAGCATGAGACGGAGTGTACAACCCACACAAGTGGCTCAGGTAGTGCAGCTCATCCAAGATGGCACATCAATGCGAGCTGTGGCAAGAAGGTTTGCTGTGTCTGTCAGCGTAGTGTCCAGAGCATGGAGGCGCTACCAGGAGACAGGCCAGTACATAAGGAGACGTGGAGGAGGCCGTAGGAGGGCAACAACCCAGCAGCAGGACCGCTACCTCCACCTTTGTGCAAGGAGGAGCACTGCCAGAGCCCTGCAAAATGACCTCCAGCAGGCCACAAATGTTCATGTGTCCACTCAAACGGTCAGAAACAGACTCCATGAGGGTGGAATGAGGGCACGACGTCCACAGGTGGGGGTTGTGCTTACACCTCAATACCGTGCAGGACGTTTGGCATTTGCCAGAGAACACCAGGATTGGCATATTCGCCACTGGCGCCCTGTGCTCTTCACAGATGAAAGCAGGTTCACACTGAGCACATGTGACAGACGTGACAGAGTCTGGAGACGCCATGGAGAACGTTCTGCTGCCTGTAACATCCTCCAGCATGACCGGTTTGGCGGTGGGTCAGTAATGGTGTGGGGTGTGTAACAAGGTGCGGGGTGTTGTTGTGGAAGGGGTATACATTCCCCCTCGATTTTGCAGGGTTTTATATGACATACAGGGCAGGCTGGTGCTCCACCCCGCAGTTTACATGCACCTGGACTGACACAGGATCCAGGCCAGGAGTTTAAGCTGACTCTAATGCACTGGTCAGCTGCACTGACTGCAATATAACCTGACCTGTTGGACAGAGGGAGAGAACAGAGAGTTTGTTTGGAAGCAGCAGGGATTGCTATGCACAAAAGAGACCATCAAAAAGGTTGGTGGGATTACGTTTTGTTTAGTTTTAGACCCTGAGTAGTGAGGGAGTTATATGTTAGTAAGCGCTCAGACGAGCTAGGCTTTTGTTTGTAGGGAATTCTATGAAATTTTGTATATAGCTGCATACGTGGACTACAAATAAATCGTGGCTGATTAACTAACTGAGATGTGGCGTTAATACCCTAGAGGGCCGTGCTGTTTGGTACCCTGTGTGGGTGCAGGATCACAGGTGGCATTTCTTTGGGGGGCCGCACAGCCCTCCATGTGCTTGCCAGAGGTAGCCTGACTGGCATTAGGTACCGAGATGAGATCCTCAGACCCCTTGTGAGACCATATGCTGGTGCGGTTGACCCTGGGTTCCTCCTAATGCAAGACAATGCTAGACCTCATGTGGAGTGGAGTGGAGTGTGTCAGCAGTTCCTGCAAGAGGAAGGCATTGATGCTATGGACTGGCCCGCCCGTTCCCCAGCCCTGAATCCGATTGAGCACGTCTCATCAGGAGCATGCCCAGGCGTTGTAGGGAGGTCATATGGGCACGTGGAGGCCACACACACTACTGAGCCGCATTGTGACTTGTTTTAAGGACATTACATCAAAGTTGGATCAGCCTGTAGTGTGGTTTTCCATTTTGATTTTGAGTGTGACTCCATATCCAGACCTCCATGGGTTGATAAATTTGATTTCCATTGATAATTTTTGTGTGATTTTGTTGTCAGCACATTCAACTATGTAAAGACGGACGTATGTCATACAATTAGTTCATTCATTCAGATCTAGGATGTGTAATCTTAGTGTTCCCTTTATTATTTTGAGCAGTGTACTTAAAGGGATTTAACAAAGTACAGGAGGCAAGCTTAATTGAAAGGAGGAGCAATGTAATAACATGTTCTAAAACTTGAAGGCCAGAGGTTTAGATGTAACTTAAGAATGGTCTACTTTACTCAGAGGGTAGTAGATAAATGTAACAGTCTTCCAGTAGCAGTGGTGAAGGCTAATACAGTGAGGGAATTTATACAAGCATGGGATAGACATATAGGAGATATAAGAGCTGATAAAAGACTGATAGGGGTTTAAACTAGACTTGTGCATTCATATTCGGGCAAACATGAAAACGAACACGAATAGTGCATTTTCGTTGTTCATAGTGAAGAAACGAACATGGCAAAACGTACACGAAGGCGCACAAAATGAAGAATCTTTGTTTCTTCGTGTGGACGCAGACAACCCCCGCTGCTAACCGCACCTTTTCGGCTTCAGCGAAAGTTGCCTAAGCCAATCGTGTAGACGTCTACCTGCTGCCCCGACTACACACTAGGGACTCGGAGTCAGAAGCACCGGTAAGTTTGGGGGGTTAAATGGGGGGCATAAGTAATTTCTGTAGGCAGAGTGCTCTATGAAATGACCTTCATATGAATTTAATCCTCTATACGCCCCTCTGCCTCCTGAAATGGCTTATACGTCCCTATATGCCACTCTGCCCCATAATATGCCTTTTAACCCCCTAAATGCCAGAGTTGCATATACGGGTATAAGGCATTTCTGGAGGCACAGTGGCATTTAGAGAGTTAAAAGGCATATCATGGGGCACAGTGGCATATAGGGGGTATAAGGCATTTCTGGGGGCAGATGTGCATAACTGGGGGGCAGGTTGGAAAATAAAAGGAAATACAAATTAAAAAAAATTGTTTACATAGTTTACATGAATTAACATTTACTAGTAAAACTTTTTTTCCTATAGGGCCGTCTTATATTGAGGCTTTTTCTTTTTTTTTCTTAATATTCAGATTTTGGGGGGTCGTCTTATAATCAGGGTCATCTTATAATAGAGCAAATACGGTAGCTTAAGCATAGTAGTAGGCTCGTGTAAATTTAAAATAAAATACTGCTAGTAGTTTTACTAGTTAGTGTATTATAGTTAAACTTGAGTTAATAACACCATTTAGTAGCTTTAGTTAACCAATTTAGGTAACTTGAGTACTTTGTCAGGCTGCACACAACAGCAGAGTGCAGTTGTGCATAGAAACTTCCTCTATTTTTGGGGGGTTTCATTTTTTTTTCTTTTATTTTTTTAATCATTTTTCTTTATAAAGCTATTTTCCCTGTACCCCTAGTTTTAAACACTACCCTACACACACAGCATAAAATGGATCCTCCTTTTGGGACTAAGAAAAGGAGGGAGGGACAGGCTCCATCTACCACCACCATTTGAGGAATGATTTGGGGAATCATTGCTTGCAGGATCTACGTCATCCAGTAAAGGAAAGGCACCAATATCAGGCAGTAGTAGTGCTGCTAGGCCAACCAGCTCTATGTTTTTTTATGGAAAGCCTAAAGCACCAGAAGCAAGTTAAAGGGTAGCACAACTAGTACTAAGTGCGTGTTGCCCCCAGCAGCATCTTCCTCATCCAGGAGCAGCATGCAAGGTACCAAGAAGAGTAAGTTTAGCAGCAAGACTGAGAGTGATGTTCCCAATCCAAAGCGATCTTTCTCATGGAGGCTTTTTGTAGATAATCCCCCTTCCAAGACCACCACCTCTACCACCACTACTGCTGCGCCAGCTGTTCCTACCGCCACACCACTTCCTCCTAGCACCACTTCTAGCAAGCCACCAAGTCCTTATAGTTTTGTAAAGACAGTTAGAGGATTACATCTAGCAGGGTACCAGAGGAGTGTGAGATTGAGAGGCCAAGTGCAGAGTTAGGCTCTGTTCTCCTTGCTAGTACAACTACTAGTAGTAGTAGTCATGATATCAGTGTTAGCTCCAGCCTAGCAGGAATTCCATTTGATCTGGTTAATTAATAACTTGAAGCATCACCTCAGCACTCTACACAACACTGTGTTTTTGGGCAAAGATGCATAAAAACATAGGGCAGGCAGCAACAACTAGTACCATCTCCAGAGAGAGTGGAAACCCCCCAGCAGCTGCTTCTGAGTCAATAGCAGCTACAGCTAGTGCTGGCAGGCAAAGACCAAGGCAGATTGGTGCACTGCAACAGGTTCAGCCCACCCTGGAAGAATTTTGGGCATTCCACTCCAGGAGGTCAATGTCCAAACAGCAGGCTAATAAAATAACCTTCTCCATGATTGAAGGGGAGCCTTTCAAACAATTGATGGCGGCTGTGGCTCCACAATACACAGTTCCCTCATGTTCCACTCTCAGTAGGAATATTGTCCCCTCACTGTATCGGTCCTGTGTTTCAGCAGTGAAAGAGGAGCTTTCCAAGGCTGCTGGTCAGTGTGTACATTTCACAACAGATATGTGGAGTTCACCTAGCAGGCAGCATGCCTTTCTTTCCTTGACAGCACACTGGTGGCAGCCCGGTGTGTCTCAGGAAGCTGCTGCAGCAGGCTACTGATCATTCCTTCTCCATGCAGAAGTGATGGATGAAAAGCACACTTCCGAAAATATTTTGCCATTGGTTGGGAGTAGAGACAGGCACCAATGGAGGTGCAAACATGGTAAAAGTGCTGCGAGATGGTCATATTGTTGGTGTGTGCTGTGCAGCCCACATTATCCATTTTATAGTCAAGACAGCAATGTCAGAAGGAAGTAATGTAGCAGCAGAAAGATCGCTGGGCACTTCCACCACAGTGTTAAGGTTAGCCCAGTTTTGAGAGAAGAGCAAGAGAGGGCATGTCCTCTCATACACTGTCTACGACAAGATGTGAGTATGCGGTGGAACTCCGCTTTAGATATGCTGGAGAGGATTTTGGAGCAGCAGAGGGCAATCCATAATCTTGCATCAGAACACAATATTGGGATGACATCTCTATTGAATAGGGAGGATCGGACAGTGATCGCCCAGTTGGTGGCAGTCCTTAAACCATTCAGGGATGCCACAGAAAATTTAAGCTTAAACACTGCCAGTCTGGCCCAGGTAATCCCAGTGGTTCTCCCATCTAGGCAGCAGGATGGATGTGTTCCTTGAAAACCGTGAGGCTGTTCAAGATGGAGCTCAACATCCTGACATACAGTAGCAGCCATAGTCAGGAAGCTGCAGGATCTGCTAAAAGTACACCTTCGCAAACGCATGGAAGAAAGTCCCGAAATGATGTTAGCGTGCCTTTGCGATCCAAGGATTAAGGGAAAGCTAGCAATCAAATTCAATGTTCTTAGTAGCTACCGGGAACAATTGGTTCAAAAGGTGCGTGACTGGCAGTGTAAAAGGGGAATGCTGTCTGAGGAGGGACAAGTACAGGAGGAGGAAGAGATGATGTTGTCTGCTACTCCTAGCAGCAGCAGCAGTGCCGCAAGCAGCACAACACAGCTGAGTAGAACTGCTGCGTGATTGGGAAGAGGCACTTGAGAGTATAGTTGGACCCACTGACAGAGCTAGCAGCAGAAAGGAGAGTAGTGCTACTTCACAGAGGTCAAACAGTTCCTTCTGTGCCTAATGTCGATCCTCTTAGCTACTGGGATTAAAAGAAGAGTGTGTGGCCTGCATTCTCATGGGTTGCGCAGCAGCTGCTGTCATGTCCGCCAACCACTGTTCAAAGTGAGCGTGTGTTTTCTATGCTCACGCATGGCACCTCATCTGATGGAGCAGATTGCCTTTCTTAAATAAAATTTGTCCAAGTTGGGGTACCCAGCTCTTAGCTTGGAAAGTTAATTTTCCCAAATGGTCAAGGTAGTTTCTCCTACCTGGCTGCGTCTGACCATGATTGGATGCTTTGCCCTGGGCAGAGCCGGCCTTAAGTGTTCTGGCACCCTGTGCGGACTACTCCTCTGGCGCCCCTCCCATCCCATCCCCTTCTCAAGGACCAGAGCAATTTTCTTGTTTTCGCTATGTCTTTTTTTACTCATTTAGTGTACTAAACTTTCCCCTACTTAAAACCCACCATATAGTACTGTATTGTTTTAATTTATTTTGGGGGGGGGGGTGAACACCTACCTAACCCTATCGAACTTCCTACTAACTAACCCCCTATAACATTAAGTACCCAATTTGCATTAAAATTAAGTGAATATAAAAATATAACCTCTTAGGGTCAGAAGAAAATGTTAAAAAAAATGTTTATAGAAACTTATGTTTCTATAAAAACTTATGTTTTGAGACCCAGGGAAATCACTATTTCATACTGTTTTATGTCTATATTCAGTTCAGAAATACAGTGAAAAGGACAGAGACAGAAAGAGAAGAGAGAAAAAGACAGTGCTTACAAACACTTGAATACTAATTTAAGCGTAGAGAAATAAAACATTATTAGACGTGCCTAGGGCTGCAACTTATGATTATTTTCAGAATCGTTTAGTTGGCTAATTATTTTTTAGATTAATCGAATAAAAAACAATATGCAAATTTTTTGATTATTTAAAATAATTTAATGAAGAAACTGAAACAGAATAAAAAGAGTCCCAGGGGTTTTTAGTACCTCAAGTCCTGGAGAGATTTTGCCATTTTTTGCGGTATGTCGGTTCAGCGATTATTCCCCTTTCCTGTGAATAGTGTAACCATGTAAACTATATATTGTTTTTTCAAGGAGAGGGCTTTCTTTTGATACCATAGTTAATTAGCTGAAAAGTTAGGATGAGAAAGTTAGTAAAAAAACTAGCGAAAATTAGAAAAAAAACCTTTTTTCTTTTAATATATTTTCCCCTCTGAATCCACACAAAGTTAGGTAAGTAATGGAAAAACCTGATTTCAAAAATACCTAATTTATATAGAATTTCCATACTTTCCCAGCACTTATAGGGAGCTTACTATAAGGTGTACATTATCCTTTACAAAGCCATAGAATTTTTACATTAGGTATGATGGGATTGCAACTCTAATTTTAAACCCAGAGAAACCCAGCCAAAATTGTTTAGCTGCATCTCCTGATTATGGAGATGCCCCACATCCTTAGCTTTTTTTTTATCTCTAGAGGGTCATATCCATCCTACATATATTACCCTATAGCAGGGGCGTCCAACATGCGGCCCGCCGGCCAAATGCGGCCCGCGAGACCTCGAGGTGCGGCCCGCGTAAGATCAGCAGCCAGGGCAACCGATCTTACGCGAGCCGCACCTCAAGCCCTGCTACTTACTTGTGGGAGGGTCTTCTGGACTGCACAGAGGAAGCGGAGTTCACGTGACATCCTACCTCCTCTGTGCTTTAGCAGAGAAGGCAGAGGGAGGCCGCGCCCCCTGCTGAAGTCTGTGAGCGGCATCGAGGAGCTGCAGTGCAGGTAAGGGGGTGGGGAGGGTGTTTGAATGAGTGTGTGTGATTGAGGGAATTAATCTGTGAATGAATGATTATATGAATAAATGAGTGTGTGTGTGTGTGTGTGATAGCATGGATGTGTAAGTGCTGGAACCTAGGCATGATGGGACTGTGTGCAAGACATTTTATTTAAAAAACCAATCTTTATATAAAAAAGTTTTCTGTAACCCCTATCTAATCCCCAAAATAACTAACACCCACCCTTTTAACTAGTCAAAAATCTAACCCTTTTCTGTCTCTCTCCAGCTCAAGCACTGCCTTTGTCATTTATCCGTGCATATGATTGACTGTAACAGCGATCACATGCAAGGAAGACCATTTTTTATCTTTGATGTTTCAAAGTATGCCTTTGGTGCTCTAGGGACTTCTTTTCATGGAAATGTATCATAGGGGTTACTGGGAAGAAGTACAGGATTTAGGAGTAAATATGTCTGAGGACTTAAAGGTAGGCAAGAATAAAACAAGCACGGAACTGAGCTGTAAAGCTAGAGGCATTAGTAGCAGAAAAAAGGAAGTGGTTATGTAGCTTTACTGATCTCTGGTCAGCATACCTGGGAACTTCTGAGCTCTGGCTACCCAGAACCTTCCCTTGCGGGACGCGGCCAGGACTGCCCACTGATGTTATTCAAAGGAAAAACAGGCGGAGAGCGGGGCGTGTCAAGCCCCGCTCCCTCGACCCGAAGGGTATCCGCTCTTGACCCGGTGATCCGGAGAAGCAGCGTTTTACCTGGACCCGGAGATCTCTGGCTCAAAACCAGAGAGTTCCCAGGTATGCTGGTTAAACCTCACCTACAGTATTGTATACAGTTCTAGGAGACTCCATCTCCAGAAAGATATTGTCATTCTACAGGAAGTTCAGAGAAGGGCTACTTAAATGTTGAATGGTTTGCAAGATAAATATTATTAGGAAAGACTAAGAGGTCTTAACATAGCTTTGAGGAAAGATGAGGGAGAGGAGATGTGATAGAAATATATAAATACTTAGAGATTTAACAGTAAAGGAGGTAAGTTTATTTGAAATAAGGAGAACTGTTAGAACATTAGATCATAATCCAAAACAAGGGGGTCAGAGTATTAGATGTAACATAAGAACAGTTTACTGAGAGGGTGGTAAATAAGTGGAACATTTTCCCACTAGTTAAAGAGGTTAAGAACTGATTAAGGTTTGATTCTCCAAAGCAAGAAAAAACAGAACACGCAAGATGTACCAAATCATTGTTATCTGCACGTACATTTCAGACCATCAATATGTTTATTTTTTAAAGAACCAATAAAATACATCATACATGCATAGTTAATTAAAAATAACCCTCAATAATTGTCATGCTGCATGTGTAACAGGAGACCTATACCCCCTCACTGCCTACAACTCCCAGAAAGCCTCACTCCATAAGAAGAGTGTCAGCTAACACTATTGGTCCACTAGCACTAAGGAGGCACGGCCTCCAACAGGAGTTGATGCCTATGGAGGATTGCAGGAGAGTCTGTAGCAACACCATAGCAACACACACCTGAAGATATTTTCTCTCAGTCTGTGATCACCAGCTACCTATTTAAACCTGCTTGCGGCAGTATTCATTGCTTCTTCAATCTGGAAGCTTCCCTTGTGAGTACACCTGTTGCAGTACTGCTCTGTCATTGCTGTATGTTTATCCTGTGTATCAGACCTTTGCTTGTGACCCTGTTTATGGTCCAGTACTGCCTACCTCTGATCCCTGCCTGTGACCTTGTTTATGATCCTGTACTGCCAGCCTCGACCTTTGCTTGTGACCTGACTCTGCTTTTTGGATATTCCTGGCTGGTACCTCATCTCTGGACAATAATTGCCCTTGTGCACAAGTCTCACCCCTGCATTTGTGGTTATATCATCTGTCAACTGAGGTGGTATCTATTTGCACAAGTGAGCTGTTTATCTTCCTGCATCTAGACTCCATCCTGGAAGGTAAGTGAATTCAGGCGTTACAATAAGGACATTTAACCCTCTAAATTCTGACATGTTATAAACCATATATCAACCATATTGCACTACACATTACTAATAAATACTATTTGTATATTGATTTCATTCATTTTCTACTCATCAGAAATTTGTACTATAATCTCTTGCATTCACTATGACATGCTCCTATCTCCACATGATTAATAATGCAAGGAAGATGCCACAGTGGACATGCACACATCCTGTGAGTATGATGATGATAGGTGTGGGTAAATAGTGTGGTTGAGGATGATGGGAATCTGAATATTCAGGCTGCCTCATGTAGATCCTTTCATAAATAATGGGAGACCACACATGATTTTTGACGTTCAACGCAAAACTCAACTTCTTTAACAACGAATCCTTAGGAGAGGATGATGAAATATTCATTTTTTCTTTTTAGCTAGCTTCTGGGACTGCTGGCTGTGGCATGCGATCCTTCAATTTCTCCTGCACCTTGAGTTTGTCAACATCATCAACAAGGATAGGAGGTGATGAGATGGTTCTGGAACTCGTATCGGGTGTCCACGGCTTATCAAGAGAGATGGATGGCCACTGGATCAATGATAGCAACTATGGTGAAGGGACCAACATTTTTGTAAGGACAGGCCAATCATACATGAGCGGATGAAAGCCATACTTTGTACTGGTACTGAGGGCTACGGACGGCCAGCATTGTTCTTATAACTAGCATGCCCTATGAAAATCGGTTGCTGTATGTGAATTTAGCTAGAAGGGAGAAGCTGGCGTAAGTGAGCGATGTAGCAATGAAGATGTTATTCTAGGGTGTGGTTCGTCTTCTCAGTTTGCCCATTAGTCTGGGGGTGACAAGCAGAAGACAGATGTCTTTAACTTTGTAGCCCCAACAAAATCCTGCCAAGAGTTTGGCAGTAAATTGTACTCCTCTGTCAGAGAGAATCAAACAAGGCAATCCATACAAACAGAAGATTTTCTTGAAAAATAGATCTGACATCTTGCCAGCAGTAGGTGACCCAATGGTAGTGATTAACCCCTTAAGGACCGGGCTCATTTTTCGTTTTGTACCCTGTGGGACCGAGGTTGTTCTGACACTTTTGTGGTGCTTGTGTTCAGCTGTAATTTTCTCCTCACCCATTTAGTGTACCCACATAAGTTATATATTGTGTTTTTTCAGGACAAGATGGGCTTTCTTCAGATACCATTATTTTGATCGTGTCATCTTATTTACTATAAAAAAAACCATGGTGAAAAATTGAAAAAAAAACACATTTTATGACTTTTATTTGAAAAATCTTTTACTCACCTAAAAAAGCAAGTAAAAAAAAAACTAGCTAAGTAGATTCTACTACTTGTCCTGAGTTTAGAAATACCCAATGTTTTTATGTTTTTTTTGCTGTTTTTTGTAAGTTATAGGGCAATAAGTACAAGCAGCGTTTTATGATTTCCAAATCTTTTTTAACAAATCTGGTAAGCCTGCCTCCATCTCCTCTTTGGAATATCTTTGAAGCCGGTTAACTCAATTTAACCCATTCAAACCATATATTTTTGAAAACTAGACACCCCAGGGTATTCCAAATGCTGTTATTTTAACCCTTTCCATGCACCAATTATAGAACTACACTTTGTCAAACTTTGTAATAGTAATTTTTTTTATTTTTTTTCCACACAAATTGTACTTTAGTTATAGATATACAGGTTCTGGTATATGTCACTGTCAAACACCCCAATGTGTGTTCAGGAACATCTCCTGAGTGCAGTGATACCCGACATGCATGGGTTTGTCGGGTTGTTTGAGATTTAAAATGCCACATTTGGGAAGTGCGCTTTTTTTTTCTCCATTTTGGTCAGTCTGTACCTATGCCCTATCTTTGAGCTCGGCCACTCCAATTTACCCCATCAGCCATTTTTTTTATATATTAGACACCCCTTTGGTATTTGAAGTGCTTTTATTTTAACTCTTTGTTGAGATTTTTGAGAAATTTTAGCACTTGCTCAAAATAATAAACTTTATTTTTTTAATACTTTTTTTTCTATTTTTTTTTTTACACATTTTGCTGGTACTGGATGGTTCATCACTGCATAATTATTTTTAAATGTTAGCACATTTTTTTTTTCATTACCTGTATTCAACCTGCAAGTGGAGCCAGAGTTCTCTAGAGGGTCTGGAGACTGTCTAGCGAACTCTTTCTTCTTGCTGATGGCGAAGATCACTGGCAGCTGCGGCTGTGACCGCTCTCCGGAGCGGTCACAGCCCATCCAGAGGTAAGTGTTTGGTGTCGCTGGATGCCTCCTGATCGAGGCATTCCAGCGACACCATTTAAGTAAACGCTTTTAAAACGGGCGTCCGCCGCCATACAATGTATGGCGGCTGTTGACGCCCCGGGGAGGGGCCAGACATGGCCCCCGATGCCGATCTCGGCGTTACTGAATGCCTCGACATCGAGGCATTACAGTAACGCCGTTTAAGCGAAGAAAGTGATCGTTGATCACTTTCTAAGCTTATTTAATTTTTTGACGGTTCAGGACCGTCAAAGGTCATTTAGTGACCTTCTTGTCATGACGGTCCTGAACCGGCAAAGGTCGCGAAGGGGTTAAGTAAGCCATCTAGGTAAGTTTGTCGACCACAACCATAATAGTGTTATTATTGTAGGACAAAAGGAGATCCACTAGATGTACCCTTGGCTCAGACACAAGTGTCCTACGATTGGACGATTTTGATCTCCTTTTCCATCTCTGGCTACTGAGTCAGTTCCAGGATATTTTTAAACCATGGTCATGGACGACTAAGTTTTGTATGGGGTATTGATTTAGGAGGTCAATCGGAGGAAGCCAAAAAATGTCCAGGTTATAAAATAGTGTCTTTGAAGTTGAAATAGTCGTGCTGCTGTTGATGCAGTTGATATTTTGCTTCCCTTGGTGGTAGGTTGTAGGTGCATATTACCTAGTAAGGTATTCTACTGTGGTCTGTGCAAATAGTGACTGGGTGGTGTGCTCTCTCCAACAGATCTGTTCCTTGAGTGTCCTCTTTATAGCAAGGAGTTCATGGTCACACTATAACTGCATTCCACAGTGGATAGTCTTTTGGAGAACATAAAAAAACCTAGTGTAAGGTGTCCATCTCCCCTTGGCATTAGGAAAGGACCACACCTACTGCAGATCCTACAGTGTCCACATCTACAAATAATGGGCTTTTGCTTGAGGGCCTCAGGAACCTATGCAAGTGAACTGGTCAGAGGGTACTAACCAATTTCTGCTAAACATTACTATACAGTAATATACATTACTATATGGTTACCTTAGTCTCGGAGCTGGCAAAGTCTTTGCCTGAAAAACTGGGGAGAACGATGATTTCTTGTGTTCATGGGACTGTGTACTATCATGGTAATATTATGCTACCTGTAGGGATAAACGGTAAAAAGATCATGGTTACTTCCACTGTTAGTCATGTGAAAAAGAAAGTATACCCTCTTTAGTTTTATATATCAGGACACAATAACAATCATCTGTTCCTCAGCAGGTCTAAAATTAGGTAAATACAACCTCAGCTGGCAACAACACATGGCATATTACACCATGTCATTTTTGTTGAATAAATCATGAAGACAACATAAGGAAGGCATGTGTTAAAAACTAAGTATACCTTATGATTCAATAGCTTGTAGAACCACCTTTAGCAGCAATAACTTGAAGTAATCATTTTCTGTATGACTGTGAGTATCAGTCTCTCTGGAGGAATTCTGGCCCACTCTTCTTTACAACGTTACTTCAGTTCATTGAGGTTTCTGGACATTTGTTTATGCATAACTCTCTTAAGAGCATTTCAATTGGGTTGAGGTCTGGACTTTGACTAGACCATTGTAACACCTTGATTCTTTTCTTTTTCAGCCATACTGTTGATTTGTTGGTGTGCTTGGGATAATTGTCCTGTTGCATGACCCAATTTTGAACGAGCTTTTGCTGTCAGACAGATGGCATTACATTTGACTCCAGAATACTTTGCTATACAGAGGAGTTCATGGTTGACTTAATGGCTGCAATGTTCCCAGGTCCTGTGGCTGCAAAACAAGCCCAAATCAGCCCTCCACCACCTTGCTTTGTATGAAGTATTTGTACTGATATGCTGTGTTTGGGTTTTTGCCCCAAGGTGGCACTGTGCATTATAACCAAAGATCTCCACTTTGGTCTTGTCTGTCCAAATGACACTATTCCAGATGCCTTGTGGTTTAAGATGCAACTCTGCAAGCCCAAGTCTTTCTCCTGGTAACCCTTCCAAACAAACCATACTTTATTTTAGTCTTTTTCTAATTGTATTGCCTGGAACTTTTAACACTTAACATGTTGAGGTTTGTAGAGTCTGAGATGTAACCCTTGGGGTGAATTTGCTGGGAAGATTGGCAACTCTCGAATGTTTTCCACTTTTGAATAATCTCTCTCACTGTAGGATGATGGACATTACATTGTTTGAAAAGGGCCTCATAAGCCTTCCCAGATTGATGGGCAGCATCGATTGCTTCTCTAAGATCATTGCTGATGTCTTTCCTTCTTGGCAATGTGTTCAACACCTGAATGCTTCAGACTACCAAACTGCAAAAACTTTGGATTTTATATTGGTAGTCACACTTGCTAATGATCAATTAATGAATGGTATTTTTATTTTTTTTAGCAGCATCTTAATTCCTATAGAATCAAGGGTGTACTTGGTTTTTCACACATGATTTCTCCATTTTTGGCTTTATTTTTGTTGAATAAATAATTGTGTTGTTTATCTGAGGTTGTATTTACCTAATTTGTACACCTGCTAAGGAACAGATGATTGTTAATTTATCATGATATGTAAAACCATAGAAATCAAAGGGTGTACTTTCTTTTTCACCTGACTGTATACCTAGATTACCATATCCTGTGTTATTAGGGAGGAATTTCCATGGGTTTTCTAGCAAAGAAGGATCCCTTTCTTAGCGCAACCACAGATCCCGGATTGCCTGGGACCAGAGCCGGCCTTAAGTGTTCTGGCACCCTGTGCGGACTACTCCTCTGGCGCCCCCCCCACCCCCCCAAAGGAAAATAAATCTCCCCCCTCTGCCCCTTCTCACTGCCTCCTCATCCCTGCCCCTTATCACTATCTACCCCCTCTCCCTATCCTTACTTACCTTGTTGCCGGAGTCCTGTGGTGGGAGCGGGAGGCGTCCGTCTTCCCGCTCTGCCGCGGTGCACGCTTCACAGCAGAGCGCCAGAATAATTCCGGCGCTCAGCACGAAACGCCGGCACCGCGACTGAGAGTGAGGGGCGCCGAACGGTTGCTGAAAACTCAGCGCCCCTGTCCGGGACTTAAATGAAAACACCGTTTTTTTTTGGTTTTTTTGTTTAACTTTTTATTTAACATCCTCCATGTTAAATAAAGTACAAAAAAACCTTTATTTAACATGGAGGATGCTAAATAAAGTTACAAAAAAACAATGTTTTCATTTAAGTCCCGGACGGCGCCCCTGTTGCCATGGCGCCCTGTGTGGTCGCACACCCTTAAGGCCGGCCCTGCCCGGGACAGTCCCAGAATGGGACTTTAAGGGCCGGGTCCCGGGCAGCCTCAATCCGGGACAATGCATAGTCCCGTAAGGAGGTCTCAGCCAATCAGGAGAGACTTCTCAACTCTCCTGGTTGCCTAAGAGTTCAGAAGTCTCTCCTGATAGGCTGAGTCCCTCCTTCACACCAACTCAGAGTAAGCTGCAGCCAGACACCAGGTATGTGTGTTTGTCACTGTGTTTGACTGTATGTGTAATGTCTACTACACCACCTTCATCTATTATTTTAGTTTAGGTTGGCATGATCTTCCTTTACGTAAATCCATTTTGTTTGTGATCTTAAGTTCAGGTGTTCAACAATCATATCCTTCAACATACCGTATTTGCTTGATTATAAGACGGTTTTTTTCAGAGCAAATGCTCTGAAAAATACCCCTCGTCTTATAATCGAGGTCGTCTTCTAATCAAACCTCAAAAAAATGTCCGTTGGGGCCAGGCTGCTTACCGGTGCTTTGGTCGCGAGCAGCGTCTCTTCTAGCAGCAGGAGAACAGAAAGCTAGCAGTGTCACATAATTCTGCCTCCCCTCTCCTTCCTCTGGGGGCGGGGCCAGAGAAGTTGCTCGCACAGCCGGGCCCCTGCAGAAGTCTTCGAGTGAGAGATCTGCAGTTCAGGTAAGGGGGTGGGGGAGGGTTTTTGTGATTAATGTGTGAAGTATGTGTGATTAATGGAATGAATGAGTATTTAAATGTTTGTGAATGAGTGTGTGTGATAGCATGGATGTGTAAGGGGGGGGTGGTAGCATGACAGAGGGAGTGTGTACTCACACTCCTATCATCCCCAGGTTCCAGCATGTACTGGCTGCCTTGGCTTGACAGGAGTGTTATTGCTGTTAGCAGTTATATACCTCCAGAAATGCCTTTTAACCCCCTATATGCCACTCTGCCCCATGATATGCCTTTTAACCCCCTATATGCCACTCTGGAATATAGGGGGTTAAAAGGCATATCATGGGGTAGATTGGCACATAGGAGGGTATAAGACATTTCTGGAGGCAGAGTGGCATATAGAGGGTTAAAAGGCACATCATGGGGCAGAGTGGCAAATAGGGGGTGTGACAGGACCGACCTGTACCCCGACTGGGTACTCCCGCCAAACGTTGCTTCCTTCTGACAGGACACCAACAAGTAACTACTTCAGCGCCAGACAGAACCAGCGTTGTAGATAGAAGTGGGGACGTCGCTGCACCGGAGCTGCATTGGCACTGTGGCTATCCGAAGCTTAGCTACACAGTGTGGCTACAGCCCACCCAAAACCTCAGGCAACACTCATGTTGAGGTGAAAACAGGACTCCTTTATAAATAACAAATACAGAGTTATATATACACAAGTAGAAAAGACAAATATCACATGATCTAATTACCATGTCAGGAAGGAAGTAATTAGATCAAATCCTGCAACACAATATCCGGGGGAAAGACAGGATGACACGAGAGATAAATAATTACATTAACTGGGGACGTAGACGTGGAATGACGATAGACATAATTGGCTTGAGACAGACAATGGCCAGGACACAGGGATAACAGGAGCTCACAGGATTAACAGCTACCTGTTATGTAATTGATAACTAGGTATGCAGCAGTGACACCTAGTCATACCTTGTCTTATCTTAAGACAAGGGATAACTCACACAATAACAGGGGAAACACTTCACACCTATACAATTAACAATGCTAAGACAATCAGCCTTCTTCCTACCACAGGATGTCCAGCTGACGTTACAGTTTTGAGACACTGAGTGCTAAAACATGGGGAACATCAGCAGAAACTGAACCCCTGTATCCACACACAGAAGTCTCTACACGGCCTGGGCCCATAGTCGATAGGGAGGAGGCTGGCTCTCAGGCCTCTCCAGGGGCCCCAGTGATGGAGGGTTCTGTCACACTTCTCCCCCTTCCAAATAGGACTGACACGGGAGGAAACCCCAAACGGGTTGACTCCGTAGTCAGTTAGTTCACTTAGCCCATCAATGCCCTCCCGAAACTGGTGCCCCAAATAATCTGCCCCTCCAAGAGCAGTACTCCCCCGCCCCACCTCCAGAAAAATACAACTGCCGCTGGAGAGAAGTGCCTACAGCACTTTCTCTCTGGAATCTTCCCAGTCGCTGGGGAGTGATGATGCCTGCATCTTCTCCCTGGTGCTCCTGTTGTCGTTGTGGTGATGGGTTGGCAGCGCCATCTCCCAGGTCATCTGTCCGCTGCTGGGGAGGAGGGAAGACACCCTCGGCTCCCTGAACTGGGATCTGCGGCTGGGAAGGGAGGACAGGTTCCTCCACTTCCGAATCTGTGAGCTGCTGCTGGGGACTGGGTACTCCCGCCAAACGTTGCTTCCTCCTGACAGGACACCAACAAGTAACCACTTCAGCGCCAGACAGAACCAGCGTTGTAGATAGAAGGGGGGGGCGTCGCTGCACCGGAGCTGCATTGGCACTGTGGCTATCCGAAGCTTAGCTACACAGTGTGGCTACAGCCTACCCAAAACATCAGGCAACACTCATGTTGAGGTGAAAACAGGACTCCTTTATTAAAGACAAATACAGAGTTATATATACACAAGTAGAAAAGGGGCAAGACAAATATCACATGTTCTAATTACCATGTCAGGAAGGAAGTAATTAGATCAAATCCTGCAACACAATATCCAGGGGAAGGACAGGATGACACGAGACATAAATAATTACATTAACTGGGGACGTAGACGTGGAATGACGATAGACATATAATTGGCTTGAGACAGACAATGGCCAGGACACAGGGATAACAGGAGCTCACAGGATTAACAGCTACCTGTTATGTAATTGATAACTAGGTATGCAGCAGCGACACCTAGTCATACCTACAGGGGGTCTTAAGACAAGGGCTAACTCACACAATAACAGGGGAAACACTTCACACCTATACAATTAACAATGCTAAGACAATCGGCCTTCTTCCTACCACAGGATGTCCAGCTGACGTTACAGTTTTGAGACACTGAGTGCTAAAACATGGGGAACATCAGCAGAAACTGAACCCCTGTATCCACACACGGAAGTCTCTACGAGGCCTGGGCCCATAGTCGATAGGGAGGAGGCTGGCTCTCAGGCCTCTCCAGGGGCCCCAGTGATGGAAGTTTCTGTCACAGGGGGTATAAGGCATTTCTGGGGGCAGAGTGGCAACCCTGGGGGCAGATGTGGATAACTGGGGGGGCAGGTTGGCAAATAAGGAAATAAAAAATTATATATTTTTCTCAATCATAGCTTTTATTAAATATGAAAAAATTGTTTACATGAATTAATATTTACTAGTAAAACTTTTTTTCCTATAGGGTAGTCTTATATTCAGGCTTTTTGTTTTTTTTCCTAAATTAATATTTAGATTTTGGGGGGTCGTCTTATAATCGAGGAAATACGGTAGTTTTCATTAATTTCCCCACTACTGATGTAAAACTCACACGCCTGTTGTTGCCCGACTCCTCCCTACTACCTTTCTTGTAAATGGGCACATGCATGGAGGCGCCTGGCTGTATAGTAGTTGATGGTATTATACTCCTGATCTAATATTTGTGTGTATACATTTCTGTGCCGTTCCCAATAAAGCCAGTCCTGTTTTTACCTCAACATTGGTTATGTCTAATTCTTGAGGTGGGCTGAATATGCTAAGCTACAGCAGCAACACAGCTCTGATGCAGCACCATTCCCCTTCTCTCTACAATGCTGGTTCTGTCTGGCGCTGAAGGGGTTAACCACTGGTGTCTCGGTAGAAGGAAGTGCAGCTTGGCGGGAGAACCTATCCAAAATATAGGCCATCCTGTCACATAGGCAAAGCTCACAGCTAACCTGAAAATGACTGCAATTGGCCTATAAGAGGCAAAGTATTTGGGATACACAGTTGGTAGAGGACTTGTAAAACCCCAGTTGAACAAACTGGCAGCTATACAGAACTTCCCCACTTCCAAGAAAAGTAAACAGATCAGGGTTTTCCTAGGTCTAGTGGGATACTATAGACAGTTCATTCCCAAGTTTGCAACCATTGCTCAAACTTAAGTTTACCAAAGCCAGGAACCCTAAAACAATTAATTGGACAAAGGAGGCAGAAATCTCTTTTGGGAAGTTAAAAACTGCTCTATGTACAAGTCCTACATTAATTGTTAAAAGCCCTGTATCAAGTTGTTGAGGGTGAGGAACACCAAGTCTTTTACTTGAGTAGAAAACGGAACCCCAAAACATGCATTTTATTGAGAGGGGAGCATTAGCCATCATATGGGGTATGGAAAGTCTTAAGTACTACCTGCTGCATAGAGAATTTATATTGGTGACTGATCATGAACCCTTAAAATAGATGTATGTAAGTAAAGATAAGAATCCATTACATTACCAGATGGTTTCTGTAGAGAGTGACCACATCAACCAGTTCATCTGGGCTGGAAAACATGCTGTCCTGCAGTACGGAGGATGTATAACTAATTTGTTCCCTTGAGGAAGTCTATACAGCCCACATACTGTAGGGCAGTGCTTTCGTTGGGCAGGTAATCAATATGAAAAACTTACACATGTTCTGGAAAACATGGCCAATGAGGTCACCCTATTTCGGTCCCAACAATATTCCAATTTAAAATTCAACATATACCGGGATGAAAACACAGGCTTAGATAAGCTACTAGGTATGTCTGGGACTGTGACGGAACCCTCCATCACTGGGACCACTGGAGAGGCCTGAGAGCCAGCCTCTTCCCTATTGATTAAGGGCCCTGACTTTGCAAAGACTTCGGTGGCTACTCTCAGCAGTATATCATCCTCTCGGCAAGTGATGGATTATCTCTGGCAGACAGCCGGGATCTGCAACCAGGGAGTGACCACCATTGTTTTAGTTTAATGTTGTATAAGTCAGTACCTGTTCCCCCCCCCACTCCCTCCCCCAGTTCCACCACTACAGACATTTACCCTGGCCATCCCTGGAACTGATTTGGGCCAGTAATAGGCAGTGGAGATTGGGGCCCTATTGTATTGTTAATCCCTTTACTGCCCCTGTAATCTCTGGGAGGCTGATTAAGGGGGCGGTTTGTATCCCAATATCTTGTTTTATGTTAATGTGTGTTTTGCTGGATATATATCCAGCCGTCCGTGTCTAAAATAAATAAGTTCTCCAGAATTTGACCATACCATGGTGACATATATGTCCAAGACAGGCCATGTATGTCACCATAGTATGGTCAAATTCTGGTGTCTTGAGCACCTTGTGTGGAGGGAATGAACTCGAGGATGTGTCATCCTGCTGGGCAACGCGAATGTGGCCCTTTCTACAGAACGTCGCCGTGCTGCCTTACTACGCCTCGATCCATGCCTCATGAATTTGGGGAGCAAGGAGTTGGGGCCAACTGCTGAGGGTCTCCTCTTCGGTGATGCCTTTATTAAAGAACTGAACAAACATGTCAATATTTTTACATCCTTTATGAAAGTCTAATCTTCCATGGGGAAGGTCTTTTCATCTGGTCAGTGTTTTTCCACCAGGGCTGGACGTCCGAGGAGCCGGGCTGCCAGCCGATCTGCTACTAGAGGCTCCCGTGCCTACTACCCGCCATCATATCGACCTGGCTACAGGCTCCGTGCCCGGTCTTCCAGAGGCTCCAATAAAAGAAGCTTTGGTGGTTCCTCCCGTGGGAGAGCGCAAAACTGTAAGTCCTTTATCTTCAAATCTCTCTTCCCACCTAAGGGTTGCGGACAGACTATCTTTCTTTTCCCACAACTGGCCCTTCGTCTCCCTAGATCCATGGGTCGCCCTTCAGTCGGTTTAGACTTTTCTGAGCCCCCTATCCAGCTCTCCCTTCCCTGTCCCCCCCCCCCGTCTCTGCCCTCTCAACAGGCTCTGGTGGACCACTGCACTTCGTCAGCAACATTTTTCTAGTCCACAAGAAGTCGGGAGAGTTTTGTCAAGTAATCAATCTCAGGCAGCTCAACATGTTCGTCACATACAGATATTTCAAGATGGAGGGTATTCACCTTCTCAGGGTCCTCCTTCTCGAGGGCAACTGGCTTACTTGCTTGGACCTCAAGGCCGCCTACCTGACGGTCCCGGTTCATCATGACCACTGGCAGTTTCTCCAGTTATTCCAGAACAACACTCTATTGCAGTTCACCTGTCTTGCCTTCGACCTCAGCTCAGCAACAGGGGGACATTGGTCAGCAGACAAAAGACAGTTGCATATCAACTGCCTGGGACTGATAGCTCTTTCGCTATCAGGAGTTTGGCCGCTGGCCGGTCCAATTGCTGTCTCCTCTTTCGGATGGACAACATTTCAGCCATACAATTTATCAATCATATGAGGGGTCCTCAGTCCCACATCCTAACTGACCTCACCAAGGACCTTTACGACTTCTGCCTAGCCAACAGCATCAGTTATAGTTGATGGGGTGTTTAGGGTTAATTTAGGGGCAGTTATGGTTGATGGGGTAGTTAGGGTTAATTTAGGGGCAGTTATGGTTGATGGGGTCTTTAGGGTTAATTTAGGAGCAGTTATGGTTATTGGGGTATTTAGGGTTAATTTAATGCTGATGACTGAGGGTTAAATTAATAAGGTTAACTTAAGGTGCAGTTAGAGGTAAAGGGGGGCAAACTAAGGGGAATCTAAATCCTGGGGCAGTGAAGATTAATCCTGTATTTATTTATAAAATTGTGTCAGTGTGCTGCGAACGAGTCTGTGAATCTCTGAGGGCACTATGGCACATCTGGGGAGGACAGAGTGACATATCTGGGGTATAAGGCATATAGGGTATATAAGGCATATGTGGGCAGGACGGAGTGGCATACCTGGGGGTATGTGGCATATGTGGGAGGCAGTATGGCAAGCCTGGGCTCAAATGTGCATAACTGGGGAGGCAGGTTGGGAAAGAAATGCATTTTTATAATTTTATTCTGCTGGTTTTTTTGTTTTTTTAACATCCTGTTTGTTTACTAAATTATTTTAAATAAATCAAAAATTTACATTTATTTTTTATCCGATTAATCGAAAAAAATAAACGGCCAACTTATCAATTATGAAAATAATCATTAGCTGCAGCCCTGGAAAGGATTACATTTGAATATGTTTGTGGGTACTCGTTACCACCAATGAAGGAGATTAAGGTATTATTCGTATATAACACAGTGTACAGAGTGGCATTCCAGGCTTTACATCCAAAGTCAAAGGGGAAAGAGTTCCCGGGATCATTTTCCCATTTATTAGTTGGCTTTAATTTAGAAACTTTATCCATACATTTAACCCCTTTGTGACTATGACTGATTTTATTTTTTGTACCCCTCATGAAAATTAACATTTTTGCGGTGCTCATGTTTAGCTGTAATTGTCTTTCCCGTTTACACAAGTTATATTTTTTTTCAGGACAAAAAGGCTTTCTTTAGATGTCATTTTGATTGTATCATATAATTTACTAAAAAAAAAAGTATAAAATATTTTGTAAAATTGGGGTGGGGGAATTGACTTTTACTTGAAAAATATTCTACTCATCTATAAAACTAATGAAAAAACATGCTAAATAGACTCTACTATTTGTCCTGAGTTTAGAAATACCCAATGTTTTTTTGCACGTTAAGTACAAGTAGCGTTTTGCTATCTTAAAACAATTTTTTTGCCAAATCTGGTTATTCTGCCCCCATGCGCTATTTTGGGTATCTTTAAAGTCGGCCAATGCAATTTACCCCACCCGCACCAGGGTATAATATGCCTTTTAACCCCCTAAATGCCAGAGTATTAGGCATTTCTGGAGCAGAGTGGCAAGCCTGGGGGCAGATGTGCAATGGGCAGGTTGGAAAATAAAAGGAAATAAAAACAAAAATATTTTTCTCAATCATAGCTTTTATAAAAAAAAATAGTTTACATGAATTAACATTTACTAGTAAAACTTTTTTCCTATAGGGTCATCTTATATTCAGGCTTTTTCTTTTTTTCCTAAATTTTTTTTTTTTCTTTTTTTTCTTTTATTGGGTTACAAATGATATTACAAACAAGTAAGCATTAATTATATAAGATATTATGGATGCTTGCAGAGTATATTTCAGATTATCCAAATCTTTAATGAAGGTCGAGACTATAATTTGGAGATAACCAGAAACACATAAAAAAACAGTAAACAGACAGATGGTTCAGGTGGGTTAAAAGACAATGCTCCTCCAGTAATGGTCCCTAGATCTATTAATAAGGTTGGTATGCAGAGAAAAAAAAAAAAAAGGGTTTTCCACTTTCTTCTACTCCCTAACCTAAAAGAGAAAACTTCTTTATCCAATTGTGCCAATTTGTTGGTTTAGCTGATCTTTTACAGTATTTGATTCCAGATTCCATTTTAAGTTGATAAATCAATTGAATCCGGATCAAAAGCCAGGATGGAATGATTTTAGATTTCCAATACCTTCCTATGCTTAGTTTAGCTGCAACTAATAAATGGACAGTTATTGCTTTTTGTTCTTTTGTCATGGGAGGAAAATTAAGATGTAACAAGAACTTTGCAGGTTCGAAATCCAAGTTCACTCCCACTATTTCTCTAAATTGTGTGGCGATGTCTTGCCAAATACTTAGTAATTTGTGACAGGACCACCAGATATGAGTAAAATTACCTTGATCAGCCTCACATCTCCAGCACCTCTCTGAGGCTTGTGGATACATTTTAGCTATTCTGGTGGGAACTAAGTACCATCGATTTAATATTTTATAGTGCAGCTCCACTAAGTTGAGGCAGTGAACAGATTCATGAACTGTTTTCAGTGACCTATTCCAGTCTTCTCTGGTAAATGCTGACATTAGGTCCTCATTCCATTTCTCCAGTGCTGGATGTGTCGAATTATGTTTGACTAAGGTCAGCAAAGTCATAGCTGATGACACCAACATTTTTTGTAATTGTAGGCCTAACATTTGTTCTAATTTTTTAATTAATTCAGACATGTTATTATTTTTGTATTTGAGTAAAAAGTCCTTTAGTCTAAAATACGTAAACAGCTCTTTTTTATGACTGAGTTAGGGCTTCAAACATTTTGATATTTCTTGTGTCATAGATGTCACCGATAGTCTGAATACCACATCTTTGCCAAGTATTTAAATTAAGACTGTCTACTAAGTTTGAACAAATTGATAAAGAAAGAGAAGGTAGCAAATGGTTTTTGATTCCTATATTTTTCTTAAAACTTTCCCATACTTTAAGAATGTCTGAGAGTATAAAACTATTTGTATGTCGTTTCATATTGCCTTGTATTGGCCAAAAGAGGTGCAGGAGAGTAGTCTCACCCAGAAGGTCTAGCTCCAGTCCATACCATCCTTCACTTTCGGACCCTTTTAGTTGTGTAAGTATGGCCTGAGATAATATAGAGGCTCTTGAGTAATCTTTTATATTTGGTACACCCAATCCGCTCTGGTGGGGTTTAGTTGATAGCAATTTTAATGATAGTCTCGGTTTTTTTCCAAGCCAAATAAAATTATTAAATGACGATTGTATCATGTTTAACCAGCTATCTGGAATTATGATTGGGATTAATCTCATCAAATAGACCCATTTGGGAAGTATATACGATTTTATAATGTTTATTCTGCCCAGCCATGAAAATTCTAAGTATTTCCATTCCTTAAGGTTTTTATTTGTTTGTTTTAATAGGGGTAGAAAATGAATCTCCACCGTTTTGGAAACATCAGAGCATATTTTGATTCCCAAATAATCTATAGATTTTGATGCCCATTGGAAGCCATGTTTTTTAATAATTTTAGTCTTTGTATATATATCAACATTTACTCCAAGGATTATAGATGTATCTTGGTTTAATTTATATCCTGATACCTTGGAGTAATCATTGATGACTCTCATTAATTCATCTATAGAATTAGCCGGGTCTGTAAGGGAAAGAATAATGTCGTCGGCATATAGATTTATTTTGATATGTTGTCGCAAAGTACTAAAGCCTTGGATATTATCATTATATCGTATCATCGCTGCTAGGGGCTCTAGCGATAGAACGTATAAAAGAGGTGATAGAGGGCATCCTTGTCTGGTGCCGTTTGACAAAGTAAACCAGTCTGATCCAAAGCCATTTCCCACTACTCTTGCAGAGGGAGTTGAATACAATGCCATAATATAGTTTATTATTGTCTCTCTAAAACCAAACTTTTCTAATGTGGCCCTTAGAAAGTCCCAATTAACCCTATCAAAGGCCTTTTCGGCATCTAAAGAAAGGGCCAATAGGGGCAATCCTTTCTTTTGAGCAGAGTCAAACAGATCTATTAACCTTCTAATGTTATTAGCTACGCTTCTCCCTGGGATGAAGCCGATTTGGTCTTGATGTATCAGAATAGGAAGAAGTATCTTCAGTCTTTCGGCTAGAACAGCTGCATAGATTTTTATATCAACATTTAACAGCGCAATAGGACGGTAATTTGACACCTGTTCTGCGTTTTTATCATGTTTCAGAATCGGGACCACATTAGCTTGAAGAAGTTCTGCCGGAATTTGGTGACCTTGACCGAAAGCATTAAAAGTTTCTGCTAATTCTGCCTTAATGTTGTTTTTGAATATTTTATAAAAAATATTACTGAACCCATCCGGGCCTGGAGACTTTTTTGTTTTTAATTTATCAATACTTATGGCTATTTCGCCCTGGGTAATAAGAGAATTTAATTTCAATAAATGTTCTTCCGAGATTTTTGGCAGCTGAATCTTCTGCAGGAATTTTTCAATCTCTGTTTTGGAGGTGTTATTCTGAATGTTATATAATTTCAAATAAAATTTCCTAAATACCTCTCCTATTTCATCTGGTTTAAGAACTATGTTTGTTCCATCTCTGATTTTATCAATAAACTTTTTTGCTCGCTGTTTCTTCAGTCTTAATGACATTAGATTATCTTCTCTATTGCCTTTATAGTACCAGTTACGTTTAAGTACTTCCATAGTTCTTTTAGCTTTGTCTATTAGTTTTTCATTTATAGCCGTCTCGATTTCGGTAATTTTATTTGTTATTTCGGGAGTAGGGCTAAATTTGTTTCTGGCTATTAGGTCGTCTAATGATATATATAGCTGTGCTAAATTAAGTCCGTATTTCTTTTTTTCTATCGTGCCTATCTTTATCAATTCACCTCTAATTACACTTTTATAGGCACACCAAAGTGTTGGTGAACCAACACCTTTATTCTTATTTTCTTTAAAGAAAAGATCAGTAGATTCTTTTATTTTCTCCTGTATAGATTTTTTATCCAAAAGCCATTCGTTTAGTCTCCAGTGTGATCTGTGTTTTTTAAACTGATCCTTCAGATCAAAAATTAAATGGTTATGGTCTGACGATGTAACATTTGATATGAGGATTTTTTTTGTTCTTTGGGCCAAGGCAAGATCTCCCAGTACTAAATCTATTCTAGAGTAGGCTATGTGTGTTTTAGAAAAGCAAGTAAAGTCTATCTCACCTGGGTGGAAGATTCTCCAAATATCGAGTAGGGCGTTTTGTTTTATCAATTCCTTAAACCTTTTAGCAGAACTGTAGAGATTTGTATCTTTCTTTTTACTCTTAGCAGATTTTTTATCTAGAGTTGGATCAAGAACACAGTTAAAATCACCCAGTACTATTGAGGTGCCTTGTTTAACTCTTTCTGTTTTTTTAAAAACGTTATTTATAAATTGTAGTGGAGATTTATTAGGAGCATAAAGGTTGGTCAGAGTGTATAGATCTCCATTTAATTTACACACCATAATTATGTACCTGCCTTCTGGATCTATATCGAGGTGGATCGTTTCTAAGTCGATTGAGTCTGAGAGAATAATAGCTACACCTCTTTTCTTTTTATACGGTAAGGCAGCACTTATTATAGTTGGATATTTCTTAAACTTCATTTTGTGAGTGGAGTGTAAATTCCAGTGTGTTTCTTGAAGGGCACATATCTGAATATTTTAATTCTTTAGGAAATGTAGTAGGTTATCTCTCTTCTGTGGGGAGTTAAGACCTTGTATGTTAAAGGAAACTAATATTCAGACTTTAAACCTTTATTATGCTTAACCAATTTATTTCTTCCCTGCTCCCTGATCCCGATATCCAAACAAGGAAGAGCTAGACCACACCTGAAACCATATGTTACAAACTATATATAAAAAAACATAAACCCTCCCATCCCTGCTCCCATAGATAGAGCACATGTCTCTATAGGAGCACAGCCGTTGCTCAAATCTGAGCTGAGACTGTATTAAGGACACTCACAACCCATTTGCGAGGGACCTGGCAGGAGTCACTTTGATGGGAGTGTGCATATTGAGGGGGAATAAAAATAATGAAAGGGGGAAAAAAAAAAAAAAAAAAAAGAAAGAAATGTAGGAGAGAGAAGTAAGTCTCTAGTACCCTTGTTTCACAACCTATGCTGAGATAGTGTTCCTTTATGAGAATCTTCACTTATGTCCCCTCAATATAGAAAGAAGAAGAGAAATAAATAAAATAGGTAAATAGATAATAAATTAGAAAAATTATAATAATAATAAAAAGTATAACTAAAGTGAAACTTCTTTATACATAGGGCAGATGTGATATCCGGGAAAGCTCTATTGAGTAATTAGTATTCGGTTATTATTTTGTGAGCTCAATAATAGATAAAAGAAAAAACTACTAATTGTAAAGAAAGAAGAAAAAGAGAAAGAGAAAAAAAAATAAAAAAAATAAGAAGGTGTCTATAGGGAATTGTGCGGGTTAAGTGTATAATTTGAAATCAGTGGGTGTGGTATAAATTCCTGAGATAAGAATAATTATATATTAATACACACTAATAATTGCATGGTGGAGCATCCATAGAATGTGTGAAGGGGGAAAATAAATAACTAAATAAATAAAAAAAATATATAAAAATAAATAAATAATAATAATAAAAAAAATAAATACATAAAAATACATAAATAAATAAATAACTAAACTGATGTGTTGTTTGTGCATGCTGTTGTGTGTTTTGTGAATTTAAGTGAATTTCGTCATATTGACAAAGATGAATAGGTAAATAAATAGGAAGTAAAAATAAATAAATAAATAAATAAATAGTAAAATACACTAAAAATATACCAATACAGGTGTTAGTGTAGTAACAAAGTGTCTGTGGGAAGTTGTGAAAGTATGATGTGTAAGTTAAGATCTATAAATATACTATAGATAGCTGGAGTAAGAATATTGTGGAGAGGAAAATTTTCCCTTACTTAATGGTGCATACTAATATTCGTGTGGAGTGACTACGATAGATTTGTGGGGAGGAGAAAAAAAAAAAAAAATTAAACTCTTTGCTTGTCCCTTTATCTCAGTGACCTATTGGTAACAATGAGGGTATCACAAAAGACTTAATCTTCCCCTATACGTTTACACTAAAAAAAAAAAAAAAAAAAAAAAAAGAGTCCAGACGTTGAAAAATTATAACTTCTCCTCTATCCATTCCGATAACTGTTGTGGAGATGAAAATGAAAGTCTTTTTCCTTCTTGTATCAAGAGTAGTCTTGTTGGATATGCCCAGCTGTATTTTATATTAGCCTTTCGTAGAACTTCTGTTTGTATTGAAAAGGTTCTTCTTTTTGTTCTCGTCTCAAAAGAAAGGTCCTGGAAGATTTTCAGGTTTTCATACATGGAGCCTTTTAGATCTTGTCCTCTCGCAGCTTTTAGGATTTGAGATCTATACGTGAGGGAGTAACACCTCAGCATTACATCTCTAGGGAGTGATACTGGGATGTTTGATGGTTTCGTGATTCTGTAACAACTTTCAATTAGATTTATTTATTTTGTTAGGATGCAGGCCTAAAAATGAAAAAAAAGTTTCAACATATCCCTCTAAATTAGAGGGAGCAATATGTTCAGGGATCCCTCTGATTCTCAAGTTCCTCCTTCGGGATCTATCCTCCATTTCTCCCAATTTTATCTCTAGGGAGTTGATCTTTTTTTCCAGACCCTTGTAGACATCTTGCTGTGCATTTAGTTGTAATATCGCTGAATCAGCTTTTAACTCCGAGGCTTTCAACCGTTCTAATATATGGTTTATATCTTTTTTTATATCAACTGTGTTGATATAGTTCTCTTCTTTGATCTTTCCTAATTCAATTTTAATTTTTTCAAGATGAGTATCGAGGCATTGATCTAAATAAGATTGCGAAACTCCATGCCGTTCCTCAGCCGGAGTCGGGTCAGTTAAGTTAGAGTAATCACCAATGGTCTCTTCCAATCTCCCAGTAGCTCCTCTTTCTACATGAGGAGAGAAGAACGTGGATAACCGTTTTTCTGGTTTTAGGTCTTGTTTATTTTCTTTATCTTTTTTTTGTCTCTTTTCTTTTTCGGGCGTTCTTTTTGGGCCCATGGTACTTCTCACTGAAGGGAGGATGGAGGGGTAAGACCAGGAGGGAGGAATGGAGGGAGAGTTATTGTTGAGTTTTTATTGAATACTCATATATTCTAAGTGGGTTAAATCCTGTAGTTGAGAGAGCATAAATTAATGGTTAATAGAGCCCAGAGTTCGCTGCGATTGCTTCCTCTTGTCCCACTATTTCATGTAGGATCACAGTTGAGTTTTTGCGGTTTGTATAAATTCCACACATAAGGAACAGTCCTCACTCTACCTGCCGTTAAGCTTGTGGTAAAGCGGATATTGTTAAATTCCAAATCTGTAGGTAAACTGGATATCTGGATGCTATTATGAAGAAAATCAGGTCATGTAGCACGTAAAAAAGACCCTTAACGGAATGGTTAATATGATATATTTATAGTGAGATCAGGACTGTATTTCTGCTTCTAAATAGGAGCAATCCTCAGTCTGCCTGCCTCAAAGCAGATAGTGTGGCAAGTATTTCTAAATTCCAGGTCCAGAGGTAATATAAGTATTTGTATGAAGCAGATCAGAACATGCAGCCAAAAAAAATAAAAATATATATATATATATATATATATTCGTGATCTCCCCTCCTCCCCCACTTAACCTCCGACCTTTTATTGTCTGTGCCTTCTTCCTTAGTGAGTCGAATCTCGGGTTTCAAACCTCCCGTCTCTTATCTTCAAGGAATGTCCGAGCAAGATCCTTTGGTTTACTCCACGAAACCTCGTAGCTGTGATAGAGGAGATAGTGCCGACACTGCTACCCTCTCTTGCGGACTCCCATCGCCGTGGCTCCTGCAATCATCCCTACATCTCTACGTCATGACGCCTCCCCACCGCGCCGCCTTTTTTTCCTAAATTAATATTCAGATTTGGGGGGGTCGTCTGATAATCAAGCAAATATGGTATATATGTTTTGAAGGAAAATACCTGGTTTTACCCTTTTGCATTTCACAGATCATATATTTTGTAGATTGCTTTTTACAATAAATTATATATTTGATTAACTATCGTGTGATATAAAATCTCAATTTGAATTATATAGTTTTGATGATCTGAAAAAATGTAGGCTTCCGAGATAAAACAAAGAGTATCTCTTTATGTTAATATTGTGGGTGTGGTCCTACAACTGATAGCATGAGAGTATCCATATGTGACAGAATATTGGTTTGCCTATTTTATTCAATTTACATCCCTTACAGCCTTTGTTTCTAAGTGGATGTATGCACAAATCCTAACACTCTCCAAAACTAAACTTTTCTTACCCCTCTAATTTTAACAGTTTTTCTCATTGTCATTAGTGCAATCACTCTGTCCCGACATGCCCACTGCACTTGTGTTACCCTTGATTCTGACCTCTCATTCACCCCCTCACATCCAGCCTATTTTAAAACAGCTTAAAAACATTGCACAAATTCACCACTTCCAACAGAAAATGCAACCGAGTCTCTTGTTCATGCCCTTATCTTCCATATTGACTACTGTAACTGTGTCTTAGCTGACTTTGCACATTATTGTCTTGCGCCTCATCCATCATGAATGCTGCTGCCAGACTTATGTTTCTTACTCATCGCTATCCTAACATCTTTGTCAATATCTTCGCTGTTTGCCTATTAGCTTTAGAATTCAAAATCCCAACTTTCACTTTCAAAGCTCTTCATAGCACTTCCCCTACTTACACTTCTTCACCTCTACCCAGTACCTCCACTTAGCCAATTAACTTTGACTGTCACCTACTTCTCATGCTTACAAGATTCCTTAACAACCAATAACATGCCTGGCACGTCATGGCATTAATTGAGCTTAGAAAGCAAGTGAACCATATACAATATGTCAGAAGCTGCCTGCTTTAAAAGAGCTTAGGAAGCGATCAACGATTGCCTCCTAAACGCAAATGGTGAAATGCTGAAATGCAATGTTTCTGAATGCCTCAATATAAAGATATTGAGGCATTCAGCAACATCCAAAACCAACCCCAAGATGCACTGTGATTTCTCAAAAAAGCGACCTCATCGCCATAGCAAGAGATGTTGCTTCTCACAAGATGAAGGCGCCCACTAAAAAAAAAAAAATTGATTTCCCAAGAGAGTTTGTACAGGTCCTGCACTCAACTATTCAAATCAGTGGAGCCCAGCTTACTAATCACAATATGAGTACAATATACAGTATATAAAATAAAAAAATAGAAAATATGTAAAAATAAAAAACTCCAAAAGATGTCCCAGGTAGGACATGGGCCAATGATTTAAGTATAAATAAGAGGTGAGCACTCTAATTGTGTGTTCGTACTTGGATAAGGGGACATGAAGAACAAGCTCAAACATACCTTAACCCCTTAACGACATGTACATGTACGAGCTTGCAGTGCAATGTGATAACGACAAAGCCTGTACATGTGCTGTTAAATACCTGCATTGCAGCAATTGGCCTCCCCGCAAGAAAAATGGCAAGAAAAAAGAACGCGGCGGCGCTCGGCTAAAACAGCTTAGGAAGCGATCGGAAGTGATATCGAGGCATGTAGCAACACAACCCCCGATAGCCTTGTGATTGCTCCGAAGAGCAACCACAAGTGCCATCATGCAAATGACGTTGCGCCATTTACAAGATGGCGTCAACAATAGAAAACAATAATGAGTTCACAGACCCTCTTGAGAACTCCTGCATGGTACTGCATCCAACCATGCAGGGTCAATGGAGCCCAGCTCACTAATCAGTGAGATAAATATGGTAACATTTAAAAATTCCCCACTGTCACAAAAAAACAATTTTATTTTTTTTATGAACAAGTCCTACAATTCACGCTATAGCTTCACAAAAATTCCTGCATGAAAAGAGTTAAAATATTGGCATTATAAATGCCCATAGAGTGTCTAGTTTTATGTATGATTTGATGGAGTAAATTGAACTGGCCGGCTTCAAAGATGTGCCAAATATGGAACATGGGGGGAGTAGGACCAGATGTCTAAATGGTAAAAAATACACACCTCACAAAAAAATTACTACCATAAAGTTTGACAAAGGCTGGTGGTAAAATTAGTGCATGGAAAGGGTTAAAACACCAGCATTTTAAATACCGTATTTGCTCGATTATAAGACGACCCTGATTATAAGACGACCCCCCAAATCTGAATATTAATTTAGGAAAAAAAGAAAGCCTGAATATAAGACGACCCTATAGGAAAAAAGTTTTACCAGTAAATGTTAATTCATGTAAACTATTTTTTTTTAATAAAAGCTATGATTGAGAAAAATATTTTGGTTTTATTTCCTTCTATTTTCCAACCTGCCCCCCTAGTTAATGCACATCTGCCCCAGAAATGCCTTATACCCCCTATATGCCACTGTGCCCCATGATATGCCTTTTAACCCTCTAAATGCCACTGTGCCCTATGATATGCCTTTTAACCCTCTAAATGCCACTGTGCCCCATGATATGCCTTTTAACCCTATATGCCACTGTGCCCCATGATATGCCTTTTGACCCCCTATGTGCCACTCTGCCTCCAGAAATGCCTTATACCCCTATATGCCACTCTGGCATTAAGGGGGTTAAAAGGCATATTATAGGGCAGAGTGGCATATAGGGAGGTTTAAGGCATTTCAGGAAGCAGAGTGGCATATAGAGAGTTAAAAAGGCATTTCTGGAGGCAGAGTGGCGTATAGAGAGTTAAAAAGGCATTTCTGGAGGCAGAGTGGCATTAAGGGGGTTAAAAGGCATTTCATAGAACACTCTGCCTCCAGAAATGCCTTATGCCCCCATTTAACAGCCCCTCCCCCCCCTCCTCCAAACTTACCCGTGCTTCTGACTCCCCTGTCATGTAGCCGGGGCAGCGTGTAGAGCTCTACGCGATTCGCGTAGTGAACTTACACTGCAGCCGGAAGGAGGTGTGGCTAGCAGCGGGGGGTGTCTGCGTCCATCGCACAGACCTTCCCCGACTGTTAGAGAGAATTCCCCGCACCGGGTTTGATTGGGTAAATTGTATTGGCTGGCTTCAAAGATATGACCAACTTTGGGGGAAAAAATGGTTTTGAAATAGCAAAACGCTACTGGTACTTGTTGCCCCATAACGTGCAGAAAAAAACAAAAAAAAATATTGGGTATTTCTAAACTTAGGACAAGTAATAGAATCTATTTAGCAGGTTTTTTTTTATATATAGTAAATTAGATGATATGATGCAAATAATGGTATCTAAAGAAAGTCCTGTTTGTCCTGAAAAAAAACAATATATAATATGTGCGGGAGCACGAAATGAGAAAGAAGAAAATCACAGCAACACTGAAAAATGTTAAGAGCCATTGTCCCACAATATACTACGAGTAAGAAACAGTCTTGTCATTAAAGGGTTAATATTTTATTACTTGTAAGTAACAAGTTTAGGCCACTGACAATGATCAGGGAGACCGATCAATAATCAGTGACTTAAAATGTCACCGACAAGTGATCAGGTAATAATTATGTATTGTTTTATCATTTGTTTCCACAATTACTCTAGATGACCCCTCTCTCTTTCTAAGGCAGGGTCATCCAGGGGCCATACATGCACAGGCTTTGTCGTTATCACGTTGCACTGCAAGCCTGTACATGTACGGGCTTTGCGTTAAGGAGTTAACAAAAGTTTAAAATTTAAAATGCGCATGTTCCAGTTTTGACTCCACAATGTCTGAGAAACATGACTTATCTATGCATGTGGGGTATTGCTGTTACTGAACACAAATCACGACCTTTTTTGTTCTTTCACACATCTACTCATCCACTTAAACATGGTGAAACCGCAAAGTAGATGTGAAAAATGTTTTCTTTATAAATCTAATTTTGAAGGTGCCGCTGCGGAATCAGCTGCATGGGACAGGCCAATATGCCCCTAACTAGATTACCTGAGCTGTCTTGTTTTAGGGGGTTAAAATGAAATCTTGGTCATCCACTGTGTCTCGGATGAGACCTGGACGCAACAAACTGATCTGTCAAAATTCCATGTTTGAAAACTATAATGTGCATTTTCTGATTTTGAACCCACATTGCCAAAGAGACATACCCTACCCATGCATATGGGTTATTGCTGTGATCAGAGGGCGTTTCTGAAGAAAAATCACAAGTTGTTTCACTAATTTCACGTACCCAGGGGGGAGGGAATGAAATACTGTGTTTGGATAGAATGGGTTTGTTAAAAATTAAAAAAATATGAAATTCTGCTGCAATGTTGAGGACAGACTGGTCCTAAAATGGTTAAATCAAAAGTGTTAAAAAACCCTAGTAAAATACTTTGGGATATTATCTTTCAAACATTGTATACTTTTGTTTAGCAGTTTTTCTTTTTCTGGACACTATTGGGGCGCAACTCCCAACATACCACATTTTTAAAAAATATTGTTTAGAAACACATCATTCTGTCACAGACCAGGTTACAAGACATCACAGACTGACACACATTCATACAGAAACCAGCCTAGGACTATATGATAACTATTGGAGATTCCGTAACATTTTATGGCCATAGTATGCTTAGCCCACCACTACGCCAAAGTACTCCAATGATGGTGGGTCCCAACGCTAAAGCCTGCTTACAGAGGTACGAAACAAACCAAACATGAAATCCAACCATGTATGCGAGGCCTATAATTTATTACGGGATGCAGACCTATAATTATATATTTTTTCAAAGTTTTGGGTGATATAGACTTATCCTTGTCAGAAGTCCCCCTACTAACCCCTTACGCACCTGGGGACTTGCACTTTGTGCTGCTCCGGGTAGTATGCCCTGTTAATATACATTTCCTGGTCACAGGGAATATCACTGGAACGTACCTTTGGAATGGAAAGTACTCCCTTTGGAGTAGGCCTGAATATTACATACAATTTGTGAGTGCAACTATTGGATTTTTATAAAGAAGCTTTTTGGTTTTATTACGACTACACTATTATTGCTCTTTTGCTTTTGTTTTTTCTTTCGAGTACCACAATCTGTTCATATGAGCGCCCCTAGGTGGTTTTGTTTTGAGATTTCAGCATTTTGGAGAGTGTTGTGTAGGGTTGCCGCTGTATACCCCGAAGGAGAGTATTATTTTCATTATTATTATTTTTTCACTTTGACACAAGCACTGGTTTTCACCTTTTTCAATATTTGCCCTATACTGGTCAAAATAAATGAAAATCCTGGACATATATGGTGGTTTCCAAATCAGGACAAGTGTGATCGGTGCAGGGGGATCGCGGGGAGGGGAGTGAGAAACCATGTCTCTCACTCCCCCTCCCGTCCTGAAAGAGAAAAGCAGAAAAAAAAAAAACGTTAGTCCATTTAAAAAATATAAAAAAAATCATTAAAGTAATAATATAAATAATACTAAAAAAAATTATAATGTGAGCTGTGATGTCACTGTGACATCACTGGCATGTTCAGGAGGTCCCTAGGAGGACCTCTAACCATTACTGTGTAAAAAAAAATATATAAAAAAATACAAAAAAAATATAAAAAAAATTAAAATAAAAAAATAAAAAAAAATATATAAAAAAAGATAATAAAAAAAATTCTTAAAAAAACCTTACATCCCATTGCCCTAGCATAACATCTAGCCAGTATAACCCTCCTGCCCCCGTTCACAACCCCCAAACCCGTTAAGCCATAGGCATAAAAATTATACAAAATCGTACACCTAATAGTATGCTCCCTGGTGCTGGGAAAGTCTGGAAAATCTATATAAATTAGGTATTTCTGAAATCAGGACACCTGAATTGATAAACTTATTTTTGTGAGGATTCAGAGGGAAAATGTAAAAAAAAATTAGTTTATTTTTCTAATCTTCGCTAGTTTTTACTAAATTTCTCATTCTAAATTTTCAGCTAATCATCCAACTATGGTATCAAACGAAAGCTCTATCTCTCCTTGAAAAAACAATATATAGTTTACATGGCTACACTATTCACAGGAAAAGAGAATAATCGCTAAACCGACATACCGCAAAAATGGCAAAATTGCTCTGAGCTTTGAGGTACCAAAAACCCCTGGGATTAAAGGGGTTAATATGGTTTCAAATGAAAGTCCTACTTGTGCTGAAAAAAATAATATATGATTTGTGTATGTGCACTAATTGAGAAGAGAGAAATTACAGCTGAAGAAAGACATAGCAAAAATGGCTCTGGTCTTTTAATGTATACCTAGTGAAAAAAACCCAGTCCTGAAGGGGGTTAAACAAAGCAGATACATCTCACCATAAGCAGCAGAGTAGGAGGCATATCAAATATACAGACTGCTGGGGAGTACAAAGTTAGAATAATCCAGGTAAGAATCCAAAAGGGTCTGGGACAGGTAGCAAGCAAAAGGGGTAAATCCAACAGGCAGTCTGGGTCAAAAATGCAACAGGCTGGCAAAATGGTAAATCCAAGAGTCAGACATGAACTATAGCTCCACAGTAACTAAATGAACTCACAACCTCTGTTAATGAGAGGCAGGGATATCAAGCCTGTTTATTAGGTCAGGTGTGGTAATGATATAGGCTTCAGTTGAGGGAGGCATGGATATAGCAAAACCAATACAGCTGAACAGAAATACGCAAAACTAGTGATGGGAAGTTTGGATCAGTACAGTTAATGATCCGAATCTTCGCATCATTCAGTGCGTCTCACAGGAGTTACTGTTTCCCAGTCCCTCCCTGCAGTCACACTAACAATTGGCCCCACCCCTTTTGAGTCAATGAACCCTCCTTCCTGCCTACTCTAGTGATGTCACTGAAGGCAGAGAATTGTTCAAAGATCCAGATCTTACAGGGATCCGAATCTTACAGGGATTCGAATCATTCAGAGAATATCACTGACACCATACTTTTATAAATAGTAACTTGCCCCCATTAACCATAACTGCCCCTAAATTAACCCTAAACACCCCATTAACCATAACTGCCCCTAAATTAACACTAAAAACCCCATCTGAGATCCTCAGATGAATAAGGGAAAGACGGCAAAAGGTACATAAAATACAGACACACAAACAAAACAGCAAGCTGTGGAGAGGAGTTCAACTCCAGGCAGACCTCTTAAAGAAGCGTCCAAATCCTGACACAGAGCCTGTCCTGGTGTGTGTTAGGGTGTCGGTGTGGCAGAGCCTGTCCTAGCTTGTGTGTTTGGTTGTTGGTGTGGCAGAGCCTGTCCTGGTGTGTGTCTGGCTGTTGGTATGGCAGCACGTGTCCTGGTGTGTGTGTTGGTGTCGGTGTGGCAGAGCCTGTCCTGGTTTGTGTTTTTGGTCATCTGTTATTCAGAGACAAACGCCCTCTTGAATTTATAGATTCTAAGAAGTATTTGTTTCTCCCATGGACAAAATGTGAGAAATAACGTATATATCATACAATTACTTAATAAACACATACCAAATAGACTTGTGCATTTGTATTCAGGCGAACATGAAAACGAACACGAGTGTGTTTTCGTCCCAAAGAAACGAAGAAGCGAAGATAGTGGCGGTAAAACGTACACGAAGATGAAGATGTACAAAACGAAGAATCTTAGTGTTCGTCTTCGTCTACTAATCTCCCTGGTCCCATTCCCATCTAGCCTACCTTACATCGCAGCATTGCAGGGGTTGACGGAAGTGGAAGTCTGTAGGTTCGCCATCAGGGGTTAAGGGGCCGTGCGAACGACTCTATTGGTCACCTGCAGGGTCTTCCTTTGGCATCAACCAGAGCAATGAGCAAATTGGGCAAGAATCACACATCACTATGTTCTCCCTCTCTGGACACTGGTGGAAATGAAAGCAGCTGCTGGACCACTATGGAGAGGCCTGGTAAAAGCTTTTTGGTCCCAATAATTTAGAGGGTTAGTGGTAGGAGCTAGTGGAAGTTTTTCAAGGTAGGCTTTGAACATTTCAGGCATTGATCTGACTTTGTGTTATGCCAATTAGGGATTCAACTGGTTAAACTTATAGGGTTGGACCTGACCACTCACTTACCTTAATTACTCCCTATAAACCCCCTAATGTTGCTCACTCATTATTTGCGGATTTGTTTCTAAATCTTGTTCAATTCCTCATTGTGACCTTGGATTACTTATTTTACACTTCTGCCTGGAGCCCCAACATCTGATTGTTTTTCACCACGCTACCAAACTTGGAATGGATCATCACTTCTCTGTGTTTATTGCAACTACTGCAACATTCTACTCACAAAGATTCAAATTTACTCTCCTGTACGAGATTTGCCAACGCTTCAGCTTTGCTGTTCCTGTTGCTACAGTATATTCCTCTCCAGTCTCACTGTTACAGAGCTACAGTTGTGCATCTCCGCGCCTCCCTCTAATGACCAGTCTTCAGATTGCATCTGATTCTCACTGCTCCCCTCTACAGACCTCAGATTGCAAGTAAGCATAACACTTTGGGAGCTTGGGTGGTACTGTCATGATTCCACCCTGCTAGTCTGGACCATGCATAATCATTTCGTGGTCATGTCCGTTTTCAACCACTAGTGGCCGCTCTTGTCACTCTGAATCACTCAGAGTGATTATCATGTCCAGCTGCAGTGTATCACCTGATCAAGCCAGACTTTATAAACATGCCCAGCCCTTCAGTCTGGGCCTGGTCATTGATGTTTCAGGACTACCTGCCTTGTTCCTGTGCCTGCCTTGTTCCTGAGTTGCGGCCAGCGCCCCACTAAGTGGACTCCCAAGTCGAGTACCCTGCAAGTGGGCAACCTGCCGTGTGCCCTGCAAGTGGGCAACCTGCCATGTTCCTGAGTTGCGGCCAGCGCCCCACTAAGTGGACTCCCAAGTCGAGTACCCTGCAAGTGTGCCATGTCCAGTGGGCAACCTGCCGTGTGCCCTGCAAGTGGGCAACCTGCCGTGTGCCCTGTCCAGTGGGCAACCTGCCGTGTGCCCTGTCCAGTGGGCAACCTGCCGTGTGCCCTGTCCAGTGGGCTTCCTGCCGTGTGCCCTGTCCAGTGGGCTTCTTGCCGAGTGCCCTGCAAGTGGGCTTCCTGCCGAGTGTGCCCCATCCCGAGGGCTTCCTGCCGAGTGTGCCCCATCCCGAGGGCTTCCTGCCGTGTGTGCCCCATCCCGAGGGCTTCCTGCCGAGTGTGCCCCATCCCGAGGGCTTCCTGCCGAGTGTGCCCCATCCCGAGGGCTTCCTGCCGTGTGTGCCCCATCCCGAGGGCTTCCTGCCGTGTGTGCCCCATCCCGAGGGCTTCCTGCCGTGTGTGCCCCATCCCGAGGGCTTCCTGCCGAGTGTGCCCCATCTCGGGAGCTTCCAGCCAAGTGACTTTCCTTGCTTCTAGTTCTGCTCTTTGCTTCAGTTCTGCTTCCCTTATGAGGTGTGCCCCACCCGTGTGTTCTGTTTGTCTCAGTCTGCAGTCTAAAGGTATGTCTCTGTGCTATGTTTGAATTACATGTCTGGTTTGTTCCATACCACTGTCATGCAGGGATTAGCGTTAGGACCCACCGTCATTGGAATACTTTGGCGTAGTGGTGGGCTAAGCATACTATGGCCATAAGATGTGACGGAATCTCCAATAGTTATCAAACAGTCCTAGGCTAGTTTCTGTATAGCGGTGTCCTGTCTTGTTCATGTATGTAGTATCCCCTGCACCTGGGCTCCTTCTCTACCTGTGCCCCCGGTTCGTGACAGGTACTCACCAAATAATCAAGAGCCTCTGGGTGGTGTGAGAGATAGATAGTTGGCTAGTGCTACTGTTGCTGGGAGTTTCCACTGGGAGTATCTCTCCTTCACTAAGCATTCCCTTTTTGTGCATCCTACTGGGAAACATATCCCATAAATATCTATAAGGGCTAGCTAGCCATTTATTCTTCAGACACATAGTGAAGCTAACATGTGCTCTGGTGTGTTCATGATGGCTTGCATGTAACCTCTCAGCTGATCAATGTTTTCAGGAAGCCATGCATTTTTCTGCAGTTAAATAAGGGGAAGACCTGGCCCAAACTGACAGTGGATTGGCTTAAATTCGTTGTCACATCCCTGAATGGGTTCTGCCAAAATCTGCCCCATTAATTGCCCCAATATTCTGTTTAGAGGACTTGCAGGGATAAGCCCGCTGCTGCTCTAAGATCCGCTCCGTCATCTCCAGGGTGGAATTTGAGTGGCATCAAGGTGGAAAGGATTGTACCACTAGGGCCAGAAATCTAAACGGGCGCTGGGTGCTGATGCCGCCGGCCCGCGCTACTATAACTTTTTTTTTTTTACTTAATTAAAAAAAAAAAGTATTAAAGTAGCACCGGCTGGCGGCATCAGCACCCAGCGGCCGTGTGCGATGGCTGCCTAGTGATGGGAGCAGTGCCAGCGTAAGGGGTGAAAGCTCCGCTCCCTCGGATGGACCTTTGTGAGGCTGCAAGGCAGGATTAAAGGGTAGAGACCGGTATGCAGGAACGTACCCCAGGAACCAGCAGATAAGGCAAGTGAGAATAAGCCGAAGTCAGGAAACGAAGCCGTGGTCAGGGAAACTAGCAAGCTGCGAGGTCAAAATCCGAAGCCAGGGTCAGGAACCAAAAAATCAGGAACGCCGTTTAGTAGCCAAGGGTCGGGATATAGAGAGCAGCAGAGTAGAGGACAAGCCGGGTTTGGTACACAGGAAATCAATAGGAAAAAATCACCAAAGGGCACTAGAGCTCGAATAGAAAAACAATCACTGAGCACTGAGCTAATCTCAGTGCTCAGCTTTTAAACTTGCCGCCAGGGGGAAGCCTCGCCCCCAGCCGTGACGTCATCGGTGCGCGTACCCTGGCGTCTCCACTCGGGGGCGCATAAAGTTAGTTGAGGGCGCGCGCGCGCGCGCGCCTAGCGGCGGACATGCTGACGGAGGTGGAGGGAGCTGGAGACGCGCCGCGGGATCCGGTACCCGCGGGCATCGGGTACTCAGGTGAGTCACTTCGTCGGACCCGGGGTTGCGGACCCTGACAACCTTTCACCCGATCACCATGCGGCCATCAGATTGCTGGAAATCTAATCTAAACGGATGCGGCGTGCTGATGCCGCCGGACAGCGCTACTTTAATACTTTTTTCCCCCTTAATATGGCAAGCCGATCTGGCATATTAAATTTAAAAAGTCATCAGCAGGCATCGGCCGTTTAGATTAGATTTCTAGCAATCTCATGGCCGCATAGTGATGGGAGCAGCGTGAGGGGTGAAAGCTCCGCCCCCTCGCACCGGATGTCGTGTCACTGACATCCTGTTAGCACAGAAAAGGCAGTCTGCAGCTACCAGAGGACGAAGGTCAAGATGAAAAAGCCCCAAAGTGGAAGAAGTAGAACAGGGGCGTCCAACATGCGGCCCGCAGGCCAAATGCGGCCCGCGAGACCTCTAGGTGCGGCCCGCGTAAGATCGGCAGCCAGGGCAACCGATCTTGCGGGGGCCGCACCTCGAGCCCTGCTACTTACCTGTGGGAGGGTCTTCTGTACTGCATAGAGGAAGCGGAACCTAGCAGAGTTCACGTGGCATCACATGACTCTGCTCCAGTCCTGCTTCCTCTCTGCAGTACCAGAGAAAGCAGAGGGAGGCCGCGCCCTCTGCTGAAGTCTGTGAGCGGCATCGAGGAGCTGCAGTGCAGGTAAGAGGGTGGGGAGGGTGTTTGAATGAGTATGCGTGATTGAGGGAATTAATCTGTGAATGAATGGGTATATGAATGAATGTGTGTGTGTGATAGCATGGATGTGTAAGTGCTGGAACCTAGGCATGATGGGACTGTGATTGCTGTTAGCAATCACACTCCTATCATGCCAAGTCAGCCAGTACATGCTGAAACCTAGCTAGCTGCCCCCTTGTGTATTGATGCTGCCAGCAGTATGGGGTCTGCACATCACTTACAGCCACCCTGTACTGGCTGACCTGACATGATAGGAGTGTGATTGCTAACAGCAATCACAGTCCCATCATGCCTAGGTTCTAGCATTTACTGGTTGGATGTGTAAGTGCTGGAACCTAGGCATGATGGGACTGTGATTGCTGTTAGCAATCACACTCCTATCATGCCAAGTCAGCCAGTACATGCTGAAACCTAGCTAGCTGCCCCCTTGTGTAGTGATGCTGCCAGCAGTATGGGGTCTGCACATCACTTACAGCCACCCTGTACCAGCATGTACTGGCTGACTTGGCATGATAGGAGTGTGATTGCTAACAGCAAGCACAGTCCCATCATGCCTAGGTACCAGCATTTACTGGTTGCCTGGGTATGATAGGAGTGTGATTGCTGTTAGCAATCACACTCCTATCATGCCAAGTCATATTGCAAATTTTTTTGTCCAATTGTGGTGTGTTACCTACTTTTATTAAAAATGTGAGTTTTTATTATTATTTTTAAAGGTGGGGGGTCATTTTCGGTTTTGGCTAAGTGAACCGTGAATGTTTTGGTCCAGAATTTTCATTTTGGTGCATCCCTAGAATAAATAGAAGTATTTCATTTTTAATTATCCTGAATTTGCAGTCACAAACCTTTCTAGGCCAAGAAATCAGTGAGAGGAAAAGTAAAGGTTTTGTGTCTGTCACTGTTTCGCTGGACTATTAAGGAAGGTCGTCCCCGCAGAAGTTCTTCCGCCCAAACTACCGCTACTGAGAGGGGAATTCCCAGCAGCAGCAGTCCAGGACTTAGATGATCCCAACAGTGGACAACCTCCCACCAGCTGGAGATAGACTCTGAGCGGCAGCAGCCGCGGCAAGGCACAGCACGAGACAGGAGCACAAAGCAGGATAGTCGGACGAGCCAGGGGTCTGATACACGGAGCGGGTAGTCGGACGAGCCAGGGGTCTGATACACGGAGCGGGTAGTCGGACGAGCCAGGGGTCTGATACACGGAGCAGGTAGTCGGACGAGCCAGGGGTCAAAACCAGAGAAAACAAGCAAAGGTACCGAATCGTGGAGCAAGGGAGAGTCAGGCAAGCCGAAGGTCAAAAACAGGAAACAAGATGCACGAGCTAGATACACGAACTGAAGACCACAACAGGGTGCTTGTGAAAGGCACAGCCGGCTTTTAAAACTGGCGCCATTCCACAAGCCCCTCCCAGACCAGGACCAAAACCACGCCCCCCAGCCGTCCATCAATCCTCCTGCAACGTGCAGCGTGCCCGGGAGGCGGACCGACGACCGGAGGACGGGTAAGTATACTGGCTCCGGGAACTACTGTTCCCGGGGCCGAAGCCTCCCCGTGTCCTACTACCTCGGGCGGAGGGTCGTCCGCTGTCCGGGAGGATGTTTTCCCGGGACCCGCGGACAACCCTTCGCCCGCTACTAGTGCCGCGGGCGGAGGACCGACCGCCGTCCCGAACGGCCGGCGTACGGGACCCGCGGCCAGACCTCCTCCCGGCGGCGTCCGGAGCCGTGACGGAGACACTCCCGGCTGCGTCCGGAGCCGGGACGGAGACACTCCCGGCTGCGTCCGGAGCCGGGACAGTGACATTACCCCCCCTGTGAGGGCCGGCCATAGGCCGACACATACTAGGTTTATGCGGAAATTTCCTATGAAAAGACCGGAGCAAAGCAGGAGCGTGTAGGTCCCGAGCAGGAACCCAAGATCTCTCTTCAGGACCATACCCCTTCCAGTGGACCAGGTAAGAGACGGAGTTCCTAATTTTTCTTGAATCTAAAATAGACTGCACCTCATATTCCACCTGGGAATCAATGACAACAGGACGAGGACGGCGAGTCAATCGGGTAAAGCGGTTACAGGTGAGGGGTTTGAGCAGAGAAACATGAAAAACCCTGGGTATCCTAAGGGAGGGGGGAAGAATTAATTCATAAGCGACCGGGTTGACCTTACGACGAATTCGAAACGGGCCGATATAACGGGGGGCAAATTTCATAGACGGAACTTTAAGTCTAAGGTTCTTAGTGGAGAGCCATACCCTATCCCCATTCATGAAGGAGGGAACCAAACGGCGACGCCGATCCGCATAACGCTTATACTTGTGAGCAGCATTAACCAGAGAACGGCGCACTTCGTCCCAAACTAACGGTAATTGTTTTACATATAGGTCTACTGCCGGAACTTGAGAAGGAGCGAAAGAAGAAGGCAAAGAAGAAGGGTGAAAACCATAGTTACAAAAGAAAGGACTAATCTTGGAGGACTCGTGAACAGTATTATTCCTAGCGAATTCAGCCCAAGGTAGAAGTAAAGCCCAATCATCCTGGTGTTCATTAATAAAAAGACGTAAAAATTGCTCAAGCGACTGGTTGGTTCTTTCCGTGATACCGTTAGTTTGGGGGTGGTAGGCAGAAGAAAAGGCTAGGGAAACACCCAGAGAGGCACAGAAGGTCCTCCAAAACAGAGCTGTGAATTGCACCCCCCGATCAGACACAACCTGGAGCGGGAGACCGTGCAGACGAACGACATGGTTGATAAACACAGGAACTAACTCCGGGGCCGAGGGTAATTTGGGGAGGGGAACAAAATGAGCCATTTTAGAAAATCGGTCGACTACCACCCAAACGACGGTGAAGCCCTGGGAAGGGGGAAGATCCACAACAAAATCCATGGCTAAATGTGACCACGGGCGGGAGGGTACGGGCAAGGGTTGAAGTAACCCCGAGGGTTTGACATGAGAGTTTTTGGCAGTAGCACACCTAGTACATGCGGCGACAAAATCAAAGCAGTCAATATGCATAGTAGGCCACCAGAACTGTCTACGAATGAACCGAAAGGTTCGCTGGGCATTAGGATGACCCGAGGTTAAGGACGCATGACCCCAGGACATAACGCGTTCCCTCTCCCGCTCCGGCACAAACAGGGTGTCCATGGGCCATTTACTGTGGACAGGAGCTTTAGATTGAGCTGAGAGAATACAAGAGACCAAAGTAGAAAATAGATGAGTGGAGACGGAGGCAATAATCTGAGAAGGAGGGATAATAGGTTCAGGTTCAGACTTGGAGTCTTGGTCGGAGACAAACTGCCTGGATAACGCATCCGCTTTGACATTCCTTGATCCAGGCCGGTATGAAATGATAAACAAAAATCTGGAAAGGAATAATGACCACCTGGCCTGTCTAGGGTTCAGTCTTTTAGCGTGACTAAGGTATTCTAGGTTCTTGTGGTCGGTCAAAATTGTGATAGGGTTCCTTGCCCCTTCCAGAAGGTGTCTCCACTCCTGAAGAGCCATAACAATACCTAAAAGTTCACGGTTACCTACATCATAATTCATCTCAGCAGGAGAAAATTTTTTTGAGAAAAAGGCGCACGGATGAAGCCTGTCATTGAAGTCCTTCCTCTGAGAAAGGACTGCTCCAACTCCAACTTCGGAGGCATCAACCTCCACAATAAACGGTTTGGAGGCATCCGGATGACGCAAAATCGGGGCCGAAGCAAAGGCCTTCTTAAGGTGGATAAAGGCCAGGACAGCTTCCCTAGACCAATTCTTGCAGTCAGCACCTTTCTTGGTCATGTTGGTTAGAGGGACTACAATCTTGGAAAAGTTCTGAATGAATTTTCTGTAATAGTTTGCGAAACCTAAAAATCGTTGGAGGGGCCGTAAAGCCTGAGGTTGAGGCCAATCTGAAATCGCCGCGAGTTTAGTAGGATCCATTTCAAAGCCCGATGCGGAAATGATGAAACCCAGGAAGGAAACTGGGGGAACTTCGAACAGGCACTTCTCGAGTTTGGCGTAGAGACGATGCTGGCGCAGGCGCTGCAGGACGATACGTACGTGAAGGCGATGAGACTGTATATCAGAGGAATGAATAAGGATATCATCTAAATAGACGATAACAAACTGAAGGGAGATATCGCGGAATATGTCATTAACAAACTCCTGGAACACAGCGGGAGCATTGCATAGTCCAAAGGGCATGACCGTATATTCATAGTGGCCCATACGTGTGTTAAAGGCCGTCTTCCATTCATCGCCTTTACGTATCCGAACTAAATTGTACGCTCCCCTGAGATCCAGTTTCGTGAAAACAGTGGAACCCCGCAATCGGTCAAACAATTCCGGAATAAGGGGCAACGGGTACTTGTTCTTGACCGTGATACGATTCAAGCCCCGGTAGTCGATACAAGGTCTTAAGCCCCCATCCTTTTTCTCCACAAAGAAAAATCCGGCACCGGCAGGAGAGGTAGATTTTCTGATGAATCCTCTGTCTAAATTATCTTTAATATACTCTTCAAGCGCTTGAGACTCGGGTAATGACAAAGGATAAATACGACCTCGCGGTGGGAGTGTCCCGGGCAAAAGTTCGATAGGACAATCGTAAGGTCTGTGGGGAGGTAAAACCTCCGCTTGCTTTTTATCGAACACGTCCTTGAATTCAGAATACACCAAGGGTATAGGCAAGGCAGAAACAGAACGAATGGGGGTGGTGGTGGAAAGACATCGCTGGGAACAGTCCGAACCCCAACCTAGGATATCCCCAGTGGACCACTTGATGGTCGGGTTATGGACGCGGAGCCAAGGAAGTCCTAGAACCATAGGGCAGGAGGGGGACGAAATGATATGGAAGGATATGGTTTCACGATGGAACAGGCCCACGGAGAAAAGCAACGGCGACGTCTGGTGTGTGATGAAGGAGGGTTGAAGGGGTCGTCCGTCAATGGCCGAGACGGCGATAGGAGGGTGTACTTCGACGAAAGGAATCTTCTGGAGGAGGGCAAAGGATTTATCAATGAATGAACCAGCAGCCCCAGAGTCAATCATGGCGGAGACTGAAACCTTTCTTCCATCCCATTCCAGCGAAGCAGGAACAAGTAAATTGTTACAAAACGTAGGAGCGGTACTAAGCTCACCCGGGCAAGGCTCCTTTACTTGGTCCGGGTGCGAGCGTTTCCCGGTTTACTGGGACAAGTGCGAACAAAATGGCCCTTGAGGCCACAGTAGAAACAAAGTCCCTCAGATCTACGGCGAGATCTTTCCATGGTGGATAGTCTGGTGGCTCCCAACTGCATGGGTTCTTCGGAGGATTCAGAAGACATAGAAGGATTCGTGGGAGAGATGGAGCGTGCTTGATGAGAAAAACTGAGTTCACGTTTCATGGCTTTTTGCGACAAACGTTCTCGGATCCGATTGTCCAGCTTGAGTGTCAAGGCGACGAAATCATCCAATTCAGCAGGATGATCCCGGGTGGAAAGTTCGTCTTTAAGCCGTTCCGATAAGCCATCGTAGAAGGCCGCGATGAGAGCTTCGTCGGACCAATTAACCTCAGCTGCAAGAGTCTTAAATTCAATAGCATATTCAGCGACCGAACGGGAGCCCTGGGTGGTATGAAGCAGAGACAAGGACGCAGAAGCAGCTTTGCCTGGGGTGTCGAAAGTCTTCCGGAAGGCCGAAATGAAGGCAGAGCAGTTATACACAAGAGGAGAGTCCCTCTCCCACAAGGGAGAAGCCCAGGCTAGTGCCTTGCCAGACAACAAGGAAATCAGGTATACCACCTTGGCTCTTTCCGAAGGAAACAAGTGAGGAGTTAGTTCGAATTGAATGGAGCACTGGTTAAGGAAGCCCCGGCAGGCCTCCGGTTCCCCATGGTAGCGAGCGGGAGCAGGGAGTTTCACAGACGAGGGAACGGAGGAAGTCCCGGTGTTCGCAGCAGGAGGAGAAGTCGCGACTGGAGAGGAAGTGGAGGAAGCAGACGGAGAACCCCCAGAGCCAGGATCAGATCTGGCCACCAAAACTTGAATAGCCCGGGCCATTTGGTCTAAAGTGTCCTGTATGCTGGAGAAACGGACTTCATGGGAATCCAGCCGTTGTCCGTGGGTGGAGAGTACCTTGCCAAGCTCAGATGGATCCATGACCCTGTTGTAATGTCACTGTTTCGCTGGACTATTAAGGAAGGTCGTCCCCGCAGAAGTTCTTCCGCCCAAACTACCGCTACTGAGAGGGGAATTCCCAGCAGTAGCAGTCCAGGACTTAGATGATCCCAACAGTGGACAACCTCCCACCAGCTGGAGATAGACTCTGAGCGGCAGCAGCCGCGGCAAGGCACAGCACGAGACAGGAGCACAAAGCAGGATAGTCGGACGAGCCAGGGGTCTGATACACGGAGCGGGTAGTCGGACGAGCCAGGGGTCTGATACACGGAGCGGGTAGTCGGACGAGCCAGGGGTCTGATACACGGAGCAGGTAGTCGGACGAGCCAGGGGTCAAAACCAGAGAAAACAAGCAAAGGTACCGAATCGTGGAGCAAGGGAGAGTCAGGCAAGCCGAAGGTCAAAAACAGGAAACAAGATGCACGAGCTAGATACACGAACTGAAGACCACAACAGGGTGCTTGTGAAAGGCACAGCCGGCTTTTAAAACTGGCGCCATTCCACAAGCCCCTCCCAGACCAGGACCAAAACCACGCCCCCCAGCCGTCCATCAATCCTCCTGCAACGTGCAGCGTGCCCGGGAGGCGGACCGACGACCGGAGGACGGGTAAGTATACTGGCTCCGGGAACTACTGTTCCCGGGGCCGAAGCCTCCCCGTGTCCTACTACCTCGGGCGGAGGGTCGTCCGCTGTCCGGGAGGATGTTTTCCCGGGACCCGCGGACAACCCTTCGCCCGCTACTAGTGCCGCGGGCGGAGGACCGACCGCCGTCCCGAACGGCCGGCGTACGGGACCCGCGGCCAGACCTCCTCCCGGCGGCGTCCGGAGCCGTGACGGAGACACTCCCGGCTGCGTCCGGAGCCGGGACAGTGACAGTGTCATTTACTTTATTTTAATCTGCGTACGTATACAATTCTGATGAAGTGGCCCACTGCAGAAAAAACTTGGACACCCCTGAAGTAGAAGGTCAGTAAACAGTAAGCATTTATTTTTCTAAAAACTGTGTTTTTGTATTTGTTAAAAACAAAAAAAATCGGTGTGTGTGTTTGTGTGTGTGTCTCTGGGGGACAAACAACATGCTTTTTTAAATTATTAAACAAAAAAAATAAATCTCTGTGTCTGTATGTGTTCACAAGTTCAGCTCCCCAGTGTCGCCTCTGTCCCCTTTCAGCCCCCCCCTTGTCATCTCTGTCCCCAATCAGTCCCTCCCAGTGTCACCTCTATTCCCTTACATCCCCCCATGTCATTGCTGTCCCCATTCAGCCCCTCCCAGTGTCACCACTGTCACCTCTGTCCCCAATCATCCCCTCCCAGTATCACCTCTGTCCCCTTTCAGCCCCCCATGTCATTGCTGTCCCCATTCAGCTCCCCAGTGTCACCTCTTTCCCCAATGAGCCCCTCCCAGTGTCACCTCTGTCATCTTTCAGCCCTCATGCTGAATTGCAGGCACTGAAAGACAAAATTCATAAAATTAACCTTCAACGCACTGAACTTGCCCTGCGACGGCTTCACCAGACATATTACTCCAAAGGCAATAAGGCCGATACCCTGCTCGCACGGAAGCTTCGAACCCACTCCTCGTCCTCGACAATTCATTATTTACAAACGCCAGATGCCGGAAGGATCTACAATCCTAAACACATCGCTGACCAGTTTGCAGCCTACTACGAATCCCTTTACAACCTACGGTCCCACCCACACGTGCTGCAGCCGCAGGACCAACACATCCGCAGTTTCCTGGACTCCCTTCCCATACCTCAGCTCTCGGAAGATTGTTGGGATGACCTCACTAAACCCCCCACGGTGGACGAAGTCACTTTAGCGATTTCTGTCCTCAAGCCTCATAAAGCGCCTGGACCCGACGGTCTACCTAATTCATACTACCAAAAGTTTAGACATATCTTGGCTCCCCACCTTTGTGACTTGTATACTCATTTGATGGGATCTTCTTCCCTTCCCGACAGAGATGGCTATCGCGCACATCACCACAATACCCAAGCCGGGGAAGACCCCAACTGACTGCGCAAATTATAGACCCATTTCCCTTTTGAATATGGACACAAAATTGTACTCACACCCATTACAGTTCTGCGCCCTTTCCTACCTCACATCTCCGTTGACTCATGGCTGCAGGCTGGTATACTGTCTATTCACCATCTTATTTCACAAGGCCATGTCCACTCTTTCCAAGAATTGAAAACTGACTATTCCCTCTCTAATAAAGACTTTCTACAATTTAAACTCCCTGTCACGACCCAGGTAAGCAGGTCGGGTAGGAGCCCAGTAGCAGGGGATACAAAGGGTTCCGTTTGTACCCCACGATGCATGACGGTAAGTGGGGTGGTACGGACAGGCGCAATAAAACACAGTACAAACAGAATACGTGGAAAGGTACTGTATTGATATAGGTGATATGACCAGCAAGTAAAGGCAGAAAGTCTCTAGGCAGGATGCCCACTGGCAGGGCTGACGGATACGGAGGCCCACTGGATGGGCTGATGGCAGGAAGCCCACTGGCCGGGTTGACGGGTATGGAGGCCCACTGGTAGGGCTGGCGGCAGGAAGCCCACTGGCAGGGCTGACGGGTACGGAGGCCCACTGGCAGGGCTGACGGGTACGGAGGCCCACTGGCAGGGCTGACGGGTACGGAAGCCCACTGGCAGGGCTGACGGCAGGTACAGGCAGGTAGCTCAGGTACAGGCAGGTAGCTCCGGTACAGGCAGGTAGCTCCGGTACAGGCAGGTAGTCATACAAGCGGTCATAACACTACAATGCAAAGGCCCTGACTGCAGTGCTAGGCAGGCTTATAAAGGCTGGGATAATTAGGTAGCAAGGTGCACCTGGACATGATAATCAGCCAGAGTGGTCCTGAGTGGCAAGGGCGGCCACTAGTGGTTGAAAACGGGAATGAGCCACACAAAGTATGAACAAGTCCAGCCAGCGAAGGGTGAAAACGTGACACTCCCATATATGGACGCGTGGGAAAAAGAGCTTCATTGTTTCTTCAATGTTCAAGATAGGTATACAGCCCTAGAACAGATTAAAGGTGTGTCCAGGAATGCCATCCACTTTGAAACAAATTGTAAAGTCATATTCAGATGGTACTATGTCCCCTCCAAGCTCTCCAAGATTTTCCCATCTGCTTCCCCTTTCTGTTGGAGACTGTGTGGCCACAGGGGTACGATGGCCCATGTCTGGTGGGACTGCCCTCTATTGTCTTCCTTCTGGTCCGAAGTCTTCGCACTCATTAATCATTTGCTCCCAGTCTCGATTGTCACTTCCGTCTCAGTCGCCCTCCTAGATATGATCCCTCCTGACCTGGGTTTGCCGTGTCGTAAGATCCTAATACACATCCTCCTAGCTGCTAAGAGTTGTATTGCCAGAAAGTGGAACAACCCTGCACCTCCATCCATACGAGAGGTGCTATACTCTATGGCCACTACACGTACGTACGAATGTATGGCACACTCGGTGCTGGGTACCTCTCATATTTTCCAAGTGACTTGGGACAGATGGGACGACTTTTATCTTACCTCCTTTCCTAATCTCCGTATCTTTGGGGTTTTTTTGTTTTTTTTCCTTCTCTTGCTTTCTTCTTCTTCTCCTCCCTCTTTTCTTCTTCCCTCCCCCTCTTTCCTATCTCCCTCCATCCCTCCCTTCCATGGACAGATCACACATCGTCATTGTCCAGACATGGCATGCCACAGATTTTGTAACTATCTTGCTTCTACTGCTACTTCGGTGTCGACTGCGTTTCTCTCTGGTCCTTTGCTTATCTGAACATGTACCCGATGTATGCCATTTGTTTTGCTATCCATATGTCCGGGTTCTGCTACTTTGTTCTGTGGCACATTGTACTGATTTGGTCTTATGTCTGCTGACTTATGTACCGTTCTCCTCTCTTGTTTTTGTCCATGCATTGTTTACAAAAACCATTAAAATTTCAAGTGAAAAAAAAATTATGTTAAACCACATTTGAATCATATTTGTCTTGCTTTATTACATCAATATGCGTTAGAAAATCAGGAAAAGATGGGCATGTATGGTGGGCTGATTCGGTGGCACAATGGGCCACTTGACTTGCCCCCCCCAGGCCTTAGGCTGCCAGCCATTCCCTGAGGGCCAGGATGCTCGCTAGTACTGCTGCATGCAGCTGGTATTATTCCTGGCCCTAAGCAAGGCCCCAGGCTAGAGGTCATGTGACTACTTTGTTTTGTACACCTGCTGGCTTTGTGCACATGACAGAAACCTGAAATCAATCTGTCTCACAGACCTTTGTGATTGATTAGTAGTGGACAAAATATACAACCGATTGCCAACACAACCCAGGAAAAATACAAACTCTGCCTTTTTGGCGGCCAGAGAAAGTGTTATGACGGAGCTTGCTCTGGTGGACACAAGAGTAGTAGTGAAGGACCACTTGGACATGGACACACTGTGCATTTACTGTGCCCCTCAAATTAACAGCAAAACTGCAATGTAATTTGTGCTCCACAAAGATTTAAGGCTTTACTGGTGGCAGCAGTCCACTGCAGAAACGTATTGGATTGTATAGCAAGCTGCAGAGAGCGTTCCATGGCGGATATGGCTCTGGAACAGTAGGCCTAAAGGACTACTTGGACACGCCGCATGAGCACAGCTCAGTGTTTTGACCTGCCTAATTAATGGCACAACTGCACAAACTTATTTTGTATTCTACAAAATTATGAGGCTTTACTATTGAAACATAACCTAGGGACAGTGAAAATACGGCTTCTAATTTAAAAAATTAAATAACATTTTTAAATTAAAAAAAAAATACAATGAATTAGTAGATAGTGTTCAGTTGCAAATCTGTGCAGTTTATATGACCCATCCCTACCCTAGTCAATTTTGTGTAGTAATAAATTTACACTGGAGATGAGCTGAGAAAACTAAAGCCAGGCTGACACCGAGACTCAGTCTAATACTGTTTGACTGTATTGTCCAACTAACACTGACAGACACCGTGGTGATCTAACGCTCATGTGTTTCTGGCTTCTACTGACAAATGGCATCTGTAAGCTTATATGTATGTAAATGTACACTGGCCAGAGTAACAATGGAAAGAAAAACCCTCAGTCTGTTGGAAATAGACTTGGGTGCCGGTGGAAAGTTTGTGTTCATTTTTGTGGAAAAAAAAATCCACGTATTAGATGAAATCTGTCCATCTCCGTCTTCTGTTCGGACAAAAACCGTCCAGCATTTTCGGAAATCCCAATCGTCTGTCCTTTTGCCATGGAAACAAGAGATAACCACATAGAAGAAGTTGAATTAAAATGGCAAGATTCTCCTTTTAGTGTAGTTAAAAAAAATTGGCAACCGCAGCAACAAACAAATTAACGAAGATTTTTGTATTGCGCACTTTTGTTTTTCGTTTCTTTCGTCCAATATTGCTGTGACGGAATGACCTGTCATACAGGGCCCCAAGGTACTCAGAGATGGCTCCAGCCTGGCTGTCAAACAAAGATAGGAACTCCATTGTTTAATTAATCCCATCAATAGGATTGCTGCCAGGGGATTAAAGGTTGGGTTGAATACATGTATCTGTTAATTTATGTTAATGCAGTTCTGTGGATATGAGTCTATGTTTTACAACAATAAACAGTTCATTCCTGCTGTACTCAATTCAAGGTAGTTGTGTCTACTTATTGGGTACACGGGTTCCAAGGTGTGCATGCTGACTGGTGCTGGAAGTGATTTCGGGGACAACAGGAGGATACATGTGGGTGATCTCTGGGAGTTACTATAGCTCTCTTGGTGAACCCGTTATAATTGCATTTATGTGAGTTTGTAAAATTTGGCGCGAAAATGCATTCATACAAAAAGAATGTGCAAGATGGAACCATCAATCACAGCCATAATCAATGAGACTGTGCCTCAACTTCATGTTTGTTTCGGTTACTTTTGGTTACGTTTATCAATCAGTCTATACCCTCCTACACACAGTCCTTTCTTATTTTCCCTTCTGAAAAACACCAAAACAGACTAACGAATGAATAAATAACAGGAGGGTTAGTGGCTGCGCTCTCACGGATGTGAATATGTGAAAGAAAGAGAAACACAATAGTGCAATATGTCTCAAAGCATATTTTTTGTAAAATGAAGGCCGCAAGTGGCTACTCACATTTGGTGGGGGCTTCTTCAGTTAGCCTCAAAGTATGCGCTTGGGCGATATAAACCTCGCCTTAAAGATTTCTTTGGCAGCACTATGCAATATGGGTTTCTTCAGTTTGCCCCAAGATGTGCATTTAGGTGGTATAATCCTTGCCTTGGAATTTCTTTAGCCTCAGCCTTTGGAGCAGTCTGGAGTGTCCACAGTTCCTTTTTGGTGAGCAATGATAGAATTGCTCACTCCTCAGCGCATAGGTGGTAAAATCCCCACCAAGGATATAGTGGTGGCTGACAGCTAAAGAAATTCCAAGGCAAGGATTATACCACCTAAATGCACATCTTGGGGCTAACTGAAGAAACCCATATTACATAGTGCTGCCAAAGAAATCTTTAAGGCGAGGGTTATATCGCCCAAGCGCATACTTTGGGGCTAACTGAAGAAGCCCCCACCAAATGTGAGTAGCCACTTGCGGCCTTCATTTTACAAAAAATAAGCTTTGAGACATATTGCACTATTGTGTTTCTCTTTCTTTCACGTATTCACATCCGTAAGAGCGCAGCCACTAACCCTCCTGTGAACTACTCTACCTGTCCAAGCCAAGAAGAGGAAACCTTGGCAAGTGGTTCTGCTGCTACATCTACAATAACTTTGTTTTAAAAAGGACTTTTTTTATTTATAATTTTTTTATTTTATTTTTTTTTTAAATTTGCTTTAGCGGTTTTATCCTACCCCTTTTAAGTTAACGAATGAATAAATCAGTGTATAAAAAATATTCAAAGGTTTCTTGCTTGTTTTTTTTTTTGGCAGGGGGCACTTTTTATTTTCAGAGATCCCTTTGAATGCACAAATTAGGCAAATGTCTATTGTCTATAAAGAAGTTCAAACAGGGAGAACATGGTAGAGCAGAATTGAGAGAAACTTGAAACTTCCTCATCATAAGCTTTCAACATATAGTTGAACCACTCTACCAATCCATCTGTTTGTGCATGATAGGCAGGAGGTCCTTTATGATTATTTTCAACAATTTTATAGACACCAGCAGGGCTAGTCTGGTTTTTTTCTGACCAGTAAGTTGGCACTAAAGAAACAAGACAAGGAAATGTTCTGTAGTTTTTCCCTACCTAATTTAAACACTATTTAAACATCATTAATTATCACCACTCTTTTTTTTTATATTGTCTTGCCAGCAGAGGATATTCTCCCTGATGTCTCCTTACACTCAGAAAGAACAAGCTCTGATAGATGTAATAGAAAGAGTACAGTCTCATTCTCCCATTCCAGATTAGCACAGACAAGTTTATGTCACTTGTACTTTGTTCTTGCTTCCTTTTCTCCCTGGGATTTTGGGATGTGCTGTTAGTTCAAGTTTATGGTATTGATATAGCAGGGAATTGAGTATGTATGCCATATTAATGAAAGTAGACACAAGGAATAGTATTTAATGAATATTCTTTTGTAATCCAGATAGCCACAGGTTAAATACAAAATTAGTAATGGAGACAAAATTTAAAATGTGAGGTCTCCCAAAAAATAAAGTCAGTATCCCTGAGCTGTCTTTCGTTACTGCTGCTGTCTTTTTATGTGACCCCTGCCACAGAGGCTTTGCTGTAGATTTATCCAATTTTTCCTCTGAAATCCTTGTTGGCTGACAATGTAGAACTGGTAGGATCCAACTGGCTCTTAGCTTCCATTACGTTTCCCATTAGATAAAAAGCCTGAGAGAAGGGCATTTTATCAATGGGAATTATTTATATGAATAAACTGTTCTAGTACAAGGGGAAGGATCTCCTCTTTCCTGTCCTCTGAGTACTTTAATATCCATTCTTCTTTAATGAGGCTGTAAGTGACAGAAAACTGCCCCTTTAACAGCAGAACTGATTGATTCTACATGATGCTTCCCTATCTTAGCTGGTGTGAGATGCTGCAGAAATGATCTACAAAAAAGACATACATACTCATCCAATCTGATAACCAATATTCTTAGTAAATACATTCCTTCATACCATACCAGTAACATCTATAGTCCATGAATTCTATGAGTAGTCTAATGTATTTGCTTTGCAAAAGCCGACAAATGGTTAAAGGCTGTGTTACTATGCCTTACTTGGTACAATGTTCCATGCAAAGTGCTCCATGTGTTTGAGAGATATCTCCTAGCTCATTTGGAAAGAAAACAATTGCAGTAATGATGAGCTAACTCTTTGGCAATCATAGCAAAATACTTAGTATAATGCTTTGTGTTAGTGGATCTGAATGCCCATCCTGGCTGTTGCTGAATACTTTAAATAAACATGAATACTAACTTAACTCTTCAGTATCGCAGAGAGCCAGAAATCCATTCCACAGAAATATTACATAAACTATAACCAATCCCCTTCTCATCAATAGTGGTGAAGGAATAGATTTAATAGATCTAAACAGAAATGCTACACTTTACACTACTTGCCAAATAGCTCCCACGCTTTAACTGTACTACAAACTGTTTTTAAACCTGGAAACGTCTCCAAATTTTCCTTGGAGGTGCAGATCTGACAGCTCATTTTATGGTCACCAGGACAATGTCAATCCAATAACATCCACTACCCTGCTTTTTCCCGCAACTAGCCACCACTTTAGTAAGTACTACAATCTTTCTTTGTATAGCACATATGAGAATGGGGTCATAAGTGTTGTAGGTCAATCTAGTAGTGAGTTACTAAGGTAAGACACAGAGCCATGTGGTTTCACAGTCTGGTCTCAATGTACAGTAGGTAATCTAGGTCAGATCGTTACTGTCTGAGAAACAATAAATAATTAAATGTATTAATATTTAAAATATTTGTTCATTTAAAAGCATTATAAATCTGATAAGACACAGGGATGAATGTGAGGACTCCGTGCCATATATTGCAGCATTGGTACTTCAAAGTTGAAAGACGTTCTGGAAAGGTGAAAAAGCCAGCCATCCAGGACCAATTTGTCCAGTCAGGGTGGGCCTTGGGACTGTTAGAACTCTGCTAAATGTATGTAAGGTGGGGTATCACGTTGTGGGTAAAACACTTATGTAACACTAACAGGACCCTTACTAAGGAAAATCTCCAGTGTGTCAGGGCTATCTCAAATTAGGAAGCGAGTCACAAAGCTACATGGATACACAAAGACACACAAAGCCATAATGGACATGCACATACACACACACACACACACAGATATGATGCTTAATAGCCATAACCACATGCGTTCACAAAGAGATCCCGCAAAAATACATATAAACATCCATACACATCATTTCTACAAATACAAATCCCTGCTCCAATCTGAAAAGTCTCCTCCTGCAGCTGCTGGCTGGGGGATTTTTAAACAGTTACGTAGACTCTTTTTTTTTTTACAAGCACACAGCAATGTAGCTTTCACTGTTATTGACTGTAACATGAAACTAAAATTAAACTATTTACTGGTTGCTCCTGTCACATGACAGGAAGTAAGGAAACTGTGTCTGCTATCAAATGATGCCCATAATGGAATCTGTGCGTGTCTCTGCAAATACTCCTGCTACAGGCGAAGGGTCCCATGCACTAAATGGGTCCCCATCACCAGCAAAACAATTACTATATGGAATGTTGTGAAGTGCTGACGAATACATGAACTACACTGCACCATATAACAGCAAGTGGGGGCCCCTTCATACCAGGGCCCTGGGGCACTTCTCCATTGTTTATCCACCCTCGTATGTAGGACAGTTACATAGTTACATAGTTATATAGGCTGAAAAAAGACATGCGTCCATCATTTTCAGCCTTTCCTATATCTGTTAATTTGTTGCTGTTGATCCAAAAGAAGGCAAAAAAAAACCCCCGGTTTCGCTCTTTCCAATTTTGCACTAACCAGGGGAAAAAAATTCCTTCTTGACCCCAAAATGGCAGTCAGATTTCTCCTTGGATCAATAAGCTGTTTCCCCATAATTAAAGATTATATCCCTGAATATTATGTTTTTCCAGGTATCCATCCAGTTGCAGTTTAAACGTCTGTACAGACGCCGATAAAACTACCTCTGCAGGCAGAGAATTCCACATCCTTATTGCCCTTACTGTAAAAAACCCTTTCCTCTGCTTTAGTCTAAATCTCCTTTCTTCCAGTCTGAACGCATGACCACGTGTCCTATGCATAGTCCTGTTTATGAACAGATTTCCACACAATGGTTTTTTATTGGCCCCGAATATATTTATATAATGTTATCATATCCCCTCTGAGGCGAAATTTTTCTAAACTAAACAGATTTAAATTAGTTAACCTTTCTTCATAACTATAGTGCTCCATTCCTTTTATTAATTTTGTAGCCCGCCTCTGCACTCTTTCTAGTGCTTTGATATCCTTCTTTAGAATAGGTGCCCAAAATTGCACAGCATATTCAAGGTGCGGCCTCACTATTGATTTATACAGAGGCAAAATTATATCTTTATCCCGTGACTTGATGCCCCTTTTTATACACAAAAATACCTTACTGGCCTTAAAACCGCAGACTGACATTGCACATTGTTGCCTAGTTTGTTGTCTATAACAATTCCCAAATCCTTCTCATTTGTCGTTACCCCTAATTCACTACCGTTTAGGGTGTAGGTTGCTTGTGCATTCGCTACCCCGAAGTGCATAACTTTACATTTATCTACATTGAATTTCATCTGCCATTTGTGTGCCCAGTCCCCCAGTCTATCTAGATCCCTCTGCAGCACTGTAATATCCTGCTGGCCCTGTATTACTTTACCTAGTTTAGTGTCATCTGCAAACACAGAAACATGACTTTCAACGCCTACTGCCAGGTCATTTATAAATATGTTGAATAAAATTGGTCCCAGAACAGAACCCTGAGGGACACCACTTACCACTTTTGACCAGCTTGAAAATTTACCATTTATAACAACTCTCTGTTCCCTATCTCTAAGCCAATATTCTACCCAAGAACAAGAATTTGCATCTAAACCAATTTCCTTCAGTTTGAATACTAACCGATTGTGTGGAACTGTGTCAAACGCCTTGGCAAAATCCAAGTAGATTACATCCACTGCAACCCCCTGATCGACACTTCTACTTACTTCTTCATAGAATGCAATTAAATTAGTTTGACAGGACCTATGTTTCTTAAAACCATGCTGATTTTTGCTAATAATACTGTTCTTCCCGAGGAATTCTTGAATATTATCCCTAAACAGCCCTTCAAATACTTTCCCAGCCACGGAAGTTAAGCTCACAGGTCTATAATTTCCGGGCACAGAGTTTGAACCCTTTTTGAAAATAGGAACCACATCTGCCTTCCTCCAGAATCCCGAAAGATTAGAAACAGAGGTTCACTTATTTTCTGAGTCCTTAAGTACTCGTGGGTGAATACCGTCAAGCCCCGGAGCTTTGTTAACATTCATTTTCTTTAGTTGCTGCAGCACCTTGTCCTGAGCCATCCACTCACAGTTTGACTGAAATTTTTTCTCAGTGGTTCTATGTATATCCATTGCCATAGGTTCCTCCTTAATATATACTGAGGAAAAATAGTCATTTAAAGTTTCTGCTTTTTTCCTGGTCCTCCTTAACCAACACTCCCCTCTCTGTTTTTAATGAACCTACGTTTTCATTTTTTGTTTTTTTAGAATTTATGTACTTAAAGAATTTTTTGGGGTTAGTTTTGCTCTCTTTGGCAATCACCCTCTCATTTTCTAGTTTAGCCCATCTAATCACCTTTTTGCATGCTTTATTGGCTTCCTTATATCTTATATAGGATGCCTCTGATTCGTCTGATTTAAATGCTGTAAAAGCCATTTTCTTATTTTTAATTTTCTGCTTAACGTCCCCACTAAGCCACATCGGTTTCAATTTGTTTCTTTTATATTTGTTTCCTAGTGGTACATACTGAGAAGTGTACCCTGCTAATATTTGTTTGAAAATACTCCATTTTCCTCAGTATTTTTATCAATGAAAGAGTTTTTGCCAGTCAATAAGTTTTAAAGCTGCCCTTATCTTATTGAAATTGGCCTTCTTAAAATTATACGTTTTAGTATTCCCCATGGGCAATTTATTTTTTGAGTTTTTTTCAAAAGAGACCATATTGTGATAACTATTACCCAAGTGCTCCCCCACTTGAATGTTAGACACAAGATCAACATTGTTTGTTATCACCAGATCCTTTCTAGTTGGTGCTTGTACCAGGTGTGACATGAATGTGTCATTTAACAGGTTCAAAAACCTGAATCCCCTTGCAGAACTACTAGTCCCTCTATCCCAATTTATGTCCGGGTAATTAAAATCTCCAATAATTAACATGTTACCTTTCTCAATTTGCTCTAACAATTGCTCTTCCTCATCATTATTAAGATTAGGTGGTTTATAAACATATCCCAACCAGTAGTTATTTTCCTTTTTTTTGCCCCAAGTTGATATCTACCCATAAAGCTTCCACAAATCCCTTGTTGCCTTCAAGATGCTTAATATTTGACTTTAGCTCATTGTTAACATACAAGCATACTCCTCCTCCCTTCCTGCTTTTTCTGTCCTTCCTATACAACGTATAACCTTTTAAGTTAACTGCTCAGTCATGGGTCTCATCCCACCATGTTTCTGTTATGCCTATTATATCATATTGCTTAGTGTATGCTATTGCCTCTAGTTCTCCCATTTTGTTATTTAGGCTCCTTGGATTAGCAAGCATACATTTAATATTACCCTGAGTCTCTTGAATTTTATGAGAATTTTTATTAATACATACCTCCTCTGTTCTGATCTTGCCCCTCCCCCCATCTCCACCCCCCTTGTTCTGATCTGAGGCCCCTCTCCTTTCTGCGCTATCTCCATTTTCAAGATCTCTATGTCCCTCCCCCCTACCAATAGTTTAAAAACCCCTCTATAGCCTTCTAGCCATCCTCTCCCCTAGCACAGCAGACCCGCTTCCGTTTAGGTGCAATCCATCACCACTACAAAGATTGCACCCAAGCACAAAATCAGCCCAGTGCTCTAGAAAGCCAAAACCCTCCTTCCTACACCATGACTTTAGCCACGCATTTACCTCCCTGATCTCCCGCTGCCTTTCTACTGTTGCGCGTGGCACAGGTAATATTTCTGAAAACACTACCTTGGAGGTCTTTTTCTTCAGTTTATCTCCTAATTCCCTGAAATCATTCTTTAGGACCTTCCATTTTCCACTGACTTTGTCATTGGTACCAATATGGACCATGACAGCCGGGTCTTCCCCAGCCCCTCCCAATAATCCATCCACTCTGTCAGCAACATGCCGGACCCGAGCACCCGGGAGACAGCAAACTGTCCAGTTGAGCCTATCAGAGCGGCAGATTACCCTATCTACTCTCTTAATAATAGAGTCCCCTACCACCACAACCTGTCTAGCCTTTCTTACGCTCTCAACCCCATTCATACTAGAGGGGCTGTTCCCTCGGCTGTTAGAAGGAACAGCTTCCTCCAGTATAGCTACTCCTGAGCTGATGCACCCAACATCTTCACTCAAGCGGGCAAATCTGTTAGGCTGCATAAGGTCAGGACTAGCTAAACCTTTCCTCTTTCCTCCCCCTCTACCACCACATGTAACTGTTACCCAGCTACATGTCTGTTCCCCAGCTGACTTATCTCCTCCCTCTTCACTACCTGCACCCACTAAACTCTGCTCAGTGAGCAGCAGACTCCTTTCAAGATTGTCTATCTCTCTCAAAGCAATTTGCTTCTCCAGATCTCTAATATGAGCTTCCAGAGAAACCACTTGCTCACACCTGCCACAGAGGTATGGACCCTGGACGGATTCATCCAGGCATGCATACATGAAGCAAGATGTGCAGTCAGATCATCAATCTTGCTAACTCCCATAACCATACTCACCATCAAGTATAAGAGAGAAAATAAATAAATGAGAATCTACAAAATAACAGTTAAACAAGAACACTTGTCAAAAATAAACAGTTAAAAGTACAGAACTATAGTTCAACAAAAATAGTCCAATAAATATATAGCAGTATAAATACAGTACCTTGTGGAACCCCTTTTTCTCTTTCCAACTCCTGTTTCTTTTTAACTCCTACTTAAAATAGCCTACTTGGAAAGAGACTCTCAATGCAGAAGTAACTCAAGTGAGCCAGTTGCTTTGTCCAATCCAATCAAGTCAGCCCAATCACTCTTTCAACCCCATGAGTGCCAACTACGCATGTCCTACATAGCAGCCAAAGCTACGTAGGATATGTAGCGGCCCTTTTTTACCCTGGCTAGCTCAATTGATGGCTTTAAGCCTTCAAATGCTGCCCTGCGTTGAGGAGTGCAATTTTACTTATGGAAAAAAGCTGCACAGCAGCTTCAAGGAGGGCGTTGAGGGTTTCTTTGGTCCCATGATTGCAGCAACAAAGGTATTAACACCTCACAGTGGCTCTCATGAATGCTTGTGGGGACAAACTATTGAGCACCAGGATTTATACAGTGAAAAAAGTATTTAACAGCAATGACTTGGAAGTCAAAGGTGATTCGAGGTCAGTTAGCTCTGCAGCAATTCAGAGTACTGCAGAGCCAATTAGGAGTGTACTGATGATGATCAGACCACTCCTGACCAATAGGGGTGCCCTGATCATTATGTCACTTGATGACACCTCCCCCTCTCGTCATTGACAGCTGTCATAGAGAGAGGACATCTAGATCATGTGGGTTAAATTATTATTTTTTACAACATTTTTATTATCTGTTCACTGATTAGTAATACTTTTGGCCACAGATTGATTGGTCCCATCGATCAATGTCAGGGGCCCAAACCTATCACTTACAATTTCTTACAGATTTTAGTTTTAGATACTAATTTTGGTGAATAACACTTTTGAACCTAAGAAATTTTTGTTTGATCACTAATTAATGTCCCTTTAAGTCACTGATCATTGCTATGTCTCATAGATCAATAGTCAGTGACCTAATCTAATCATAACAACTAACACTGTACACTAACTGTAACTTAGCTTGTTTAATGAAATGACATGTCAGGCACATTACCTGACTGTTTTTGTGTGACGTGCATGGCCCGTCATTGGACGTTAAAGGGTTAATGATCTTTTTGGTTACTAATTATTGATCAGTCTCATGATCAATAGCCAGTGACCTAATCTGATCATCATTCCTATCACTAACATTATACAGTTCTGTAACCTAACCCTAACATCTAACCGTACCTATCACTATCCACTAACGGGACCCTATTGTTATTTTCACTATGCTGTTATGTTAGTTATTTGCGTGTGTCAGGACTCGGGTAATCAGGTCGGGTAGGAGTCCATGTGCAGGGAATACTTGGGGTTCGGTCTGTAACCCACGATACATTATTATACAAAGACACCACAAGCAGAAATCTAGGTAATGCAATGTATTGTATGTATTATGACAGGACAAACAAATAAGGGTTATACAGTCTGTTAGCAAGAAAGCGGATGCATGGCTGGATAAATAAATGCCGGTAATAAGTCTTTTGGCAGGGAGCCCACTTGGAAGGGCACGAAAGGCAGAGAGCCCACTTGGAAAGGCAGAGAGCCCACTTGGAAAGGCAGAGAGCCCACTTGGAAGGGCACGAAAGCCACATAGCCCACTTGGAAGGGCACGAAAGGCAGAGAGCCCACTTGGAAGGGCACGAAAGGCAGGTAGTCCACTTGATAAGGACACAAAGCAGGTAGTCCACTTGATAAGGACACAAAGCAGGTAGTCCACTTGATAAGGACACACAGCAGGTAACCATGAATGGTACAGGTACAGCGCCACAGCAGAATGGTCCACAGACTTCAATACAAAGGCAGAGCTGGATGAACTAGCCAGGATTCAATCCCGGAGACAAGGGGCAGCTGGATGTAATGATTAGGGTTCAATTCAGGTAATAAGGTACATCTGATCCTGGTAATTGAGCCCCTCCCCGGGGCGTCAACATCCGCCATACACTGCATGGCAGCAGACGCCTGTTTTCAGAGTTTAGGAGGCGGTGGTAAAATGTGTACATGCAAAGAGTTAAAATACCAGCATTTGAAATAGCCTGGGTGTCTAGTTTTCTAGTATATGGTTTTACAGCACATGGGGGAAAGAATTACCAGATTTGGGAAAAATGGTTTTGAAATAGCAAAACGCTACCTGTACTTATTGCCCCATAACGTGCAGAAGAAAAAAAAACAAAACATGAAAACATTGGGTATTTCTAAACTCAGGACAAATAGTAGAATCTATTTAGCAGGTTTTTTCATTAGCTTTTATAGATAAGTAAAAGATTTTTCAAGTAAAAGTTAGGCAAAGTCCTTTTTCCCTAAATTTTTCACCATATTTTATACTTTTTTATAGTAAAAATTATGATACAATCAAAACAATGACCTCTAAAGAAAGCCCTTCTTGTCCTGAAAAAACAATATATAACTTGTGTGGGTTCAGTAAACGGGAAAGAATAAAAGTACATCTGAACACAAGCAGCGCAGAAAAGTTAAAATAGCCATTGTTACGAAGGAGTTCAGGTCCTTTGGCTTTGTGCTTCCAGGAAATATATAGTTTACGGGGTTATTTTGTTGTTTAGCAGTAGTTATACCCTGAAAGTATGAAGTGTGCCTAGTTTAGCTGCTAGGAAAAGGTGAAACCGCTTTGCACTCTCATCATTTGGGGGTCTCTTGTGACCATGTAATGCTCACATACCACACATGTGAAGTGCAAGATTATTTTTATTGTTTAATTTCTTCTTATAGACATCCCTGCATGCATCTGTCCCAAAATGCACCTGATGTGAAAAAGTAAAGGAAAAAACTCCACATCTGTTTTGTTTTTTCACATATCCATAGGTGCAACTTCCAAATTTGGAAGGTGCTGGTGTAGAATCGACTGCATGGGACTTGCCGATATGCCCCTATTCCGAGGCCCAATACAGTCTATGGTATATACCATATTTACTCGATAATAAGACAACCCCCCAAAGTCTGAATATCATTGAGAAAAATGCATTTTTTGTTTTTATTTCCTTTTATTTGCCAACCTGCCCCCCAGTTATGCACATCTGCCCCACATCTTGTTACTCTGTCCCCCTGATATGCCTTATACCCTCCTATATGCCACTCTGCCTCCCAGATATGCCTTATACCCCATATATGCCCTATATCCCCCTATTTGCCACTCTCCCTTCCATCATATGCCTTGAACCCCCTATATGCCACTCTGCCTCGCTGATATGCCTTATACCCCCCTAATTACTACTCTGCTCACCAAATTTGCCTTTAACCCCTATATGCCACCTCCCGACTTACCGATGCATCCCTAGACTTGTCTCCTATGCTCCAGACTCCCTGGTGTCAAGTGGTGTCAAGCGATGCGCGCAGACAACCTCCACTGCTACCAGGAACTTCCGTGGAGGTTGTCTGCGCGCATCATGCAGATGTTCGACGGCTGCCAGAGAGGAAGATCCAGGTCTCCTGCAGCACTGCATGGGATCATTCTCTCTCTAGCAGCCAGTGAACGTCTGCGCAGTGGAGGTTCTCTGCGCTCATCTCGCAGACGTCCACTGGCTGTAAGAGAGGAGGATCCAGGTCTCCTGCAGCGCTGCAGGGGATCTGGATCTTAGTCTTTAAGTCAGACCTCTAATTTGAGGTTTGATTATAAGACAACCTTGAATATAAGAGGAGAGGTATTTCACTCTGGAGCATGTTCCAATTTTGTACCCACAGTGCCAAAAGAAATATGCCCTACCCATGCATGTGGAGTATTCCTGTACTCGGGGGTGTTTCTGAATACAAATCTCAAGTTGTTTCAGTAAATAACATACCCAGGGAACAGGTACTGAAATACTGTGTTTTTATAGAATAAGCTTGCTAAAAATGAAAAAAAACCCTAAATTTTACTGCAATGCTTAGGACAGATTGACACTAAAATGGTTAAAATGGCCCTAGTAAAATACTTTGGGATGTCAACCTAAAAAAAATCTATACAGCAGTTTTTCTGGATGCTATTTGGGCCCAACTCCCAGCATATCACATTTAAAAAAATCTTGTTTAGAAACAGTGATGCGCGTCATTCATATTTAACCCTGTAATTGCCAAAATAAATGAAAATACCAGGCATATAAAAATATATCGCAAAGGTTCGTCTACATTAACAGACACAAAAACAGTAACCTACAAATAGAGTGACAGCCCAACATACAATGCAACACTTTTCAGGACTAACCTGCAACCAAAAGGCCCAACATAACCCAGCACACCAGATTGCTCCATCCATGCAGGATGGTGGGCAGAGAGAGACTGAACTAAGATTTTGCATTCAACAGGCCTATTGAATTGCATGTGAGATCACTGGAGGTGTGCCCTCCTTAACATATCAAAAGACACATGTGATACAGGAAGAGTTCAACTGGCAAAAACATTGACAATACTTGTTATGTCACTGTCACAACCAGTGTTCCCTCTAAACTGTGCGCTTGTGCGCGCGCACATAACTTTTTGAGGGACCGCACACGTCCTAAAATTGTGCGCACGGGGAGCTGGGGGAGAGGGCAGTCCGTCCAGGGTGACGCTGGCACTCCTCCAGTGACGGACAGTAATGTCCGCCGCTGGAGGAGCAAGCTCGGTTGGAGAGATCAAAAATCTCACCCCAATCAATCAAGGGAGCGGGAGGTCTGTTAATGCACACCTCTGATCCTGCTCCCTTGCCATGCCCACGGCAACTGATGCTGTGCGTCAGGATTTGATGTCAGATCCTGGCGCGCAGCACTGAAGCCACGGCCACCGTCTTTACTGTACTGGAAGGACAGGACACAGAAGAAGAAGTAGCAAGAGGAAGAACAAAGAGGAGGAGGAAAAGTAACTAACAGAGGAAAGGTAGGAAAACATTAAGTGAGAGTGGATTAGTAAGTGTCTGACAGTGATGGGTGTTATGTAGTTTATGCTGAATGTTTGTGAATGAGTGCGTGTGTGTGATAGCATGGATGTGCAAGTGGGGGGGTAGCATGGCATAGGGAGGCTGTAATCACATTAATATGATGTCCAGGTTCCAGCATGTACTGGCTGCCTGGGCATGATAGGAGTGTGATTGCTGTTAGCAATTATGTATCTATATATATATATATACATATATAATATTGTTTTTTTGTCCAATTTTGGTGTGTTATTTTTAATAAAGTGGGTTTTTGTTTTTTTTAAAGGGGGGGTCATTTTCAGTTTCGGTCAAGTGAATGCTGAATTTTCGTTCCAGAATTTTCATTTCGGTGCATCCCTATATACTAAGCCAGACACTGAAGCGGTAGGTCTACACCACATCAATGTTTGGCTTAGTATATAGTGATAGGGGTTATGCTACATTATTGGCAATGTCTGGCTCAATGTATAGTGATAGGTGTTGTGCTGTGCCTCAGTATATAGTGATAGGTGTTATGCTGTACCACCGTCAGTGCGTGCCTCAGTATATAGTCATAGGTGTTATGCTACCCCACCGTCAATGTTTGCCTCAGTATATAATGATAGCAGTTATGCTGTACCACCGTCAATGAGTGCCTCAGTAAATAATAACAGTTATGCTGCACCACTGTCAATATTTGTCTCAGTATATAATGATAGCAGTTATGCTGCAACACCGTCAATGTCTGCCTCAGTATATAGTGATAGGTGTTATGCTGTACCCCAGTCAATGTGTGCCTCAGTATATAGTGATAGGTGTTATGCTGTACCCCAGTCAATGTGTGCCTCAGTATATAGTGATAGGTGTTATGCTGTACCCCTGTCAATGGTTGCCTAACGACAGAAGTTATGCAGTTTTTCCCAATAAAAAAAAATTATATATATATATATTGTCAGGACTCGGGTGATCAGGTCAGGTAGGAGCCCATGCGCAGGGGATACTTGGGGTTCAGTATGTAACCCACGGTGCATGATTATGCAAACAAAGACACCACAAACAGAAATCCAGGTAATGCAGTGTATTTCATGTATATAACAGGACCAGCAAATAGGGGTAATATAGTCTAAGCAAGTAACCGGACGTATGGCAAAATAAAATACAGGTAATAAGTCTTTTGGCAGGGAGCCCGCTTGGAAGGGCGCGACAGACAGAGAGCCCGCTTGGAAGGGCGCGACAGACAGAGAGCCCGCTTGGAAGGGCACGACAGACAGAGAGCCCGCTTGGAAGGGCACGACAGACAGAGAGCCCGCTTGGAAGGGCACGACAGACAGAGAGCCCGCTTGGAAGGGCATGACAGACAGAGAGCCCGCTTGGAAGGGTACAAAAGGCACAAAAGTAGGGAGTCCACTTGGAAGGACACAAAAGCAGGGAGTCCACTTGGAAGGACACAAAAGCAGGGAGTCCACTTGGAAGGACACAAAAGCAGGGAGTCCACTTGGAAGGACACAAAAGCAGGGAGTCCACTTGGAAGGACACAATAGCAGGGAGTCCACTTGGAAGGACACAATAGCAGGGAACCAGGAACAGTACAGGTGCAGAGCCACAGCAGGAAGGTCCATAGACTTCAATACAAAGGCCCTGACTGAAGGGCAGGGCAGGGCAGGTTCATAAAGGCAGGGTAATCCAGGTAACAAGGCCCAGCTGGATGTAGACTAGGGCTCAACCCAGGTAACAAGGCACACCTGAGTTCTGAGTGCTCCAGAGGGCGGCCACTAGTGGTCGCAGATGTAAACGCCACAGGTATAAAAAAGCCATGGTTCAGGCAGCGAAAAATTGGTTCCTGACATATATATATATATATATATATATATATATATATATATACACATACACACACACACACACACACACACATATATATATATATATTGATCCTTTATGCAGCCCGGAGCCCCCCGCTCGTGATTCGCTCATAATTAACTTTTGCAGTGAGAATTTCACCTTTAAAAAAGACCATGGAGTCAAAAGAGTTGGAAATATATAGCTCTACCCCCTTGCAATGTGATTTGTTTTCAGCTCCACCAACTTCCCTTTATATGGACTGTAGAAGCATATTGTGCGCACAAAATTTTGGCTCTGGGAAAAATTTTGCACAACAGAAAATTTCTGCGCACACCACCCAAGAAAAATTAGAGGGAACATTGGTCACAACTTACCTTTCCGGGGAAGCTTCGTCCGGACACCACCCCTCCTGCTCGCGGTAAAGCAGCAGACCACGAGTCTCTGCTCCACTCTGTTCTCCTCCTGGCAGCCAGCAAGTGACTCACAGGAGGGGGCCGTCCATTCTGAGAACCGACAGGGGGCGTTCCTGCTTGGGCGGTCCCGAGTCCCGCTGGGGGGCGTGGCTTTGTGTAGCGCCGGATTTAAAAGTCCCGCTTGCAGTGACCCTTGTGTAAGTCACGCACCTGTTACCCAAAAACCCTTTCAGCCACAACTTCATCCTGAGAGATACCGAATGGGGAGGGCCCCAAAGAAACACCCAGAGCTTTAAAAACTTAAATAAAAAAAAAGAGAAAACCCTTAAACTGATTGCCCCAGCACAACATTTAAAAGGTATAACGCCCTGTCCCCATTCACAACCCCCAAACCCGTTAATTCATAAGTATGAAAAATACTACCCTATAGGATACTATATGTAAGGGATAGATATGGCCCTCTAGAAAAAATAAATAAATGTGGGGTATTTCCTTAATCAGGAGATGCAGCTAAACAATTTTGGCTGGGTTTCTCTACCATAACACATAACCTGTGCAAAAAAGGCAACCTTTGACAGTGAATGGTGGCCAAATAGCTGCATGAAAAGCGCCCAAATACCCCTGATAGGTATCTAGTCTGGAATGTCTGCTTTACATAAATATATACTTTTGTAGGTATTAGAGTTGCAATCCCATCATACCTAATGTAAAAATTCTACAGCTTTGTATAAATTAATGTACACCTTATAGTATGTTCCCTTTAAGATCTGGGAAAGTATGGAAATTCTATATAAATTAGGTATTTCTGAAATCAGAAATGAATTGATACATTTGGAGGGGATTTTCCATCACTTTATTTTGTGATGATTCAGAGGGGGAGGATATAAAAAACTGAGTTGCTTTTCTAATTTTCATTAGTTTTTACTAAATTTCTCATCCTAAATTGTCAGCTAATTATCTAACTATGGTATCAAAAAAGCCCTCTTTCTCCTTAAAAAAAATAATCGGGGAATAATCGCTGAACCGATATACCGCAAAAATGGCAAAATTACTCCAGGAATTGAGGTACTAAAAACCCCTTGGGACTGAAGGGGCTAATAATAACACGTAACATGTATCAAACATTTGTGTTTACACTTGTTGTTAAATATTATCTTTCTCAGTTTAAATGTTCTGCTAATTAAAGCCCATCTTCTGTCACAGATCAGTTTGAAGCTTGAATTCTACAAAGATAGCGTTGTGGAAAACTTTGTCTATTAGTCTTGAAGTGAAGCAAGGAAATATGTTCTGCTTTTACCATAATAATTTTCTCTATTTCTCCACTTCAATTAGCAATTTGATTTGCATTGGGTTTAGATATTGTAGCCCATGTGCCTGAATTCCTAGCAACACATAAAAAGGAAGAGAGCTGTAGAACAGAGGCATGCATCTACAGATTCAGAACTTCCTGCTTTTCATTAAACATTTTTTAAAGCCATCTGACGACTTATTATTAATCTTTACCCTTTTCATTAACAAGTTAAAATGTGTAACTATACAAGAAATGTAGTATAAAATATGCTTTTTATTCGCATACCTTCAGCACAGTGATATTCCAGGCAAAGCTTTCTATAGCTTTGCAGAGTTTTCTTCCTTTCAGTCCTTCCTTTGTTCCCAAACTGTGCAGTTCCTCATGAAATTCCATACCTACACACACAGAAGTAATGAGAGATAGAATTTGCAACTAACCAAAAATAACTAGCCCAGTATAAATTGATCAGTACAAACCAGAGAAACATAAGGACCCAGATATGCTGTGAAGAGGTTTGTCCTATAGACTCAGAACAATAGTATTAACAATGTTCACTACCAATACAAGCAAAATATAGACAGACACACAATTACGGTTATAGCATACTAATTGACTGAATAGAGGTATGATCAGGAACTAAAAAGCAATTGTCCCAAAAAAGAGGCATATAACAAGGTTACAAAATAAAATCTGCACAGAGAGCTTAAAGCTGGAGCCATCAAGAGACAAAACTCTTTGCTGACTAATCAGAAAAAAATTAGACAAAAAGTGACCAATAAACACAATATCACACAATATTATAAAGTAAATAAATAATAAATAGAACTACAAAATACACTTTTATGCCATAACCCCCACTATGAAGTTGGTCTACAGAGAAGTTACAATGTAAAAAAAGTAATAAATGGTGTAATGGGGCTCTTAGAAAATACTGATGGGGAATCAATCAACAAAAACACAAAAGTGAGGGAGCCACAATCCTTATATTTACATGGATACTTTGTTACATTTTATTTACACAACTAGAGTCATATCTGGAGAGAGGTACAATCAATGATAGTATTAGTAATATGTACAAACAATTATCCTGGTTTTTTTCCGTTCAAAATAATGCTATGGAAAAATTTACCTGTATTCCATTGTATTTCCTGATTAGAATCTAACTTTTAAGACATGCTAAAATATATTCCTAAATATATAAATGAGTTACATATTATCAGGTGATGTTTATACTTGTGTCTTCAAGTACAGAATCAAATTCTTACATTCTCTGAATCTCGAAAAAAAAATTGCATAAAACAGGACTGTTGGACTCTCATCTTACCTTAGTAAAAAGATTGCTTATAAATACAATTTAACCCCTTAAGGATAGTTTTTAATTTTTTTGTACCCATCATACATTTTTGAAAACTAGATACCCCTGAATGCCTCGATATCGACGCATTACAGCAACAGGGTTTAGGAGAGGAAACCGATCTTTCCGTTTAACCCTGTGAAGTGCCAATTGATGTTTGCTACTATATGATGTAATTCCTGGTGTTTGTCTATACAAAGACACCAGCGTTAATTACAAGGCTTGTAGAAATGATCAGCTCCTATGGAGCATGACGTGTAATAATGTCAGTCATTAAGTCTATTGGCTTCTATTTTTGTGTATTACCAATGGAATTCCACATGTAATGCCAGTATATGATATTGGTTACAACAATCTAAGAACTTTCATTGACATTGGTCCTATCAGGAGTGGAATTACAACAGCATCAACCTCCATCGACTCCCTGGGCCGATGAGAAGATCTGCCCAAGCTGGCCCATTATCCACATTTCCTGCAAAAGCAGGACAGTGGGGAATCATGAACAATAACTATGTATCTCATACATGAAAGCTTAATACAAAAAGGAGCTAGCAGAAGGGCTGAGATGAAACACAACTCTGGACATATTTGATGCACAGATGAGTACATACTCTTTGAAGGGTCTACAGAATGTTACTGTATGCTTCTGCAGAAGCAACTAATTGGCTTACAACCTACCTGTTTTCTGGCACTGTAAGAGTTTCTCGTGGATTATGTCTGCTGTCTCAATAAGACACTTGCTTTCTTGTATCATCTGCAGAAAACAGAAAACTATAAAAATGTTGTTGACCATATCATCATTCAAATCCAGCTTTTCATTGTTAGCCAGTAACTTAAAGTGAATTGTGCAATTTTCATCTTTGTCCCAGTTTCCATTTAAGTGCCAGTTTACTAAGTGCCAATTTAAAGAGTTTACCAAGGGATTCATTCTACTGCATACTCATCCCATATTCATCATTATGAACTTATTTATCATCTCTCTTCTCTCATCTACAGGTATTCTACTTGTTTACCAAGTGCCAATTTAAGGAGTTTACCAAGGGAGTTCAACAAGGAGGTAATAAAGAAGAAGGAACTTGGAAGCTCTTTTTAATCAATACTGAACAGTCATTAACTGCTGCCTACTCGTTATTATGCTCCACTATCATTCTACTACTATCACAATCATTCTCTATGTACCATATCCACAGTTGTCTTGTTGCTAGTCTCAATTTCTTCCGTTGTCAACAGAACAACAGCCACCAGCACCTCCACACTATTTCTGTATTGCTCCCTCATTACTTTCTTCTCCCCTTCTCTCATCTCAGGCACTTTTCACGTTCTCCAATTCTCTGTCCCCCACCTCCCTTCGCTCCCAGAAATATATCCGCTCCCACAAGTCCTATTCTTGCACTTTCTCTACTTCTACTTTTAGCAGCTGTGGACAAATCCTGGGCTTCCCTTCTTCCTTCCATCCCTTTCCACTGCCACTCAACATTCAAGAAACCTCAACAATCGTATCCACATACCCTGCCATTCCTGCTACCATACTTTTACGTTTGCTCTATTGAATCTACATTCTGTGTGTAACAAACTAACAACCTTACATGCCCACGTCACCTCTACTTCCCTCGCTCGCAAACTGAAACTTGGCTAACCTCTTGTAACACTGCCTCTCTTCTATGGCAGCCTCCACCTCACTCACACTCCCAGACCTGATGACAGAAAGGGTGATTGTCTTGCCTTCCTAATCTCCCCTACATGTAACCTATTTCTTCTGTTCATCTTTATTTTTTCTCCATGAGGTCCATGCTGTCTGTTTTCTTTAATCCCATCTCCTTATGCATTGCTGTTATATACTGTCCCCTTGGCCCTGCTAACATTTTTCTTGACCACTTCTCCTTATGGCTTCCACACTTCCTCTCCTCTGATATCCATTCTGTCATCCTTGGAGACTTCAGCATCCCAGTAGATACCCCTTTCAGTCCCGTAGCTTGTAAATGTCTTTCTACTACCTCCTCTTTTGAACTCACACAGCATATTAACTCCGCTACTGGATCTAGTTTTCTCTAGCATGTGATCCCTTTTCCCCCTCTCTGACCACCACTTTCTTATCCTGCTCTCTCACCTTACCTCCTACTCCTTCCCTACCCCCCTTGCCTAACTAGAGATCTTCGCTAGTTCACTGTTGAACCTAGCTGGAGGAAGTCTCATTCCATGTCTGACTTCCTTCACTACAAATGCATGCTGCGCTCCTACTATTCTGCTCTCTACTATTCCTTGCTAAGGAAGTCTGCTTCACCTGCCTTATCTCCTCCTTATCTCATAACCCTAAAGTCTCTTCACTACATTATATTCCCTTCTTCACTGTATCACAACTATCCCTTCCACTAACTTTACAACATACCTCAACAATAAAATTGAAACTCCTGGATATGTAATATATCAGCACTGTCCCCAATCTGCCCTTCCCCTCCCTTTGACTTCTCACTCTCCTATTCACCAAACTAATTTCCTTCTCTACATTTAACCAAATCTCTCCTGTCATAGAAGATGAGGTTCAGGCTCTTCTTCGTTCCTCTTGCCCAACCACATGTCCCCTAGATCCAGTCCCTTCTCACTAAATTAATATTCAGATTTTGGGGGGTCGTCTTATAATTGAGCAAATACGGTATATTTCTTGACTCTAACTCCTTACTCGACCCTCTTCAATCTGGATTATGTCCTCAATATTACACTGAGACCGCCCTTACTAAAGTTACTAATGAACTACTCAATGCTAAATCCAAGGACCGCTACTTTATGCTAATCCTACAAGACATTTCTCCTTTTTTTGACACTGTTGACCACCCTCTTCTCCTTCAAACTTTTTAGGGTCCTTGTCTCAGTGACACTGCTAAAAACTAGTTCACATCCTATCTTTCTGATCATACCAGCATCACCCACTTCAGTAAAACCTTCTCTTCCCCGATCAGTGGAGGTACCGAAAAGTTCTAGGATACCTTTGCCCTCTCTTTACACAACCTCACTTGGCAAACTAATCTCATCCTTTGGCTTCCAATACCACGTGTATGCTGGTGAGAACCAAATCTACCTATTCTCTCTTTCTTAGACTGTGTAACTAAATACCATGCCTCAGTCTCTAACTGAATGTCTGTATGTTTCCTAAAACTCAATCTCTCAATAACTGAACTCCTCATATTTCCTCCATTCCTTCATCCATTTTTCTCAATGTCAATAGTGCAATCATCTCTGCATCTCCTCAAGCTCACTGCCTTAGTGTCCTCCTTGAGTCTGACCTATCGTTCACTCCCCACATTCAGTCTGTCTCAAAAAACTGCTGTCCTCATCTTAAAAACAAACATTGCCCACATACGTCTCTTCGTAACACAAGATCCCACTAAGGCGCTTGTCCATAGCCTAATTATCTTGTGCCTCGATTACTGTAACCCTTGTTACAGGGTCACCGTACCCAAGGCTGGGTACCCCTGTTTGAGGGCTGAGGAATCACCAGTCAGTCCCTCATACGGATCGCACTCAGCTATCCACGGATCATCCAGACCACCATTCGTAGAAAACCAAGAAGAACTCTCTTTATTACAAACACACAGAACTTTATACAATCTCAATGCAATGTGTACCGAACCCAACCCCCACTCCCATCAGCCACATCCCATCACAAATCCCGTCAGTATACAGGGGATGTATCAGGTGAGGGGATTACAGAATACAATGGGTTCCCCCACCTGTGTTATCCCCCCTGTAGTGCGGGTGCCGTCTGGGCAGACAGGGCTGTGTTGGCTGATTAAGAGCCCCAGCCAGATTATAGGATCGTCTCTTTGAAGGCTGGGGCTGAAGCCACATCAGTCTCTGGGCCGGTTACACAATAAACACAATATAATATATTACCGGGTCACAGTATACAGAACCGGACACAAAAGTGCTCCGTGACCCGGCTAAACTTCATATGACACATGAGCCAGCTAGCCTGGCCCTGTCACAGATCTCCCCCTTGACCAACGGTCCGGCAGACCAGGCAGATCCACACGGGTCTGCTGCAGGCTGTCCGAGTGGACAAAGTTCAAAGGTGCAGGACTTAGTTCATGGCCCCCTTTGTCAGAATCATCCATTGAAGGTGGGCCAGGGCCCTGGTTGCCCAAAAGGATAGTCAGTAGTCCTCTGTGAATTGGAGGACGGTCCCAGCTCAGCCGGGGGCACATGGCTATCCCCCTCACCGGGGTAACAGGGGCACCTGGAGACTCTTGCTCCCTAGTCTTGGGAACTGAGTCTGGGGCAGCTGCCAGGCCAGGGTGGTTGCATGGAAGGAAAACCCTGCTGATCGGGCCGGGGGCACTCGGGGAACCAGGGAAACACGTAGAGGTAGTAAGCGAGGCCTCTACCGGGACACTGGAGTGACCTAGGGGACACTCTGGGACAGGAACAGGTGCCCTTACAGGGTTATTGGGCGAGCTAAGCAGCTTTGCGGGGTACTCAGGGGACCCAGGGGAATACTCCGGGGCAGGGACAGGTGCCAATACTGGACCACCGGGAGGGTTAAGCAGACCCTCGATCTTCCTCTCTGGGACAGGTGCCTCTGCCTGGGCACGGGGAGAGTCAGAGGAACACTCTGGGACAGTGACCTGGGCTTCTACCAGGACACTTGGGGAACCAGGGATCACTTCGGAGAACACAGGGATAGGAACCAGGGCCTGCGCCAGGCTACTGAGAGGACCCAGGGAACTCGGCAGCCCCTCTGGCGCCCTCGCTAGGTTAGGGAACGGTGCCTCTACCGGGTCACCGGGGACTTCAGTGGGAACCTCTGGGGCAGTGACCCGGGCTTCTCCCAGGACACTCGGGAAATCAGGGGGACAGTCTGGGGCACTGGCTTCTACGGGCATAGCTAGGGGTTTGGTGAGGGGAATTGTGCCACTTACTCGGGCGGTGGGGACAGTCATCTCTTCTGCCGGGGTAGAGCAGCCAGGGTTGTTGGTGAGGACTTGGGTCGGAGCTTTTGGCTTCCTCCTCCGCTTCTTCTTGCTGGCGAGGACCTCGGTTCTTCTCGCCAGGGCAGGGGCCGCGGAGTAGGTGAAGAGGACCTCGGTCCCACTCCTGCAAGTTGTAGTACCATGCTCCCAGTCTCCTTGTAACTCCTGGAGCTCCACTCTCCGCAGCAATTCTTTATAGTCCCTCTCGAGCTGCCATTCCTCTTGGACCAGGCAATCCATAACAGCCTCCAGCTCGGGGGGAATAGCATAAACCAGGACTTCTGCACGGTTGTCCCAGATTGAATCCCTGCGGTACTGGCACGGGCTTCCGAAGGACGAGTCAAATTGGAAGGCATCATATATCAGTCCTGGGTCGATGGGGCTATACAGCATCAGAGGGTCGCTGTGGTCTTCACCTGCTAACTGCTGGGAGAATCCCTGGTAGCGGCTCTGGAGGTCGAGCTCTGCATATATGAGACCCCTCAATTCGTCTTCCCACTCCGGCAACGGGTTCTCCCCCAGGAGTGGAACTCGTATATCCCACATTGTCCAGTACTGTGCCCAGTATGATTCGAAGTGGGGATGGGAGAAATCATCCCTCCAATCTGCAGGCGCAGACTCTAACTGCCATTGCTGGTGTTCCAGCTCACACACCTCGGCTGTAACCCGGTCTGTCTCACCCTCTGGTTCTCGGAAGGGTTGGATATCCTGGTATGATATTTTGGGGGTCTGTTCCCCTAGTCTGGGAGATACAGACCCACTCTGGCTCAGTTCCTGGTGACACATTTTAATCACCGCCGTCACTTGCTCCGATGTAGCCCCTCCTGGGTACAGGGATAGGTGCCATAGAATGTTCTTTTGTAGAGCACTCAGTCCGAGGCTCTCCTCTGGGGCATCCTGGTGCCGGTCCATCTCTCTGCAGTCCGCAATCAGAGTAGCCTTTCCTTTGCTACAAACCTCCAGGAGCTCTCTTGGTGTCTCTCGTCTGCAATCCCAGTTGGTGGTTTGGATTTCACCCAAGTCGTGGGATTCTTCCCACCGCTGCCAACCAATGTTACAGGGTCACCGTACCCAAGGCTGGGTACCCCTGTTTGAGGGCTGAGGAATCACCAGTCAGTCCCTCATACGGATCGCACTCAGCTATCCACGGATCATCCAGACCACCATTCGTAGAAAACCAAGAAGAACTCTCTTTATTACAAACACACAGAACTTTATACAATCTCAATGCAATGTGTACCGAACCCAACCCCCACTCCCATCAGCCACATCCCATCACAAATCCAGTCAGTATACAGGGGATGTATCAGGTGAGGGGATTACAGAATACAATGGGTTCCCCCACCTGTGTTATCCCCCCTGTAGTGCGGGTGCCGTCTGGGCAGACAGGGCTGTGTTGGCTGATTAAGAGCCCCAGCCAGATTATAGGATCGTCTCTTTGAAGGCTGGGGCTGAAGCCACATCAGTCTCTGGGCCGGTTACACAATAAACACAATATAATATATTACCGGGTCACAGTATACAGAACCGGACACAAAAGTGCTCCGTGACCCGGCTAAACTTCATATGACACATGAGCCAGCTAGCCTGGCCCTGTCACAACCCTGTCTTAGCTGGTCTCGCTCATACCTATCTTGCCCGTCTACAATCCACCATGAATGCTGCTGCCAGACTTATCTTCCTCTCCCTTCATTTTACTAACACCTCTCCCCTCTGTTATTCTCTTAATTCTCTGCCTGTGCACTTCAGGATTCATTTCAAAATCTTGACTTTCAAAGCTTTTCATAGCAGTTCCTCTACATCCCCTCATTTCTAAATACACTTGTACCCAGTCTTTCCGCTCATCCAATGATCTCTGTATGTCCTCTCCTCTGGTTTCTAGTTTGCAGGCACGCTTACAAGACTTCTCAAGGGCTGCCCTTATCCTCTGGAACGGCCTATCAGTCTTTCTCCTTGCCTTCGGTCCTTCAAAAAATCCCTTAAGACCCACTTTTTAAGGACGCCTACAAACTTACACCTTAAGACCCTTCCTGGTCCCTTTCCTGCTTATACTAATGTGGCTGGTCCATCCCTGACATCGGCACTTTTCCCTCTTGTATAATATGCCCTAACTCCCTCTAGATTGTAAACTCAGTTGAGCAAAGCTCTCCTCACCTATTTTTTCTGTATGTCATCTTGTTATGTTATATACTAATTGTTATGTCCCGTCTACCCTTTCGAAAGCGCTGCGGAATCTGGTGGAACTACATAAAACAATAATAATAATAAACTTGTGCTGTGTTTGCAATTGTTTGCTATCCATGTGAAAATGTGTATTTTTTTTAAAAAGGATCAAAGGGTTAAGCAATAAAGACATTTTTTTCACAACATGCTTTGCTCATATTTTCTAAGGGTGCCAATATCAGTGGAGGACACTGTATATTAATCTAAAATATAAAAATATAAATTTGATGTGACCACCCTTTGCCTTCTAAATGGCATCAAAAGTTCTAGGTACAATTGCACAGTCAATAATTTTGTAGGCATATAGTTAGGTGTATGATTAAACAAGTACTAAAAATCCCCAAAATAATATGTAGGTTGAAGCACAATCATTAACTGAAACAGGAACAGCAGTGTAGGAGGAATTAAACTCGGTGAAAAACAGCCAAACCCCTTAATGACAATTGAAGGTTCGGGCACATCACCCGAAAACAAAGGGTTAGCGACAACTGACGTGTCTGGACCGCCATGACTTCAAATGGGTGCAGAAAATAATCTACATTAGCTTTCTGCACCCAAGCGGAGTTGCTGTCGTTGAGGCATTCAGCAACACCACGATCAGCATCAGGGGCCGTGTCTGGCCCCTCCCCGGGGCGTCAACATCTGCCATACACTGTTTGGCAGACGACGCCCATTTTAAAATTTGTTGATGACGCCCGTTTTCAAAGGTGTCGCTGAAATGCCTCGTTCACGAGGCATTCAGCGACACCAAACTCCCACCCCAGGACTTGTTGTGACCGCTCTGTAGAGCCGCCACTGCGAGTGATTTTGCCACTAGCAAGTTGGCAGCGTCCTTTAAAAAAAACAATCGAGTTGAAAAAAGTTCACAGGAGGGTCTCTCCCGGCCTTCCTGAGAATCTGGCTCCACTTGCAGGATGAATACAGGTACTGATTTCAACCATGCAAGTCGATGGAGCACAGCTTTAAAATAATAAATTAAAAAAATTAATAATGAAAATAACTGTGACGGAACCCTCCATCACTGGGGCCACTGGAGAGGCCTGAGAGCCAGCCTCCCCCTATTGACTATGGGTCCTGACTTTGAAAAGACTTCTGTGGCTACCCCAGCAGTATATCATCCCATCACTTGCTGAGGGGATTATCTCTGGCAGACAGCCAGGATCTGCAACCAGAGAGTGACCACCATTGTTTTAGTTTAATGTTGTAAAAGTCTGTCTCCCCCACCCTCCCTCAGTTCCGCCACTACAGACATTTACTCCGGCCATCCCTGGAACTGATTTGGGTCAGTAATAGGAAGTGGAGGTTGGGACCCTATTGTATTGTTAATCCCGTTACTGCCCCTGTTGTCTCTGGGGGGCAGATTAAGGGGGCGGTTTGTATCCCAATATCTTGTTTTATGTTAATGTGTGTGTTGCTGGATATATCCAGCCGTCTGTGTGTAAAATAAATCAGTACCTAAAGACTAGTCTTGCCTGGTTATTTGGGTACTGGATGGCGTTATCCCTTTACTTTGCTTGGGGATATTGCCTACGGATTGCGGGGGGGAAAAAAAAGTTAAAATGTAAAAATAGTTTCCCACTGATGTCACCATCAGGGGAACCTTCAAGTTCTAAAAAAAATATAAAAAAAGAAATTAAAAAAATGCAAAAAAAAAATAAAATATATATATATATATATACGATGTCAAAAAATAGAGTATTGCAGAGTATGCGGTGATACCTTTTTTATTGGACTAACATAAAAGCTTGCCTTTTTAATATTATGTTAGTCCAATAGAAAAACGGTATCACCGCATACTCTGCAATACTCTATTTTTTGACATCGTGTCTACTGGACTAATACGGCTTCACCCTTTTACATTATATATATATATATATATATATATATATATATATATATATATATATATATATATATATATATATATATATATATATATATTTTTTATGAGCAAGTCCTAAAATTAGCGCTTTAGCTTAAAACAATTCTCGCATGGAAAGAATACTGGCATGTTAAATGCCCACGGGTTGTCTACTTTTAAAAAATGTATGATTTGATGGGGTGAATTGAATTGGCCGGCTTCAACAATGTCACAATTAACCGGGGGAAGGATGACCACACATCTAACTTCCAATTAGAAAAATGCACAAGTCCCAAATGTGGCCTTTTAGCCCCCCAAAACCCGACAAACCCATGCATGTGGGGTATCGCTGTACTCAGGAGATGTTGCTGAACACATATTGGGGTGTTGTGTGTCAGCGGCATATACCAGGAGCTGTAAATTCATACCTAAAGTACGTATGTGGGGGAAAATACACACAAAAATTACTACTGCAAACTTTGAAAAAATGCTGGTGGTAAAATGTGTGCATGCAAAGAGTTAAAATACTAGCATTTGAAGTACCCTGGGGTGGCTAGTTTTAAAAAATATAGGGTTTTATGGGGCACACTGAAATTACCAAATAGGGCATGGGCAGTGGATCACCAAATGCCAAAGTTCAACATTGAAAATGTGCATGCCCCAAATGTGGCCCTTTTGCCCCCAAACAGCCAGGCAAACCCATTCAGTGGGTTATCACTGTACTCAGGAGATGTTGCTGAACACATATTGGGGTGTTTTATGACAGTGACATATACCAGGACCTGTTAATTCATACATGAAGTAAAATGTGTGTGGGGAAAAAAACAGAAAAAAATGACTACCTCAAAGTTTGACAAAGGTTAGTGGTAGAATTAGTGCATGGAAAGAGTTAAAATACTAGCATTTGAACTACATTAGGGTGTCTAGTTTTCAAAAATATATGGTTTGATGGGGTAAATTGTATTGGCCGGCTTCAAAGATACCCGAAATAGCACATGGGAGGAAGAATTACCAGATTTGGAATAAATGGTTTGAAATAGCAAAACGCTACCTGTGCTTATTACCCCACAACCTGCAGAAAAAAATCAAAAAAACATTGGGTGTTTCTAAACTCAGGACAAATAGTAGAATCTAATCAGGGTTTTTTTCATTAGCTTTTATAGATGAGTAAAAGATTTTTCAAGTAAAAGGCTTGAAAAAGTCATTTTTTCTAAATTTTCAGCATATTTTATACTTTTTTATAGTAAATAATATGATACAAACAAAACAATGACATCTAAAGAAAGCCCTTCTTGTCCTGAAAAACAATATATAACTTGTGTGGGTTCAGTAAACGGGAAAGAAGAAAATTACAGCTAAACACGAGCAGCACAGAAATCTTAAAACAGTCATTGTCATGAAGGGGTTAATGGAGCACAAAGAAATGGCCAATTTTGAGGACTGTAGATGCAGTATTTGCCAAGGGAAAAGCAGATTAAAGACACATCATTCTTACTTCCCTTTGCAATTGGAAAATGTCCAGCAGTGACATCAGCTTAACGTTAGCAGAAAACAGTGGGGCTCTGGTCAGAAGTGGTCTTCATGGAAAACATGCAGCCAAAAAGCCAAGGGGGTGCACAAAACAAAACAGTGTCACCTGTTAAGTATTGTGGAGCGGACCAGTTCCTTGCCTCACAAGCAATGGGTGGGAGTGGAGAGCGCCTTGCTGGGTCTCCCGATCTCCTCCCCTTCTTGGGTCGCTGTGGCCTGGCCTCTCCTCACCCCTTTGTACGTGCTACGTTACAGGTCTGACACTCTTTCTACTGTTCCTTCCCCACTCACCCCGATCAGGGACAACCTCGATTTTCTGCCATATCTGAAGTTAAAGTGGTCTAGACATCTGGGAAGTTAAATTAGGGTACACAAAGTACACATTTAAAGAAACTACACCCCGTGGCGCTTCAAATGAGGGGCTACATGTATTTCTAGGACAAAAGTTGAGTGCACAAATAATGATGGAATATGTCGATTTGGCTAGAAAATAAGAAAATATGTTTTTTCTAACCATAGCGACATGTTCATTTGTGTCATGCGCACTCCAGGTTTGTACTAGAAACACATGCAGCCCCTCATTTGATGCGCCAAGATGTGTACTTTTTGTACCATAATTTAACTTTCTACCTGAGCCGTAATGCCACGTTAAGGCTTCAACCCTACTTACTGACCATTCATACTCCTTTCATATCTCCATTCACTCACAGAAGCACACACCATTCTTTCCCCTTACAATCCCAAAGTAATTATGGTAAAGGGAAAAAAATCACTTTTACAGCAAAAGTAAGTTTTGCAGTAAAAATGCAGGGAGCTCCAGGGATGAGATGGTTACTCACGTACCACACAGGCTAAATGGCCTATTTTAATAATATTTGCAGTTCATCAGGATTTAAAAAATTGCCTCCCTCGACCTTTGGCTAAATTTAACCCCATGATCAAAGGGATCATGGGATTAAAATTTTGTATCGGCCATTTTTAAAAAGGGAATGTGACTTTTCATAGCTATATGATCACTGTGGCAACATTGGCTACCACAATGATCATTTAGCTAGAATACTTTAGCCTGAGATACAGGCATCTAAGCAGCATGCCCCCATAATGCTTTAACCGACAATTGTCAGTTATAAATAAAATTTTGCGTGCCGTCACCGGCCGAATCGGGTGGCCCCATCGGTTATAACTAAATTAAGGAGTTGGGAGCGTCTGCTGTTCACATGTGCTGCGTGCATTCTAAAACATTGGGTGCATTGTTTTCTGCAAACTATCTATGTGTTAGGGTTGCAGGGGGATGCTATGGTTCAAATAAATGCTTTACAGAATAAGAGCTCAATTAGAGCATAAAGGATTAAATTCAGTACCTTTTTACTTGTAGAAGCAGAGATAAGACACAACATAACTGTATTGATATATACATAGCAAAATCTGTCCAGAGGAGTTCTTCTGCTGAATGTTACATATTCCAATTTTTAAATAAACACTTGAAAAAGTTCATTTCTCATTGCATGAGACAATCCACACTTGTGAATAAACCAAGCACTCTCATGGTATTAACTAAACAAAGGAAATTGACTTGAATGGAAGGGGCTTTATGCAGATATTAAAGATAAATGTTAAAATATTTAGATTACAAGACAAAATTAAAATAGAACAGACTTCCGTGGAAAATTCTACCAGATGTAATTGATTGGAACTTAAGTTCCCATAATTTTCTTTGAAACTACCCAAATTAACCCCTTAATGACAAGACTTTCAAGTTTCCTACTCGTAGTACATTTTGGGACAATGGCTCTTAACATTTTTCAGTGTTGCTGTTTAGCTGTGATTTTCTTCTCATTTTGTGCACCCACACATTATATATTGTTGTTTTTCAGGAAAAACAGGGCTTTCTTTAGATACCATTATTTTTATATAATTTACTATAAAAAATGACAAAATATGGTGATTTGTTTGTTAAAAAATGACTTTTTCTCACGTTCAAAAAAAAATCTTTTACTCATCTGCAAAAACGAATGAAAAAAAAAACTGCTTAAAAGATTCTACTATTTGTCCTGAGTTTAGAAATACCTGTTATGCACGTTATGTGGCAATAAGTACCAGTAGCGTTTTGCTATTCCGAAACCAAATTTTCCCCAAAGCTGGACATTCTGCCCCATGTGCTATTTTGGGTATCTTTGAAGTCGGCCAATGCACCTTATCAAACCATATATTTTTATAAACTAGACACCCCAAGGTATTTCAAATGCTGGCATTTTTGTATATTTTTCACACACGTTGCACTCGTGATTCCGATCACGGTGATGCAGCTGTTTAACAGCTTTGTTGTTAAAGGGTTAAAGGAACAATCACACAGTTTTTCATAAAGTATTTACATTTTACCTAAACACCAAATACTGACTCATATATTTATTATATTTATTACAGATGCAATGATGTCACTTTTCCCCATTTTTTCTTTAACCCCTTAAGGACCAGACTGTTTTTTGGGTTTTTTTTACCCTTTGTGACCATGGCTGTTTTAACATTTCTGCTGTGTTTAGCTGTAATTTTTTTTTCAGGACAACAATGGTTTCCTTTGTATACAATCATTTTGGTATTATCTAATTAACTATTTAAAAAAGTATGGTAAAGATGTAAACAAAAAAAAAAATTTGACTTTTATTTACAGCAGAGCATAACTCCCATCACTATATACTGAGCCAGACATTACATTATATCAATGCCAGCAGATTCCATAGCGCTGTTACAATCAATCAGTCAATTAAAACAAAATGAAAAAGTTAAACTGACCATTGTCAATGTCTGGCTCACTGTATAGTGATAGGAGTTATGCTGTACCATATCTGTTCAGTAAGTGTTATTTAGTTACTTATAAGTGAAAATTAATTTTTTCAGATTTCTAGTTTTCCAGTTTAAATACAGTTTACAAATGTGTGCAATAAAAATTATTACACTTGCTTAGAAATTGGATAGGACTGGCGTGAGAATATTTAAATACCATAATAGACACTTACTCCTCTGCTATATACACATTTGGTGGGGCTAAACTTCACAAAGAGGAGGGTATAGAATAAACAGTAATGGAAATAGTAGCAATAGAATAACGGAATACTCACCCTGTACTCATTGAAAAGTTATACAGGTGAAATATTAATCCACATTTGATTTTTTTTTGATTTTTTTTATTTGATTTGGCGAATTTGATAGGTGGGGAGGTTGGGGTGATATAAGGGTTACAATACACAAGTATACTAGAGTAATAGAATCACAGTAAAGTCACAGCAGTACATATACACTAAAGGAAAACATAGAAGAGAACTACTAAGAACGAACCTTTTAAAATATAAGAGTCTTGAAATAGAAAAGGATAGTAGCAGGCCCGAACTGGGACAAAAAATAGGCCCGGGCATTTAAGACTGAGCAGCCCATTTTTACCGTATTGGCCCGAATATAAACTGCACTTTTTCCCCCCACTTTAAGTCTTTAAAGTGGGGGTGCGGCCTATATTCGGGGTCTAGCGCCCGACGCCCAGGACATGCAGTTCCGGGCGCCGGGCAGGGTTAGGATACAGATCCCCCGCAGTGGTGCAGGGAACCTGCATCCTACTCTCTGATACGCTCAGACAGCCTCCCCTGCCAGCACTTTCCATGGGGGGAGTGCCGGCACGGGAGATTTTCTAAGTGTATCGCGCAGACGTTCACCGGCGAACGTTCGCCGGTGAACGCCCACACGATGCATTTTACCTCTGCCCCCAAGACTTACCAGAGCAGACTCCCGGGTGTCTTGCGGGGCCGGCGGGGGACATCTACGCAATACGCGTATACAACTTCCGGTGCCGGCACGATGTTTTAATTTAAACCCTGTGCAGCCGCACACCCCTAAGGCCGGCCCTGGTGGGGGCTGCCCGGCCTCCTAGAGTGGTGTACCCGGTCGCAGTTGCTGCTGGCTTATGCCCTGCGTTAATGCGGCTGTAGAGGCCGCATAGGCCCAGTCAGTCCGGTCCTGACTGGGCCTATTTTAAAGGTAGGGGCCTGGAGCTGCAGCTCCATCAGCCCCTACGTCAATCCTGCCCTGGGCCGCCCGGCCCACCGGGCAAGTGCCCGGTGTGCCCGATGGCCAGTCCGGGCCTGGATACTAGATTATAAATGTAAATAACACAAAAGTGGTGAAGTTATTGTGAAACGTAAGTTAAAAAGCATTTTTCAGAAATAGAAAAAATTAAGATAGACCAATACACTCATATTGTAAGATTCACTGAGATGAAACACTAATAATACATTTTTAAATACACTGGCTTAGAAATTGGATAGGATTGGCGTGAGGATATTTAAATACCATAATAGACACTTACTTAGAGGGGAAATTATTTCCTAAAGTATATCACTCCTCTGATGAAAGGGAGTTGCTATATTTTCAAACAAGATACAGGTAAATACCCTATATCAAAAATCAGACCCAGAAGGTAGATACTTAATCCTGATATGCGAAATTAATAATAAAAAGTTTACTCTCATTAATATTTATCTCCCAAATGTCTCACCTGTAAATCTCCTAAATAAAATCATAGGAGAAGTGTTGCACCTACCGGTTCCGCCATGGTCGGCCGCGGGTGGGTGGCTTGCTCGCGATGACGCACGCGCACCCTCTCCGGGTGAGGTGCATACTGCACGTACACGAAGGGGCATGCGTGTGGACGCGGCACGCTAACGGCGGCCGCATCCCTCTATGCGAACCGCCGTGAGCCGGCGGCATGCCGGCAGCACTCGCAGAGACATAAGCGAAGTGCTGTGGCACGTCCACGATGCTCTACCACTGTTGGTGGGTGCTAGACCCGCGGTACTCGCAGGTTTAGCACTCGTTTACCTTTTTTGTTTATGGCACCGACGCCATTCTATGGCGCTGGCCGCGATGACATCACGTCGTCTTCTCCCATTGGCCGACAGTCCGTTTTCCCGCCCTTGTTCATTATTTAAACACACTCCTATGTTCACTCAGTGCCCGTTCAAAGAGTCACTGTATGTTGCTCTGGGTGCTCGTTCTCTGTGCTATATCGCTCGTTTGCCTTCGTGGTGTACCAGACCTCAGATTGTTTATTGACCTTGCTCCCGTGCTGCCTGCCCCAACCTTGGATTGTTTATTAACCTCGCTCCCGTGCTGCCTGCCCCGACCTCAGAATCTCCTGACCACGGTTTTCTGCCTCTGGCCCTGTATTGTTCCTTTCTGCCTGTACGCTCCGTGCCGTGAATACGTCTCTGCATAGTGGGTGCATTAACTGTGTTGTCCAGGTCCCGACGTAACAAGAAGTGGAGAATACCAAGATGGGAAGGCTCCTGATTACGGGTGACTTCAATTGTGTTTTAGATCCCCGTATGGATAAAAAAAACTCTCGAAGGGTAAGATAACGGATGCCAGGGTAATAAAACTAGCTAAAGCACTAAATAAGACTCTGGATTATAACAATCTTTTTGATATTTGGTGGACTCTCAACCCACAAGAAACAGACTTTACACATTTTTCACGAGGATAGATATGATGTGGAGAGACGCAGACTTGATCCATAAGATAGACAAAATTAATATAAAAGACAATACATGGTCAGACCATAGCATTATTAGCCTAGAAATAAAAGATGGTCAACCCCAAAATACAAGAACCACCTGGAGAATTAGTGATTATATTCTTAAAAATCCGAAAGAGAAAATAGCCCTCTCTGAAACAATATCCAATTATTTTAAAGAAAACGCTCCAATAGATGCCTCAAGTGGGAAAAACTGGTGTGCATTTAAAGCAGTAATTAGAGGACATCTTATCAAATTAAACATTAAGTACAAAAGAGATCAGGGTAAGAAACTATCTGAACTATATTGCCATTTCTAATGACCAAACTGACACTAGTACACTTAACTTTAATGTTTAACGATATTGTAACGGTGGGTCGCTTCCCATCAGAAATGGTGAGAGCTAATATCTTACCGATCCTAAAAGAACGTAAGCTTTCTACTCACAAATTATCGCTCGATTTCTCTAATTAATGTCGATGTTAAAATATTCTCATCGATATTGGCAGAAAGGATGAAGTCTATCTTGGACACAGTAATCCATACGGATCAGATAGGCTTTGTCCCAGGAAGATCCTCAAGGTATAATACAAGAAGAATATTAGACATTATAGATGCATTTACTAGATTGGGAACCCCTCTGTTGACCATGGCAGTAGACGCAGAGAAGGTTTCCTCCTTAGTCACTCCTTATTAAGATTTGGAATACAGGGATGGATGCACAGAGCAATTCTATCCCTGTATTCGGATCTCTAGGCTAGAGTAGTAGGCCCAAACCTCTGCTCTTCATGGTTCCAGTTGAGAAACGGCACCCGTCAGGGATGCCCGTTATCACCACTTTTATATATACTATAAGATGAATACAACAAAAACTATTCTGTTGGGGAAAAATCTTGATAGAACCACACGGGAGAGGATTGACCAACAATACGAGTTTATCTGAGCAAAACGAGATCTTAAATATCTGGGCATCTTTATTTCTAGGGATGTTAAGAGGATAATGGAAATTAATTTTTTGATGCAAGATACAATTAAAAGAATGGCTACATATAGAACCATTGTGGCGGGGAAGAATCAACTCTGTTAATGCCTATATCACACCTAAATGGTTATATTTGTGATGCTGCCTTTGAAAATTCCAGATCAATGGCTATCTATGATACGAACAAGCTTCTCAAATTGTATTTGGAGGGGGAGAAAACCCAGGCTAAAACAAAAAATATTAATTCAAAAACCTCAACGTAGAGGTATAGCCTTCCCTAGTATCAGAAATCTCTACCTAGCGACTATGATTATGCATATTTACAGAATGCAAATAGCTCAAGACACAAGATAGAGAAATAATGAGATAGAGAAAGAAAATGGGAGGAGGGGTAGATCTGAGTTCCCTTATCTGGAACATAGATGGATTAAAACCTATAAAAGAGAAAATTAGAGGTAGTCTTATTCTCGACCAGATGATCCCTCAATGGAATATCGATACAAAATTGATTACCTTCCTTCATATAGATACCTTGGAATTTAATATAGAAGACCTAAATACAAAGAGATGGAGACAGCAAGGTATTAACACTATAGATCAATTGCTTGTAGGAGGCGAAATAAAAACCTTCCCCAATCTTCAAGCAGAGTTTTAGCTTCCGGCAGCAGAGGTCTTTAGATACCTGAGAATAAAACATTTCCTTAGGGGATCTCTTATGCAACCGATCAATCAGCGTTAACTGATCAACTTAGTGTAATCTTTAACTCAAATAGAGTAGTTCGAGTAATAGCTAAAGCCTTGAAGTTCAAGAATGGGATAAGATAACAGACCTTCCTCATGAATCTTAAATCTTTTGGAGACCCAATACAAAGTCTCCAATAGATGGTACCTAGTTCCAGCTAGAATAAAGAGAATGTATCTAGCTCCTAGATTGTTGGAGGTGCAACAAGGAGGAGGGAACTTACCTTCATATCTGGTGGAGGTGTGAGGCGATTAGTAATAATTGGAAGAGCGTTTTTGATTTGGTAGAATCTCTAATGAATATTAAATTAAGAAGATCTCCAGAAATGGCATTACTCCACCTAAACTGGCCGAAGGTAGGATAGAGAGACTCCAGATAAGAAGGTGCATTCGCCTCTTTATTTTTTAAGATTGCTATGTTGTGTTTATACAGAACCCTCCACCCCGCGCCATGACCGTTATATGTATGTTATAGCGGTGTTTTTAGAGTTGTCGAATAGATACAGTAGAGAAGATAGAGCCGGATGCGGTCTCCTCCACAGGAGAGTAAGATGGGGGGAAGTTTATGCATGTATGTTTTTTTTTTATTTTGCAAAATAAAAAAATGTACTAAAAAAAAAAAATTATTGCCAGCCTTATTTTTTTGTGTGGGCGTCTTTACATTTGAAGGTGTGGGGGGTGCCACAGATATGCCCCTGACGTATGTAATATGCATCATTGCTGGCTGTCTTGCTGTATTAATTAATTACTTAGGTATTCCATTTGTTTGCCTTTAACCTCTCGGTAATCAGCATCATAATTAATTAATTATTAAGGTATATCACGTTTTGCAGTTGGATCATTCCTTTGTGCATTGATTTGTCTATATTGGATTATTAGTACCCGGGTAACGTGCCTGAGATTTTATATGAGGCTAATTAAATTAATTGGTAAATACCTAACAACCAACCATCCTCTTATATCAGATAAGACTTTGGAGGCAGTTACCCCTTTCCATCATTCCCCAAGTACCATGTTCACAATCTTTCTGTTCCTCTTCTTAAAGCTGTAGAACTTTTATCTCTGTCCAGCCACCAGAATCTCCAGACTATGTCTTTATTGCTCCCTCATTACTCTCTTCTCCCCTTGTCTCATCCCACGCACTTTTCACCTTCACCTCCTCCTCCTCCTCCTACGTCACTCCACTCCCTTCAATCTCTCCGCTCACACAAGTCCTATTCCCACCTTTTTTCAATCTCTCTTTTTCTGCATTTAGCAGCTGCGTATATCTCCCCAAATCTCCCGGTTCTTCTCTCCTCTCCCCATGTCCCAGTTAAGATATCCTATCCTTGCTTAAAAGAGAAGCATCTGAGGATCTCGGCTCCTCACTCTATCTCTTGTGTTCCTTGTTCCCTGTCTTTTTTTGTGTCTTGTAAATGTATGCCTTGTCTGGTTATGTTTCTTGCTCGGTCTCCCTGCATCTTGCTCTGCCCCCTTTGCTTGCTCTTGCTATGTTTCTGCTGTTACTCTGCTTAGCTTCCCTACTTCCAGCCTGCAGAATCCTGCACATTTGTCTGGACAGCTATGTCTCATGCCTGCTCCAGGGTTACTGCAAGATATGTTTTTTTTCTGGACAACATCCGCTGCCATGTCAGGTCCCTGGTATGTGGCCGCACAACCCTAGGTGCTCAACACCCTGGAGAGTGCAGTCGCCCTGTCCAACTCCGCTACTGCGCAATACCTCCAGAAGTCCATGTTTGGGTCCTCTGGGTCATTACAGTTGTCTGTATGGACCCAGTCCCTGACACCCAGTGGCAAGGACCAGATATAGGCACAGAAAGTCAGAGCCGTCTAAACAGAAGAAGTAGGCAAGCCGTAGTCAGGAACAATTCCGAGGTCAAGGCGGGCACCAGTTAGCGAGGTCCAAAGGAGAGCCGAGGTCTGGTAACTGGGAAGTCTGGTAGAAGGACAATGGACCAGGAGCAGGAACAGGGCAAAAACAGGAACAAGAATGCGGTGTGAACAAGAGTGCACAAAGGCCTAGCACTGAAGGCATGGTGGTCGCCAGGGAGGTGAAAGGCGGAGCTGCAGCATACAGAATCCTATTGGATAAAGAGATTCCTGGACACTGTGAAGTCAGAGGGGGCATGGCTTCCTCAGGTATCTGTAATTCCCTTAATAGGGTACTTGCATCCACCATACTGGTGGAACGCAAGCTTTCGCCAGTAGCGTCTGCCATAGTGGTTGGTGGAACGCTTGCATCAGACATTTTGTCCGGTGGAGCGCACACGTCTGCCAAATTGGGAGGTGGAGCGATGTCACAATCCGGGCCGTCTACGTCCCGAAACGCAACGCAGCCGTTCACCCGAGTTCGCTCGATACTTACCTTCTCCAGTGCCCAGCCTCCACCTTCTTCAGGTGTCATGAGTGCCCGCGTCCGGCGGGTACTCGCGGTCTGCTGCTCCCGATGACTCCTCTCCAAAGGGTGGACGATTACCCTCGTTGTTGCTGATTTTATTTGCATGTTCCTGACTTCGCTGACCGGTCCACTCCTGACCGCGCTTGTTTGACCATTCTACGGATATTGTTCTATCGGTTACCATTGCTGCTTTTTCCTGCATACTGGATTCCTTATCCGAAGTTTACGTTACAATCGTTACATAACAACCGAGACATTATGGAATCTGCAGGATTGGCTGAAGCTGTGGCTACACTCACTCAACAAATGGCAGCTTTTAACCAATCATTACAAGATGTCCAAGCAGGCCAAAATCAAATACGGCAACAAATGCACCAGATGCAAGACAGTCTTAATGTACAAGGTGATCATTTTTTGGCTCCTTCTATGGCACCTGAATCTATGGCCCTTCAAGGAGCAATTGCTCCGGAACCACAAATACCTATGCCAGAACAATTCTCCGGTGATCGCAAGAAATATACTACCTTCATGACTTCGTCAAATTTTGTTTAATTTAAAACCATGAACCTACTTATCGGACTATATTAAGATTCATACAGTCATATCTCTGTTGTCTGAAGAACCTCAACTCTGGCCTCATCATCTGCTTCGTAGTAACAGCTCTGTCTTGGAGACATGTGGTTTCTTCCATCAAGCTATGGACACTCTCTACGAGGATCCTTTCAGATCTACTTCTGCTACTAGGTAAAAGACCCGTAGAGGAGTATATTGCAGAATGCAGATGTATTTCTATGGAGACCTCATGGAATTAATTGGCACTGCATGACCAATTCCGGTTGGGTTTGGCAGAGAACATCAGAGATGAATTAGCACGCACCAACATACCCAATTCGTTAGATGAATTTGCTAAACTATCCATTCAAATAGACCGAAGACTACGAGAGAGAAATTATCTTTTTTATATATATTTCTTACATTTAATTTTTTTTTTTTTTTTTAAACAAATGGTTAGAGGTCCTCTTAGAGACCTCTTGAACATGTTATTAGTGCCAGTGATTCAAAACAGAAAAAGGCTCCAGGCACTCAAGGGTTCCACTCAGGCAGGTTTATTGAAGGAGAAGGACAACAACGTTTCGACCTCACAATTAGGTCTTTATCAAGTTGACATCACTAAGCTCACTTTTTTTAAATTATTATTTATTGTATTATTTTAATTATTTTTTTAATTATTTTTTTTAAATGACTACAAGTTTTTTTTCTCCTTTTCGATTTGCAGCATGGAAGGAGGGTGATCCCCTGCACCGATCACACTGTGATCTGTATGCAAGTCCCCACAGGGGCAGGAAGGGCAGGACATACCGGTACGCCCATAGGGGATTCTTGGAATGCGTTTTTTGGACGTACCGGTACGTCCATAGGGGACTTAACGGGTTAACTGGGAGACGGGTGCTGTACAGTTTATGTCTAATAAATGCTCACAACACAGTAAGCTTTCTCAGTCTCTTAATGTGGCTCATGACTATAGTTCTCTCCCTATACCGAAGATACCGCCTCACTATACACAATTTTCTGATGTGTTTGAAAAAAAGGGGCTAATGAACTACCTCCACATAGAGAGTATGATTGCTCCATTGAATTATTCCCTGGTGCACCAATTCCTTTTGGCCGTATTTACCCGATGTCTGAACCGGAGCTTGTTATACTCAAAGACTATATTGATGAAAATCTAGCCAAAGGATTCATAGGACTGTCTGCTTCACCTGCAGGAGCTGGTATTTTCTTTGTTTCTAAAAGAGATGGTGGTCTACGCCACTGCGTGGACTATAGAGAGATCAACAATATAACAGTAAAGAACCATTACTCTTTACCTTTAATACCGGAACTAATGGAACGTGTTCGCTCTGCCTGTCTTCACAAAGATTGATTTACGAGGAGCCTACAACTTGGTCAGGATTAAAGAAGGGCACGAGTGGAAGACTGCGTTCAGATCAAGATATGGCCATTTTGAGTATTTAGTGATGCCTTTCGATCTATGCAATGCTCCAGCCACTTTCCAACATTTCATGAACAATGTATTTAGAGATATGTTGGATCAATTTGTCGTTATTTACCTGGATGATATTTTAATCTACTCTGAATCCTTATTGGCCGACCGAGAACATGTGTCTAAAGTATTGATGCGTCTCAGGGAAAATCGGTTGTATGCCAGTCCCGAGAAATGCATTTTTGAGACCCAATCGGTAGAATTTTTGGGTTTTATTCTATTCCCTACTAGGGTGGAGATGGATCCGTAAAAGATAACCACACTCTTACAATGGCCCCCTCCTACAGACAGGAAAGGCGTCCAAAGATTTGTGGGTTTTCTACAGGAAATTCATCAGAAACTTCTCAAAACTCATCCAACCCATCACAGCACTTACTTCCATCAAAAAGAAGTTTGTTTGGTCTGAATCCGCGCAAAGAGCCTTTGAATTCCTGAAAGAAAGGTTCACCTCGGCAACCACATTGATTCTTCCAGTACCACAACGACCGTACGTACTTGAGGTGGATGCCTCTGATTCAGCTGTAGGGGCAATTCTATCCCAAAGAGATGAGTCGGATAATCAACTTCATCCAGTTGCATTCTTCTCCCGAACACTAAACCCCGCTGAAAGAAACTATAGCGTAGGTGAGATGCTAGCCATGAAGTTGGCCTTAGAAGAAAGTGAAAAATAGTGAAAACCAGTGTAAAAGGAGCTTGGAGGAAAACAAATATATATACTTTCCTTTCTCCTATTTACCGGATACCCAGCTGCAGCCCGTAACAACACTCTCCTGGTGTTGAAAATGGGTATCCGGTAAATAGAAGAAAGGAAAGTATATATTTTTTTTTCCTCCAAGCACCTTTTATAGTGGACTTTTTCCCTCAAAATAACACACAGCCATTAATGTCTAAACCTTGGCAACAAAAGTACACCCCTAAGTGGAAATGTCTAAATTTGGCCCAAAAGTGTCAATATTTTGTGTGACCACCATTATTTTCCAGCACTGCCTTAACCCTCCTGTGCATGGAGTTCACCAGAGACTCACAGGTTGCCACTGGAGTCCTCTTCCACTCCTCCATGATGACATCACGGAGCTGGCGGATGTTAGAGACCTTGCGCTCCCCCACCTTCCATTTGAGGATACACCACAGATGCTCAATAGGGTTTAGGTCTGGAGACATGCTTGGCCAGTCCATCACCTTTACCCTCAACTTCTTTAGCAAGGCAGTGGTCACTTTGGAGGTGTGTTTGGGGTTATCATGTTGGAATAATGCCCTGCGGCCCTGTCTCCGAAGGGAGGGGATCATGCTGTGCTTCAGTATGTCACAGTACATGTTGGCATTCACGGTTCCCTCAATGAACTGTAGCTCCCCAGTGCTGGCAGTACTCATGCAGGCCCAGACTATGACACCCCCACCACCATGCTTGACTGTAGGCAAGACACACTTGACACCATCTGAACCAAATACGTTTATCTTGGTCTCATCGTACCACAAGACATGGTTCCAGTAATCCATGTCCTTAGCCTGCTTGTCTTCAGCAAACTGTTTGCATCATCTTTAGAAGAGACCATGCAGACCAATTTGATGCAGTGTGCGGTGTTTGGTCTGAGCACTGGCAGGCTGACCCCCACCCCTTAAAACTCTGCCGCAATGCTGGCAGCACTCATATGTCTATTTCCCAAAGACAACCTCTGGATATGACGCTGAGCATGTGCACTCAACTTCTTGACATGGCGAGGCCTGTTCTGAGTGGAACCTGTCCTGTGGCAGGGTCGTGCCAATCTTCTTGAAGCCTGGGCCATCTTTATAGATCAGCAATTCTTTTTTTCTGATCCTCAGAGAGTTCTTTGCCATGAGGTGCCATGTTGAACTTCCAGAGACCAGTATGAGAGAGTGTGAGAGTGATAATACCAAGGTTAACACATCTGCTCCCCATTCACATCTGAGACCTTGTAACTAATTGGGCTCACTTTTGTTAACAAGGTTTAGACATTAATGGCTGTGAGTTATTTTGGGACAGCAAATTTACACTGTTATACAGGCTGTACACTCACTACTTTACATTGTAGCAGAGTGTCATTTCTTCAGTGTTGTCACATGAAAAGATATATATTTACAAAAATGTGAGGGGTGTACTCACTTTTGTGAGATACTGTATACACACCGTCACATACACATAAAATGCATTTTATAATAATTATTAGGAAGCCATGGGAATCATGTTGATTTCAGATTTAATAATATATTTATATTACAATATACATACAATCATTACCAGACATGAGTAGTTTCAGATAATTAATCTCGCTATTACCAGACATGAGCAGATTCAGAAAAATCAAACCTCTATTATCAGGCATGAGCAAACAGACAAACACAGTCACATAAACACATACCTGGTGCTGGCAACAACTTATACTGAGCTTGGCGTGAAGCCGGGGGCCCAGCCTATCTGGCGAGGTTTATGAACTCTCAGATAATCAGAAGAGATTTGAGAAGTCTAGTTAGACCTCCTTTATTCTCATTCCAGGACTGAAAGTCGATTTGCGGAAAATAATTTCCCACTGATATCACTATCAGGGGAACCTTCAAGTTGAAAAAAATGTAAACATTTTTTTTTTAAAAAAGGCAAAAAAAAAAAAAAAAAAAAATATATATATATATATATATAAAAAATATATTTTTGTGAGCAAGTCCTAAAATTAGCACATTAGCTCGCATGGAAAGAGTCAAAACCAATTCTCGCATGGAAAGAGTTAAAATACTGGCATATTAAATGCCCATGGGGTGTCTACTTTAAAAAAATGTATGATCTGATGGGGTAAATTGGATTGGTCGGGTTCAACAATGTCCCAATTAACACGGGGGGGAAGGATGGCCACACATCTAATTTCCAATTAAAAAAATGCACACGTCCCAAATGTGGCCTTTTAGTTCCCCCCAAAAATGACAAACCCATGCATGTGGGGTATCGCTGTACTCATATTGGGGTGTTGTGTGACAGCTGCATATACCAGGAGCTGTAAATTCATACATAAAGTAAGTGTGTGGAGGAAAAATACACACAAAAAAATACTACTGCAACTTTGAAAAAATGCTGGTGGTAAAATGTGTGCATGCAAAGAGTTAAAATACCAGCATTTAAAATACCCTGGGGTGTCTAGTTGGTTTTATTGGGCACACTGAAATGGCCCGGCTCAAAGATGTACCAAATAGGGCATGGGCAGTTGATCGCCAAACGCCAAAGTTCAACATTGAAAATGCGCATGCCCCAAATGTGGCCCTTTTGCCCCCAAACAACCAGCCAACATCATTCATGTGAGGTATCGCTGTACTCGGGAGATGTTGCTGAACAAATATTGGGGTGTTTTATGACAATGACATATACCAGAACCTGTTTATTCATACCTGAAGTAAAATGCGTGTGAAAAAACAAATGCAAAAAAATGACTACCACAAAGTTTGACAAAGACTGGTGGTAGATATGGTGTATGGAAAGAGTTAAAATACTAGCATTTGAAATACCCTGGGGTGTCTAGTTTTTGATCCGTTATGGGCACGTCGGCGTGATGACGTGAGACGCGCTGGGGAGAAGCGCTTGAGGAACACACTGGCGGGTAACGGACGCTCCGTCTCTACATACCCGTGATCGGGATATCTGGGCCGTCGTAAGAGCGCTCGCGTGGCGGTCCGGTGTCTGAAGGCTGTGGAGTCTGTAAAAGAGCGGCTGGTCTCGCGGGCAGCCGGTCCCGCAGACTCCCGTCACGAGCAGGCTGTACCGCCGATATTAATGTGCTGTAGATCCCGTGCGGTGAAGACAGGAAGCCACAAAGTAGTGTAGCTATGCAGCTACGAAGCAAGCTCTCCGGCTAGTGATTTACCCAGCTACCGGTTCTAAGAAGAGTTCTAAACACGTCCCTTACGAACAATGAGTGAGTAACAGGCTTAATTCATATTCCTATGCTCATATATTATATCATTATTAAATACTCACTATACTTTGAAATGAACTATGGTATGTAAAGCTATGAACTGTTAATATCATATTTTCTATATACTATGCGGTTTTGGTGAAGTCTCCTATCCTTAATATAAAGCTACAAAGTGACTCTGAAGAAAAGAAATAAATTCCTCATTCGAGAGAGACTTATCAGTATTGATAGCTTTTATTTGAATCATATATTTTGAAAGATAGACAAAGAAACAACACCATAATTATATAAACCTTATGGAAATGATAATGGATCCCTACAAGAGCTAAGTTGATTAAATGAATAGTTATTGAGGGTGACTACATTATTCAATCAGCTTATAACTGAATATCCAGGGATTACTTGCTTACCTGGTGCTTATATAAACCTAGAACAGTATTTCCTGCTGAGAAGTCGGGGTCTAATTAGATCTAGGTTGGAATCACAGTATATGATTTTAAATATATATGCACAGCGTATTATATGTAAAACCACAATGTTATAAGTAATTGTAGGAAGAAGCTATCAATAGAGATATAAAGTAGAACGGAGAACATCATAGCTACAAAAAAAGAAGAAATTAAGACTAAAAAAAGAGAAAAAAGAGTCATGGATCCTAAAAAAGAGAAAAAAATTACATCAATCTTTTAACCTCAGGGCCTTGAAAAATTGAAGATCCAAGCAATGCCTCTCTTTCCTCTCTTGATACTAATTTGGATTCTTCAGAAAGATATTCTCTCAGACCTAATACAAGAACTCCTTCACTTGATCACACAAGAATATCTACAACAATGCATGGAAACTCAGCTTACTCTTTTTAAAGCCGAAATAGTGAAATTGCACGCAGAATGGCAGGAGGAGCTACTGAAAACAGGAGCACGAGTGAAATCCAATGAGGAAAAGAATGAGCATTTGGAATATGAATTAAAAGCCACAAAAGAAGAAACTACACAATTGAGAAACAAGATTATAGCTCTTGAAGCAAGATTGGTAGATGCCGAAGATAGGAATCGAAGGAAAAATCTAAGAATCCGCGGTATCCCAGAAGAAGTAGAACCAAGTGCCATAAGACAATATCTAGTCGAATTATTTAATAAAATGGGCATCCAAGATGCGAATAAGGAAGACATTATAGAACGAGTGCACAGAACTACAAAGCCTAAGAATATTGAGGACTCTAAACCTAGAGACGTGTTAATTCGTTTTTCTACTTTCTATATACGTCAAAAGATCCTAACCGCATCAAGAGACTTTACGCAAAAAGATGGAAAGTTTAAGAACTTACAGTTTTTTCAAGATCTATCCATAGACACTAAACAGAAAAGAAAAGAATTTAATGAAGTGACTGTAGCTTTAAGGGCTCGACATATTAGATATACCTGGGGATTCCCAGCTAAATTGATTGTTTGGGTAGGGAAACAACCGATTAGTTTGAATACGGTAGATTCTGCCCGAAAATGGGTAAATGAAAATATAGAGCGCCTAAATAAGACTTAAAACTGAATTTTGAGATGGAAATAGGAGAATATTTTTATTTATTTTTTTCTTAAATTTTTCAAAGGATTGGTAATAGGGTGGTAATGTCTTAATAATATGACCTTCACATTGAGTCAAATAAACTATACACAGATATATATTGTATGACTATATCTATTGGTTGCTGATAAGAGGCAATAAGAATATATTTACTAATGTTATATATTATACACTTATTTTATTTAAACACATTAAAAGACCTGGTAGCAGGTAAGGAATGATTTATTAATACAAGAAGTTCACTGAATTCGGAATATTAAACACAGGGTTATAAAGTAGGATTATATTAGAAGTTGGTGACAAGAGATAGAGAGCTGCACATATGTTCTGTTTTTTGTAGTAGGTAAGAAATGAATCAATAATATACAATAGATTGATCTATTTTAAGAATATCACACAATAGAGGCACTATGTATGACTATATTAATAGCTGGTGTTAAGAGGTAAAGATTTACATATTTATTTATTTCTGATAGTATGCACTGACTTTACTCAAATATATTAAGGGCTTCAGTAATAGATAAGAAATTAAATAATAACATAAGTACACGGATTTATATAATAAAACACATAGAGGTATAGGGTATGAACAATTAAGAATTGGAGACAAGTTGCATTACATTTTATTGACTTATTCATATAATTTTTTTATTTATTTTTTCTCCCTTAATATAAAATGAGAAACCGCCGGTGATTGTTCCTCACTTTTTTATTTAACTATGCTGCACAGTTATAGGGATTTTTTCTCCATTGACGGAGATTGGTTATCTGGGTATGAATGTGAGTGTGAGTATGAGGAGGATCGATGGAACTATATAACTACAACTAATTTACTATATTTAAATAATGGTTGATTTAATTAAAATGATTACTTTGAATGTACAAGGGCTTAATTCCCCCCAGAAGCGTTTCTTGCTAAATGAATATCTGTTTAGAGAACATATAGATGTCTGCGGCATTCAAGAAACTCATATGAGGGCTGTTGATATTTTTAGGTTAAACAGTAAAAGATACTCGGTGACAGAACACTCATCCCTGGTTAAAAAGAAAAAACGAGGAGTAGCAATATTAATGTCAAATAAGTTTAAGGTGGAAGTGATATTTAAGCAGAGTGACCTAATTGGTAGATATAATTTTGTGGTTTGCAAACTTGATGATAGATTGTTCTCAATTTTAAATTTATATGTCCCAAACTCTGGACAAATCCATTTCTTAAATTCTACCATACAAAAGATACAGAACTTTATACAGGGAACCTTTCTATGTATGGAGGATTTTAATTGCGTGATCGATCCAGAGTAGAATAGAAAAAGTAACAACTTAGCTAGAAGCGATTATAGTCAGAGCACCATATCTAGAACTTTCCGAGATGTAATGGGAAAGTTTGGCCTATACGATATATGGAGAACTATTAGACCATCAGATAGAGACTATACGTTTTTTTCACATAGACATCAATCATTTTCTAGAATTCTTATGATATTGACCCAAGCTGATTCTATAAAGGATTGTAAAAGGATTAAGATTGGTAACACTGCATGGTCTGACCATGACCCGGTATGCCTTGAATTGAATATAAAGTATAATAAAGGAGAATGTACTTGGAAACTAGATGAGTCTATTTTGTCAAGCAAAGACATGGTAGAACTATCCACGCATACATTACAATTCTTTCAAGAAAATTTAAGTGAAGATATTAATTTGAGAAGTGTATGGGGAGCATATAAGTGTGTTATGAGGGGGTACCTAATTAAGAAAGAGGCCCACAATAGAAAAAAAGGACGGAAGAAGATGGCCGACCTATACATTATGCTAAGCAATCTGAAAAAGGACTGTATCAAGTCACCAGATGAGGCTTCTATAGATAGGATGATCCAAATAAAAAAAGAATTAGAAGAACAATCTATCATCATGGCAAATAACAACATACTGAAGATGAAACGAAAATGTTATTATATGGGTAACGGAGCAGAAAAAATGCTCACTAACCAACTGAAAAAGCGCAATTTAAAATCAAGGATATATAAAATAATAGATGGGGAAAGTCAACTTTATAGCCCAGCAGGTATAGGCAAGGCATTCGAAGAGTTCTATCATAAACTTTATAATATTTCAGGACAAACCCGAGATAGAGATCAAATTAAAAATTATCTAAAAGCTTCTAAACTTCCTAGGGTTTCAGAAGAAATAGCTACCCTATTAGATACACCATTTAGAGTGGAAGAAGTATGTATTGCGATTAAGGCACTAAAATTAAATAAGGCCCCTGGCCCGGATGACTTTACAGCTTTATTTTATAAAAAATTAATGAAACACTTGTCTTTACATATAACTAATACTTTTAATGAAATTAGAGGCTGGGGGGTCTTCCCAAACGGCATGTTAGACGCCACTATAATTCCTATTCCTGAACCAGGGAAGGACAATACAAACATATCTAATTATAGACCTATTTCTTTACTAAATATTGATGCTAAGATATATTCATCTATATTAGCTGAAAGATTAAAACTTGTTTGCCCTTCTTTAATTTATAAGGATCAAACTGGTTTCGTTAAAGGGCACCAATCTAATGATAATGTACGGAAAATTATAAATTTAGTGGAATATGTTTCAACATATAAACTCTCCTCACTATTCTTGGCCTTGGACGCCGAAAAGGCGTTTGATAGAGTGGACTGGATGTTTTTGGAGGAAGTATTACGGAACTTTGGTTTAGAAGAAAAATTTATTAAAGCAGTTATGTCACTCTACACCAAGCCTTTCGCTAGAGTTATAGGACAAGTGATATGATTGGATAGGTTCGGGATCTCCAATGGCACTAGACAAGGGTGTCCCTTGTCACTCTTATTATATGTTTTAACTATGGAACCACTAGCTTCTAGAATAAGAAATAACATTAATATCAAAGGAATTAAGATTGGTGATCTAGAAAGCAAAATCAGTTTATATGCTGATGATGTCCTGCTGTCATTATATGACCCAGAAAACTCCCTTGCTTCAGTGATGGAAGAGGTTTTAAATTATAGTAAACTCTCGAATTACAAACTGAATATTAATAAAACACAAGCTGTGTTGATAGCTACCTCTGAGGAGGTAAAATGTAATATGAAAGAGAACTATGATTTCATCTGGGAAGATAACAAAATAGACTACTTAGGGATTGTTATCCCATTTAAGATTAATCAAATTATTGAGGTCAATTATTCAAGACTACGGGATAGTCTGTGTAGGCAAACTAGAGAATGGAAAGGACTATTTGTCTCATGGATGGGTAGAATGAATATAGTAAGAGCTTATATTATCCCTAAGTGGCTCTATTTATTAAGAATGATATCAATCCAGCTTCCTATAAATTGGATTAGGTTATTCCAAAAAAATATATAGAATTATGGGCAGACACGAAACCACGTATATCAAGGAACATAGTGTTTGCTAATAAATATAAGGGTGGCTTAAATATGCCTTACTTAGGTAGATATGCCCAAACTAGTATGTTATCACATATTATAAAGCTACAGTATACTCAAAGTAAGAAGGAAGATTGGTATTATATAGAACAAGAACGTATCGGTACCTCTAACTTAGAATATATGTTGTGGATGCACCATAATAAACTGGAAACATTAAAAATGGGTGGCCTATCTCTATTAAAAGCTGCATAGAGTATTAGATAGCATTTAAGAGACGAGTTAAAATGAATGATATTATATTTACATCAGCCCCCCTAAGAATTTTACAGAAGAATATCTCTCAATTAAGCCTTTGTCATTGGGAGAACTACACTAATTGTAGGATAGTAGATATCATCCTGAACGGGAAAATAAAATCTTTTAATCAGCTCTCAGGAGAATTCAAATTTAAATCTTTAGAATTCTTTAATGTCCTGAGGATTAAACATTACTTGAACCTACACTTGTATAGGAATGGGGACTCAGATATAAGAAATGAGATAAATGAAATGTTTACAACAAAAGTTATTAGGAATAGCATGGGGAAATGGTATAATTTATTGGAGAGAATTGAACCCACTATTAGGATAAAAGCCATAGACTCATGGCAAAAGGAATTAAATACTCATATAGAGAGAAAGTCGTGGATTAATAGTATGGTGGAAATTAAAAAAATTACTCATTGTTTAAACATGGTTGAATTACATTATAAAATCATGTTGAAATGGTACTTAGTCCCCGCTAAATTAGCAAAATTTAAACCAGTAAATACATCCACTTGTTGGAGATGCAACGTCGATGTACTTACAATCATATATGGTGGGATTGCCCTATGATTAGAAATTCTTGGAATGAACTATTTATTATTATTTCCAACCTTATAAATATTATTTCTCCGTCCCCGGAAATCGCATTATTACATTTAAATCTTAATACCATTTCCCCTTACAAGAGAGCATTAGTCTTACAATGCCTATTAGCTATGAAAATAGCCATAGCTAGAAAGTGGAGACAACAAGAGGGTATACACAGGGAATATATAATAAATCAGATACATCGACACAATTCGAGTGTGGGAACCTTGGTTAGGCCAACTCCCTTCTGAAAGATGAAAGAAACATAGATATAGGTAACCATTTATATATTATATAGTTCCAGAGGATGAATGGGGAATGAATGTGTGTATATATTGGTCTTAGATTGGAAAACCGGAGCATGGATGTCTATGCTTTAAGTTTTGTGGATAAAAATTATGTTTTATATATTAATTTTCTAAGGCTAATCGATATATTGTATGTTGTATTTGTTATTTTGTAATTAATTTTGGATATCTAATAATAAAAAAATAAAAAATGTCTAGTTTTCAAAAATATATGATTTGATGGGGTAAATTGCATTGGCCAGCTTCAAAGATACCCGAAATGGCACATGGGGGGAAGAATTACCAGATTTGGAAAAAATGGCTTTGAAATAGCAAAACGCTACCTGTACTTATTGCCCCATAACGTGTAGAAAAAAGCAAAAAAACATAAAAACATTGGGTATTTATCAACTCAGGACAAATAGTAGAATCTATTTAGCAGGTTTTTTCATTACCTTTTATAGATGAGTAAAAGATTTTTCAACTAAAAGGTAGAAAAAGTAATTTTTTTTCTAAATTTGCCACCATATTTTATACTTTTTTAATAGTAAATAATATGATACAATCAAAACAATGCCATCTAAAGAAAGCCCTTCTTGTCCTGAAAAAAACAATATATAACTTGTGTGGGTTCAGTAAACAGAAAAGAAGAAAATTACAGCTAAACATGAGCAGCGCAGAAATGTTAAAACGGCCATTGTCCCAAAGGGTACAAAAAGTAAAATCAGCCTTTGTCACGAAGGGGTTAAAGCTGATATTCAATGAATATAAGACTTTCATGTAAAAAAAGATCTGTCATATACTAGGCCATATACTTAAAACTGGAAGAAATTGACTTGCTAGCACAACTGTCTGTAAAACAAAATATCAATTGAGATGACCCTACCATGTCATAGACAGAGAGAAGTTTTTTCTGGACATCTGGAATTGTCCCTCGAGGCTCTAAATATGGATAGGAATCTTTCAAAATAAAGGAGACTGAGGGAGTGTTGTCACTATTCACAAGACGCGAAGCAAATGACAACATGCATTGCTTAAGACTTGAGCTAGTTGGTAGTCCACAGAGTTCCTTTAAGGAAATTAGAGCATTCTGCAAATAATACAAAACAAATATTTAATATAAAATGTAGGAGGACCTTAGTATTAATTTCCCAAGCAGTATTGTAATACACTTCAAATGGCATAAACTATAAGGTACCTTCTGATAAAAGGCACCTCTTAGAGTGAACATGCACACACGGTGGAACTCAGAACTCAATTTATATAGCCTCCAATAAATTCTAATTAATTTATTATAAAGTTTATTTATTGCTAACAAACATTCAAATAATACATTTCAATAATTCATTAATTCCAGTTGAAATAGACAAATCTGAAGTTATTTTAACTTAAAATCCTGAACTTTATTTATCATTGTGTAATTTTTAGTAATAGATAACTTTATGAGCCAAAGAAGATTACATATATGAAGGTGGGGTAAAATGCACATAGAAAAAGACAAGAGCATGACAAAGGGACCAAAAGAGTGTAAAAAGAGAAGAATAATTGAGGAGAAGTGAGAGAATTCCAGCTATTTTACTTGTTATTTAATTAAATCTAAAAGCTAAATAAATACCTGCAAGTTTTCTCTGATATCAGTGGCTTCCCGTAGAGGATGGGCAGCAAGTTTAAAGATGTCATCTACCATTTTAAGGCCAGTATTCCTCAACATTGTATATTCTCTGGCCTTCTTCCCTATCCTAGCAGACAAGCCTCGTTTCTGTGTTTTTCCTCCTCCACCTCGGTTGGTGATTGCAACATGAACAAAGAGTTTAGCATAATCCATTGTATCTCCAACAAATGTGTACAGTGGCACATGTCGATATCCTGGCTGCAAGCATTCAATAGGTATTGTATATTGACCAATAAATTCATCTCCGATGTAGTCATCATCAAGAACCATGAAGCGAACCATTGCCAACTCTGGTAGATTAATTTGGAACTCAAAACTCTCATCAAAAATGGGATTGTCCCCATTTTGCTGCACTGTTTTAGTTCTTTGCTCTGCGCAGTCAGCTGGGATGCCATGAATCTCTACACAAACATAAGGATCGATTACATCCCCCTTTGCACAAGCACCTTTGGGTTTTGGAAAGTTCTGTCCACTGATAATCTTTATGTGAAGTATCTGAGGGGACACACCAGGCACAACACCTTTGGTGTTGGCACTGAAATAAGATACCTCATCCCGCATAACTGATGGTCGAAGCACATAACCACATCCTCCATTCTGCATGAACCAACCAATATTGAGATCCATCATTGGCCCTGGTGTCTGATAGTTCATTGCTACAATCTGGCAACCACAATTCCAAAAGCCTTGTGGATTCATGTTACTAGAATCTATTCTCATTGGACTTGGATAAACCCTTGAAATAAATTTTTTATTGTAGTTCACAAAGTCTTCTGGATACTCATTAGCAATACGGCTTGCCTGGCTCTCGCTAAAAGAGCAAACCTCACCATAAATGTGGGTTTTCCTAGAAAAGTCAAAGTCTCTGTATTGCACAGATTTGCAAATTGATACCAAGTCTGACAGTTCTTTACAAAGTGTGATCATTCTCTGCTCTACAAAGTAGTCATCTGCCATTCGACGAGACATCTCAGCTTCCTCGTCCTCTTCTGTTACCTCACCCTCCGCAAGGACTTTTTCAGATGGTAGCTTCTTACCTTTAACAATAATTTTCCTTCTTAGTTTTTCTGGAGACGGAAGGTAAGAATCTGTTGGAGAAACAGTGTCTGTGTATAATTTGCTTCCAAAGATCTTCTTCATGTGTTGTACCATCACCTTTTGTTGTTGCACAGAACAATGGTTTTCAATGCAAAGAATAAGAGGAAACTCAGATGAGACAAAGGCATATTTATTGACAACTTCTATCACATTCCTAAAGGTGAGTTGTGATGTCATGCTGTTACGGTTGCAAATTATTGGCTCGTTGTCTGCTCCATCACTTACATCCAGCTCTATGCTTCTACAAGCCATTTTAAGTGCCCTCACATATCCATTAACATCTGCAGGGCCTCTGAATTGATCTTCTATTAAGTATGTGTTATGAGAAGAGTTGATGTAGTAGTGTGATAGAGGCTGTGTCATGTCCTGGCAGACCTTCTTGTGAACAGGATCAAATATATCACACTCATGTGAGAGCAGATACTGTGTAAAACCATCAATGGTGAGGAAAGCCTTTAAACGTCCTTCCTGAGACAGTTCATATTTCTGGATGGTATCGACACACATGTCTTCTGTCACCTGAGTCATACCTTGTTCGGATTCCAAAAATAACATTATATCGTTTGCATCCAAATATTCTTTGTTTTTTGAAATCTGCACAAGTAAAAAATATACTTCTGGCCTTGTGCAAAGATCACTAAAAGCTTCATAAAACTCCTCTTTGGTAACTCTAGTGGTAAGCTTTTCTTTGTTCTTTTGGATTTCCTTAAATTTTAATCTGACCTTTGCTTCTTTAATAGCTGGAGAGAGCTGTCTTATCAATGCTACTGCAGTGTCTTCAATCATGATTCCATTTCCATCCACATCTGCAACTTCAAAGACCGATTTTAGCCAAGCAAACCTTGGGTTGTTTTGGCCCCCTTCTAAGTCCAATGGTTGTTTGCTGTGCGAAGCTAGGTATCTAAGACCAGAAACCCAAATATTGGCCACATCAGCTGAATTAGCCACCAGGTCTAAAGACTCATAGTTCTCATCATGAATAATGGAAAAAGCACTGTCCTCACATATTTGGTCAGCCAAACCATTATTCCTGAATGTATCTGTGTTTTTCCCTAGTCTTATCTCTTTAATGGCGGAAATGTCTAGCTTTGCCTTTTCAGGATCTTTTTTTGAGGGCTCCCACCGCAGAGCCTGCAAATCTGTATCCAAGGTAAAGAAGCGATTGTAAAGGCGACCATTTGGTCGGACTTTCTTCAACTCACAACCTCCTTGCATGAAACTGATGCAGTCACTGGCACTGCTGATTTTCTTCTCTGATGGCATGCTACTGAAAGAGACTGTCTTCTTTCTTCCAGGTTTTTGATTAGAAGGATCCTAATGGAGAGAAATAAAATTTTGTAAAATACAGTGTGCAAAACATCAAACAAGTTAAAAACTTTGAGTTACATGACTCCACAAAAGTAATCAGCTGCATATTGTGGTCTATGCTGACTAGGCATTGGCCTATAGCAGCAACCTCTATTCCACATAACCAGGGAAAGACTGCCCTTATTCAGATTGCCACTATGAAGAAGGATTGTGCCAAGCCGACAATGTCTCCACAGTTCACTATACCCAGAGTAATGTGTCCTTACTAGGCAGAACACTGGGATATGATACCATATCCAAACGCTCAGCAATAAGGACAACGGCCACATAGAGGACAACTAAAGCATTGCTCTACACCTGACAACATAAATACTTTCCCAATGGTCAAATTACATGAAATTAAAGTTCAATATTTATTAAAATGTTTTGTGAATGAGTCAGTAAACCAGCTCAATTGTACTTTTTATGCTACTACTTCCTAGGTTTTACAAAAAAGTGTTATTTATTATATTATTTATGCCAGGTTAAACACAGGACTCCATGAGGATATTGCCAATTTGATTTAGCATAAAAGTAAGGTTACACATTTAGAAAACAAGAAAATTCTGGCTACATAAAACATTAATAACATCTTATTAGAATTATTAAAACTAGAGTGAGTTGAGAATTTAAGCAAAAGTAAACTTGGGTATAAATGGGTATACATTCTAATGAATTATTTTAAAAGGGTAACCACATTTAGGAAAAACATAATTTTGCAAATACTTTAATAGGCTTCACATATAACTAGATTATAAGGTACACTGCACACAAAAGTGTAAGACAAAATAAGGATTACAAAAGCAATAAAAACAAACACACTTTGAAGTACCAGTGATACCGATAACAAAAGTTATGTTGGGTAAAGGTGATGGAAAACCCTTCCACTTAAAATTAAGGGAGTAGTAGAAGCATTATTAAAAACTTATCTACAGACACCAGACAAGCCAGAAGGCTTGTTTTTCCCATGAGAAATCTCATGGTGCTGCCACAAGCACAAGGGATTAAGGGTGGGCGCATGCAAATAAGGTCAACAATGATCACCTTTTGCCTCTATATCCACTTTATACATGGATCCCTTGAAAGTAATTGCCCTTAAGTACCAGTGATGAAAGAGAAATAATTACTTTGGTTTAACTGGCTACCATGGTTAAATAGGAATTGCAAAATCTGAAATTAAACCATCAGTGTAAAGAGCAGTCACCTATCACTTGTGTTATCTGGTTCATTACAAAGGCTGTGGCTTATGTTTGTCACCCCATCCCCTCAAGATTGTAAACTTGCGAGCAGGGCTCTGTCCACCTAATGTATCGGTTTGTCTTAGTCTGTCAATTCTCGTCTTGTCATACTCCTTCAATATATGTGTGTGTTGTATTAAGCACTGCGTAGATTGTTGGCGCTATATAAATAAAAGATAATAATAATAAATGCATTTCTGATAAGTCCTTGGTGAACTGTAATTCCCCTTGTTCACATTTAGTGTACGCACACAAATTATATATTTTGTAAAATATATATTACAAAAGTGAAAAAATGTACAAAAACACGGTTTTACCTTTTATAAATTGTACACATCGACTGTAAATGAGAAATAAAAATCCAAAATATACCGTATTTGCTCGATTATAAGACAAGGTTTTTTCAGAGCAAATATGTCTTATATTCGAGGTCGTCTTCTAATCAAACCTCGAATAGAGGTCTGATTACAAGACTAAGATCCAGATCCCCCGCAGCGCTGCAGGAGACTTGGATCCTCCTCTCTGGTGAACGTTTGTGGGATGCGCACAGACAACCTCCGCTGCTGCCGGCACTTCCGCCGGGGTTTCTATGGTGGAGCACCGGAAGGTCATGTAATGCCAGCGCTCAGTCACAGAAGCCCCGGCGGAAGTACTGGCCACCAGCAGCAGAGGTCTGAATCGCACAGACCTCCACCGGCTGTCCCACTAGACACCAGGGAGTCTGAACAAGTAAAGGGATACACTATTAAGTCGGGGGGCTAAGAGTGGCATTGGGGGGGTTAAGAGTGGCATGGGGGCGGGTTCAATGGTTTTCTGGAGGCAGAGTGGCATATAGGGGGTTAAAAGGCATATCAGGGAGGCAGAGTGGCATATACGGGTGTATAAGGCATATCTGTGAGTCAGAGTGACAAATAGGGGATTAAAAGGCATATCTGGGAGAAGAGTGGTTTATTAGGGAGGCAGAGTGGCATATAGGCAGGTATAATGCATATCTGGGGGGCAGAGTGGCTTATTAGGGAGTCAGAGTGGCATATAGGCAGGTATAAGGCATATCTGGGGGGCAGAGTGGCATATAGAGGTGTTTAAGGCATATTCGGGGGCAGAGTAGCAAGCTGTGGGGCAGATGTGCATAACTGGGGGGGCCAGGTAAAAGGAAATAAAAAGAAAAAAAACATTTTTCTCAATCATAGTTTTTATTAAATATGATAAAATTGATTAATGTGAATTAATATTTACTAGTAAAACTTTTTTTTCCTATAGGGTAGTCTTATATTCAGGCTCTTTTTTTCCTAAATTAATATTTACATTTTCGTGGTCATCTTATAATCGTGCAAATACGATATTTATATAGCTGTCCTGGGTTTGGGTACATCTCGCATGCATAGGATTTTCTTTTATTTTGTCAGTTATAGGTCAAATATTAAAATTGTAATACCGTATTTGCTCGATTATAAGACAAGGTTTTTTCAGAGCAAGTGTTCTGAAAAACATCCCATGTCTTATCTTCGAGGTCGTCTTATAATCATACCTCAAATAGAGGTCTGACTACAAGACTAAGATCCAGATCCCCCACAGCACTGCAGGGAAACCTTACTTCCCATTGCCCTAACACCACATCTACCCAATATAACCTTCGTGCCCCCATTCACAACCCCCAAACCCGTTAAAAATTCTATGAATAATGTACACCTTATAGTATGTTCCCTATAAATGCTGGGAAAGTATGGAAAATATATATAAATTAGGTTTTTCTGGACACCTGAATTACCGTATTTGCTCGATTATAAGACGACCCCCCAAAATCTGAATATTAATTTAGGAAAAAAAGAAAAAGCCTGAATATAAGATGACCCTATAGGAAAAAAGTTTTACTAGTAAATGTTAATTTCATGTAAACTATGATTGAAAAAAATATTTTTTTTTGTTTTTATTTCCTTTTATTTTCCAACCTGCCCCCCCAGTTATGCACATTTGCCCCCAGGCTTGCCACTGTGCCCCAGAAATGCCTTAGACCCATATATGCCACTCTGCCCCATGATATGCCTTTTAACCCTCTAAATGCCACTGTGCCCCATGATATGCCTTTTAACCCTCTAAATGCCACTGTGCCCCATGATATGCCTTTTGACCCCCTATGTGCCACCCTGCCTCTAGAAATGCCTTATACCCCTTATATGCCACTCTGGTATTTAGGGGGTTAAAAGGCATATTATGGGACAGAGTGGCATATAGGGAGGCATTTCAGGAGGCAGAGTGGCGTATATAGGGTTAATAGGCATATCTGGAGGCAGAGTAGCATTAAGGGGGTTAAAAGGGATTTCATAGAGCACTCTGCCTACAGAAATGCCTTATGCCCCCCATATCACCCCCCCCCCCAACTTACCGGTGCTTCTGACTCCCCGGTGTGTTGTCCGGGCAGCGGGTAGACATCTACTGCAGCCGGAAGGAAGTGCGTTTAGCAGCGGGGGTCGTCTGCGTCCATCGCGCATACACCTTCCGGCTGTCGGGGAAGGTCTGCGCAAATACAGTAATAAACTTGGAGGGGATTTTCCATCACTTTACCTAATTTTGTGAGGATTCAGAGGGAAAATTTATAAAAAATTAGGTGTTTTTTTTCAAATTTTCGCTAGTTTTTACTAAATTTCTCATTCTAAATTTTCTGCTAATCATCTAACTATGGTATCAAAAGAAAGCTCTATCTCTCCTTGAAAAAACAATATAGTATACATGGGTACACTATTCACAGAAAAAGCGAATAATCGCTGATCCTTTATTAACACTCAAATGAGGTTGAGAGGTTGAACCACCACTGTCCCATTAGGGGCTATCCAAAGCCTACTTTCTCTTTTTTTTCTTTTATCCAGTGAGAATAGTAAGCCTTCAATGTCAAAGGACCAGTAGAAATTCGTCCAAGCCTACTAATCCATTTATAGTCACTAACCTGACCCACTATGAATCCGTTTGTTTCTGGGCACAGTTATTCTCAAATCAATCCATGTTTACTTGCAGATGATAGTTACATAGTATAATCTCTCCCATGTTTGTTTGTCGTATCAATCCAGTATAATTTACAGAATATACAAGTAGCTTTTGGCAGCTGGAGACCTCTGAATATACCATAGTACATAGGTAAAAACACTTCTATCTAGAAGGAAAAGCAAGTGCTTCACTACCTATGACCCTCTTTGTGAGGCAAATATATGCTATATACAGGGCCGGCCCGACAATGCAGACGAGTGGGGCAACCACTCCAGGCGGCACTTTTTTTTTTCCCCCAAAGTGAAAGAGAAAGGGGCGCCGAGTGGTCAGTACCGGCCCGGCACCCCTCTCTCTCTCCTCTGCGGCGAGTCTCCCTGTTCAGTCTCGGTGCCGGCTTGTAATGCTGAGTGCCGGAAGATTAACTAATTTCCGGCGCTCAGCATTACAAGCCGGCACCGAGACCGAACAGGGAGACTCGCCGCAGGACTGCTGAAAGGCAAGTACAAGGGGGGGGGGGTAAGGGTAGATAATAGGGAGGGAGAGGAAGGGTAGATGATGGGGGGGCGACAGGGACGGAGGGAGAGGAAGGGTAGATAAGGGGGGGGGGGCGGCATTTTAAAATTCGCCCCAGGCCCTGGCTATATAAAGTGTGAACTTGCAATCTTATGCTGCCATTTTGTATCCTTCTGTTTTTACACTGCCATGTAGACCAGCAATTAGTTCTTTAATAATTGTATTTTTGTATTGAGAAGCAGTCTGTCCGATATCCAATATCATTTCAGAAAGGCTGTTTATAAACGTCTCCAGAAGCCTCCCTTAGTAACAATACATACCAAGGAGTAACAGAGGCCATGGTACTGTCAGTTAAGCCACTTAACGGTCATCCACTCTTCCCAGGTCCCGGGTCACCTCTGAATCTGAGCATACTTTAGATCTCAGGTATAGATCAAATTAACAGAATCAGACATACTAATCCTGTATTTGCAGGTATACAATAATAATGTATGGAAACTGTCAGGGTCCGCAAAGCAGACCCAGACGAAGCCACTCACCCGAGCACCCGCTGCCCACAGGTACTGAATCCAGCGACGCACCTTCGGCTTCTTCATCCTCTGGCCGCATGTCTGCCGCTAGGCGCGCGTGCCTTCGACCAACTTTATGCGTCCCCGAATGGAGACGCCGGGGAACGCGCGCGGATGACGTCACGGTTGGGGGCAAGGCTTCCACCAGGCGTCAAGTGATTGTTCCAGTTTGAGCTACCCTGTGCATTTATTTCCTCTTACTTTTATCCTGTGTACCGAACCTGGCTATTACCTTGATTCCGCTGCACTTCGTTACCGGACCCTTGGCTACTAAACGGCTATTCCGATTTCCTGGTTTCCTGACGCTGGCTTCTGATTTTTTACTTCGCTGCTCTCGGTTATCCTGACCTTTGGCTTTGTTCCTGACTACTACTACTATTTGCATCTAGTTCTAGCTGCATACCAGACTTTCTCCTGGGGTTATTTCCTGGATATTGGACTCCTCCATTCCTCCGTCCTCACATAATCACTGAGCCTATATGGAGCCCGCAGGCTTTACCAACATCATCTCCAAGAACTCCAGGCGAGTCAAAATTAACTCAGGCAACAGATGCAACTTCTTCAAGTTAAGCAGTCTGCTCCAGCTGAACCAGCCGTGGCTCCTCTACCTGAACGATTCAGGGGCGACCACAAAAAGTACCGGACCTTCATCACCTCATGTCAGATACTTTTCAACTTAAAGCCAAGAACTTACACCTCTGACTACATAAGGGTCCATACCGTGATTTCTCCTGTGACGAACCTCAAGCATGGGCTCATCATCTCCTACACAGTCGCAGCCAGCTTCTGGACTCATGGTCTTCTTTTCGCCAGGCTCTGGATTCCATGGACGACGATCCTTTCAGAACTTATTCGGCTACCACCTCTCTAAGAGCTCTCAAGCAAGGTAGATGACCAATTGAGGATTACATTACTGATTTCAGACGCCTGGCTCTCGAATCTTCCTGGAACGAGCCAGCCCTCCACGACAAATTTCGCTGGGGTCTCTCTGAGCTGGTCAAAAACGAGCTTGCTCGCACCTCCATCCCGACCGGTCTAGAAGTTTTCATCAAGCTCTCCACCCAGACCGATCGGTGCCTCAGAGAAAGAAGACACAAACTCGAACTCCTGCTCTACCTTCCATTCCAAACACCTCTTTTCCACCAGAAGAACCCATGCAAATAGGCACAGTCCGGGGACCCCCGTCTCCTGCCGAGAAAGAACGAAGTAGATTGTTGGGCCTCTGCCTATACTGCGGTAGAGCAGGACATATCTTCCAGGACTGCAGAACACGTGCCCATTTCCGTAAGGGTAAGGAACCTATCTTCCATCTGCAGGTCACTGCGGTCTGTTAACCTCTCCGTTATGGTGGACTCCGGGGCTAGTGGCAATTTCCTGGACTTTGATTTGGTACAGTCACTCTCCATCCCAACCCGTCGTAAGAGAAACCCTATGGCTATACAGCTGGTTGACGGTAGTCCTCTGAAGACTGGCCCTATTATACGAGAGACCGCTACCCTGCTACTGAAGATCGGGGAGAGACATTTTGAAAACATCAGATTCGACGTTATGACCTCCCCCATATCTCTGGAGATGACACGCTCTGTAATAAGTGCAGGGTCAGGGCAACGCCAAGCCCCCCTAGATTTGGGCATAATCAGAGTGGAGAAACGTAGACGCGGGGCCCGGGAGCCCCAGATGAACCTCAAGAGAGTTTGCTGCAAGGACACAAAGAAAGAAGGAGGGATAGATATGGGAAGGGTCTGGAAAAGGTACAGCACGCGGGGCATGATGGTCATTTTAACAACATTGATCCGGCCTACCCAGGAAATTGTCAGACGGCACCACCATGACAAATCCGCTTGGACCCCAGCAAGCAGAAGTAAAAAATTGTAATGAAAGAGCTGTGATAAGTCAGGAGATAGCCACGTCCCCAGGTACTTAATTTTGTCGGTGCTCCATCTGAAAGAGAAGCACGACCGAATGGAGCTAATTTCAGCGCTAGACAAGGTAACGTTGAGTATTTCAGATTTGAAAATTCGAGAGAGCACCATAGATCGAGAGTTCCCGTAAAACATTGGGGAGAGACATCCTTGGGTGAGAGACAGTGAATAGGAGGTCATCTGCATACGCCAAGACCTTGTGATGCGTGCGCCCAATTGAGAGACCGCTAATGTTCGGGTTACACCTGATAGACTGTAGGAGGGGTTCTAGAGATAAAACAAACAAAAGAGGGGACAACGTGCAACCCTGGCACGTGCCATTTCTAATACGGATGGGGGCAGAATAAGCACCATTTATACGAACACGGGCCGCCAAAATCCTCTCCTGGAAGCCCTCCAGCTCCCGAAAGACTCTACGCAAAACAACATGTTGGCCCCTGTTGGGGAGGTAGACGTTAGCGAAGGTATAGGCTTGCTGCAGAACCATCGCCTTCACCAGTAAAAATCTCCCCTCGGGATCCTCCCGAGTATCAAGCAAGTGAAATGGAACTCGGTTGGAAAAAAGCACCGCCACCCCCTTGGTCTTCGCAGAAGGGTTGTCACTGAAAAACCAAGTGGGAAAGAACCTAGTAATCAGTCTGGGTGCCTTAGATTTCAAGAAGTGCGTCTCCTGCACAAAAGTAAGATCAATCTGCCCGGTGCCTAAGGTCCCGTGTAAGGGAGGAGCGTTTTTCAGGGGTATTCAGACCACGTGCATTGATAGAGAGTAGATTCACACCAGCAGACATGACTGACACCACACAGAAACTGAAACAAACAACAGCAACAAAAATAACAACAAACAAGGGGGGGGAGTACGGGTAAGGGGCGAGGGGAGTACAGATCAAAGAGGAGGAATGAGGGTCGGGAGACACAGAGAAGGAGAGGTCTGTGGAGAGGAAAAGTAAAGGGGGGAAGAGAGGAGAAGAGAAGGCTAGAGATGAAGGAGGAGAAAAAGGAAGAGAAAATAGAAAACGAGCCCAATACGGGCCGCCGCTCGCAAGCACGCATAACAGAGATAGAGCTAAAGAACCGCAAAGGGAGAGAGGAATACAGGATGGGCGGACAATAACAGTCAGGCTATGATGCCTATACAGTGAGCAACAGGGTAACCATCCCGTAGATAAAGCATTTGGCATACAGCAGTAGGCAAGCATTGACATCCACGGAATTAGAAAAGAACAATCAGTGCAACATCAAAAGGAAACAAACGTGTGTATCATAAACCAGGTCAAAACACCACTAGTAGGCATAGGTGTTGGAGGAAAACAAATCAGAGCATCGGCAGGAAACTCAGTGACAGTGCGAGAGCAACCCCACAGAACATATGGTGATGAGTAGCACACGCCAGATAGGAGCAGCCCAGGGATGCACCGAGGGAAGAAGCGGCCAGGCAGATAGCAGCATGTAGGCCAGTTCACCCATATAACCAGTGAAAAAGAAACAAAGCAACCGTGGAAAGTGAACAAACATTTACATTGTAAAAAAGATGATCAATGCCAGTGCGATAGCATATAGCAACACCCCCCCCCCGCAACAATACAGGGGGAGACGTATCATGTGTATAAGGTGGCATGCACATTGCGGTACGGAGACCAGGTGACCCACAGTTTCAGCAGAGGGCAAATGCAAATATTGTAAATAGTGGGCAACGACCCCATGAGTAACTAGCAGCACCAGGGATGTATCATGTGAGTAAGCGGCCAGGCACACATTGGCAGGCACGGTAAAGCATCCATAAAGTCAGTGAAAAAGGAACAGTACAACCGTGAAAAAGAAACAAACATGTATATGGAAGAGAATATCCATGGCTATGGGAGAGATGCATTATATCGTGTATAAGGAGCCAGTTACATAGTGGCATTAAGGCCAGGTCACTCACGGTGTCAGCAGAGGGTAAATGCGTATATTGTACGCAGACCCCATTAAAAGGGAGTGTAGAAAGTAAATATGGTAAGGTTGCTGCACCAGGGACACATCGTGTGAGTGAGCGGCTAGGCACCAATTGGCAGACAGGCTAGAGCACCCACGGATTCGGTGAAACGGAAACAGTACCACTGTGGAAAATAAACGTGTACATGGCAGATAAGATCCACGTCAGTGGGAGAGACACGTCATGGTGTGTATAGGGTACCAGGGACCGATTGGCATGTAGGCCAAATCACCCACGGTTGCAGCAGAGGGCAAATGTGTACATTGGGGATAGTGTGCAACGAACCTGTCAGCAGGGAGTGTAGAGTGAAAACATGAGAAAGTAGCTGCATCAGGAATGGATCGAGTGGGTAAGCGGAAGTAGGCCAGTTCACCCACAATTGCAGCATATCTGCACCAGGAATATTTCGTGTGAGTAAGCGGCTAGGCACATATGGAAAAAAGAAACAGTACAACCATGAAAAGTAAACAAACGTGTACATTGCAGATATGATCCATGTCAGTGGGAGAGATGCAGCGTAGGCTAACACAGCATGTGGAACGTAACGCAGCACCCGCGTGAGCGGCAGTAGGAGAGGAACTCGGGGAAACAACACCCTGCTCGGAATACACGGGGGAGAATACTGAGCTGGTGAAACAAAAACAAAAAAATTCCCATAGTGGAAGGTGTGTGTGTGCACAGTGTGGGTGTGTAAGCCGAAAATGAGACACATGCCAGCAAGAAAGTCCCAGTGAGAGTCTAGCAAGTGCAGCGAGTGAACAATAAATAAGAGAGGGCTTATGCCTGTGACAACGATGGGACTCACGAACATCTACTCCTCAATGTCACCCAGGCGGCAAGAAGCCAAGGCGTGCAGCGTATGGGAGGCCCGTCGGCGCGGAGATCCCCTGCGTGTCAGGTCCAGACGACTGCGGCTCTGAGGTGGTAGAACTGGGGTGCGAAGAGAGCCGAGGACCGCGTCCGCAAATGACCAGTCCGAGATGCGGAGATCCGGAAAGCCCAGGAACTGCAGAGCGTCACCGACGTCCTGATTAATGACAAGAGACCTGTTGTCGTATCATATGATCAGGGCGAAAGGGTGCCCCCAACTGTATGGCACAATGAGTCTCTGTAGCTCAGCCGTCAGTGGCCGCAGGGCCATCCTAGCCTGAAGAGTCAGGTCAGAGAGGTCATTGTAGAAGGACACCTGGTGCCCTTCAAATGGCCAGGTGCCCACCTCTCGTGCTCTAAGCATGATGGCTTCCTTCACCGTGAAGTCTGCAAGGTGGCAGATAATGTCTCTGGGGGGGTCCCGAGTCCCCCTCTAGGGCGAAGGGCCCTATGAGCTCTATCCAGGGGTATCGGGGATTCAGCGGAGCAGCCCTAGAGACCATTGAAGATTCTAGTAAGGAGCGCCTTCACATCTTCCGGGCCGTCCGACTCCGGGATCCCACGGAGGCTGATATTGTGTCTACGGCCCCTTTTATCAAGGTCCTCGATCCTGCGGCGGAGCTCTTGGAGATAACGGGAATGTTGCGTCGCCGTCTGTTGGGACTGAGTGTTTGCCAGTTGGTGTTGCGTCGTGGAGTCCTTGAGGGTCTGTACACATTTTTCCAATGTTGCCAGGTCTGAGCATACAGCAGAGACCTTGTCGCGTACCACTTGCTTAAGTTCCGCGATTAGCAGCGAGAAGTCGGATTTCCAAGGTGCAGAGGAAAAGAGTCTCACCACCTCCGGAGGCTGGGATGCAGGCGGTAAGTGCGTAGCTGGGGCTGTATACTGAACCGACAAGGAACTCGCCGGGGACGCCGGCTTGTGGTCCTCTGGGGCCTGGGAGGCCAGGTCCGCCGGGGTCCGAAAGTACTCACGGAAGGAAGGATTACAGGAGCGCGAACGGTCCCTCGGTGTAGGGGGATCAGTGGCTGGTTTTTTGGAGCGATCCAATAATGGCTGAATGTGAAGTTTAGCGCTATAAAGTTGCGAGGGGCTGCGGAGGTATCGGCTCAAGCGGCCATCTTGCTCGGCGGTCGGACACGCCCCCCCAGGTCTTATAATCAGACCTCAAATAGAAGTCCGACTATAAGACTAAGATCCAGATCCCCAGCAGCGCTAAGTAGCAGACAGGTGCTGCTAATCAAATGCCCTTGATTAATTGATCATCAGCAAGTGTGACCACCAAAAGTTTTTATAGTTTTAGCACTTTGTTGGAAAGAATTGTTGCTGCACATCAATATGGGAAAGGTTATAAGGCCAGTTCAAGACAATTTATTTGTACAGTGTTCATTCTACAGTGAGAAAGATTATTCAGACGTGGAAAACGGTTGCTGATCTTCCCAGTCGTCGACGTCCCAGCAAATTCCCCCCAAGCTCAGAAGAGTTACATCTCAGACACTACAGGAATCCGTTAGCATGACAAATGTAACAGTTCATTAAAGTACAATTAGAAAAAGACTGAACAGGTACGATTTGTTTGGAAGGGTTGCCAGGAGAAAGCTTCTTCTCTCTAAAAAGGACATGGCAGCACTGCCTAGGTTTGCAACATTGCATCTAAACAAACAACAAGACTTGGACAATAACAATATACTTTGGACAGATGAGACTAAATTGGAGAGGTTTGGCTATAACGCGCAGCTTCACGTTTGGCAAAACCAAACACAGCATATCAGCACAAACACCTCATATCAACTGTCAAGCGTGGTCGAGGGGTGATGATTTGGTCTTGTTTTGCAGCAACAGAACCTGGCAGTCATTGAGTTGACTAATGAACTCAAATGTGAGGCTATTTGTCTGACAGCTAAAGCTTGGCCGAAATTGGGTCATGTAACAGGATAATTATCCCAAGCAAACCAGCAAACATACAACAGAATGGCTGAAAAGGAAAACAATCAATGTGCTGCAATGTCCCAGACAAAATCCAGGCCTCAACCCGATTGAAATGCTGTGTCGGCACCTTCAGAGAGCTAAGCATAAACAAATGCCCACAAACATTAACCCCTTGATGACAATTGCCAGTCCGGGCACGTCACCGAAAATCGTGACGATTATGACAATTGAGGTGCCAGGACCGGCACGTCTTTAAACGGGTGAAAAAATCGATCCGTGATCGATTTTTTCACTCAAACGGTGTTGCTCTAATGCCTCGACATCGAGGCATTGAGCAACACCAAAAAAAACATTCCCGGCCCCCCCCGATCGCTCCTAGGAGCAAATAAAAAAACATGTTTGAAAGACTGCACGTCTTTCAAACATGGCGGGGCCCGCCGCCGAAAAACGGGTTTAGGAAGCGATCGCGAGTCGCTTCCTTTGCTTAGCTGGTGTTGCTAAGATGCCTCAGTATCGAGGCATCTTTGCAACACCTGTTTAGCAAAGGAAGCGACTCGCGATCGCTTCCTAAATGCTCAACTTACCTTCCCGGCGCCGGCGTCTTCGAAACACACGCGGTGTTTCAAGATGGCGGCGCCCATCAAGCCAGGGGGCGGAGCCTGCTGTCATCATCGGGGGGGGGGTGTTGCTGGATGTCATGGACATCCAGTGAATAACACCCCTAGTGGTCAGATCACTCATAAGAGTGATCATGATTTGCTAAATCAAAGGCAATGTTTTCTAAACATTGCCTTTGATCAGTATTGGATCTGCCTCCCTCCTTCACTTGTTTCTAGTGAGGGAGAGAGACAGATCGGTGTGTTTTCTGGTATTTCAGGTATTCTCTAATAAAAAAAATATATATATATTGATCCAAAGGCTCTTATAAGAGCCACCCATATAATATTAACCCCTTCATTGCCATTGATCACTGCATATTTTTGCTGCAATTGTTACCATGCAGCGGTATACGGCTGAGGAGGCGTATGCCTTTTTGGCCACAGATTCTGAGGCCACTGATACAGCGTCAGATTTTGACGTTGGTCAGTTCACAGATACATCTAGTGATGTATCTGTGGCTGTTAGGACGCCTGCCACACGTAGTCGTGGCAGTGCACCAGAGGCATGGGTAGCGCCTAATAGGTACAAGCCAGCTATCCCTCCTTTTTCTGGAATTCCTGGCATCAATATTGATGTTATTTGCACTGTCAAGTGAACCCTGTGTCCATTCCGTGGCATGAGGGACCACTTAAGGTGCTAGATGAAATCCCTTCTTGGAGATAGGCCAGGCTTTCTTGTAACCTGTCCCTACTGATAGTTGGGTACAAGCATTTTTCTTTACCCAGATGTAAAATTCCTACTGAATTTGAATTGCTCATGTTCCAAATGTGGCCCTTTTGCCCCCAAACAATCTGACAAACCCATGCATGTGGGGTATCAATGTACTCAGGAGATGTTGCTGAACACATATCGGGGTGTTGTGTGACAGCAACATATACCAGGAGCTGTAATTTCACACCTGAAGTACAAAGTATGTGAAAAAAACACCAAAAACAATTACTATCACAAACTTTGACAAGGGTTGGTGGTAGGATTTGTGCATGGAAAGGGTTAAACTATCAGCATCTAAAATACCCTGGGGTGTCTAGTTTTCAAAAATATATGGTTTGGTGGGGTAAATGTAATTTGCTGGCTTCAAAGATGCCCCAAATACCACATAGAGACAGAATTACCAGATTCAGAGAAAAATGGTTTTGAATTAGCAAAACTCTACTTGTACTTATTGCCCCATAACGTGTAGAAGAAAGCAAAAAAACATAAAAACATTGGGTATTTCTAAACTCGGGACAAATAGTAGAATCTATTTAGCAGGTTTTTTCAGTAGTTTTTTATGATGAATAAAAGATTTTTCAAATAAAAGTGAGAAAATGTGTTTTTTTTTTCAATTTTTCGTCATATTTTATTATTTTTATTATAGGAAATTACATCATATGAAAAAAATTATGGTGTCTGAAGAAAGCCCTTCTTGTCCTGAAAAAAACAATATATAACTTGTGTGGGTTTAGTAAATGGGTTAAGAGAAAACTACAGCTAAACACAAACACCGCAGAAACGATAAAAAAGCCATTGTCACGAAGGGTACAAAAAATAGAATCAGCCTTTGTCACGAAGGGGTTAAACAACTGAAGCAATGTTCTAAAGAAGAGTGGTCCAAAATTCCTCCACAACGATGTAAGAGACTGATAAATTCATACAGAAAACGATTACTTCAATTCACTGCTGCTAAAGTGGATTCTACAACTGCTTTATTTTTGTTGAATAAATCATGCCATAGTGTAATATGTTCATCTGAGTTTATATTAACCTTTTTTTTAGACCTGCTAAGGAACAGATTATTGTTATTATGCCCTGACATGTAACACCATGGAATTCAAAGAGGGTGTATTTCTTTTTCACACAACTGTACATTGAACTAAAAATTAAGAGACAGTCTATCTTACAGCATGAGGTAGATCTGGGGTTTTAAGTGTGTCAAGCCTGCTAATAAACATGCCACAGGCTTCCATAAGGCTGGAAGGGAGGTTTGCTTTATTTTATGTTTTTGTTCCTTCAACTAGTTTGCTGAGCGGGTAGACAAAATAAATAAATAGGTCTTTGATTTGTCGAACTTAGTCAATTTGCAGGACTTTCCATGAAGTAAAGATCAAAACAGCACGGGACAATATATTCAGCACAATATGAACCTTTCCTCACACATGCCCTGACAAATACAATAAACCAGGCATATCCAAAGTAGTGATGTCCGGATCATGAACGAATCGTTAATTTGATCCGGTTCTTTTTAGTGATCCGGATGAATCGGTCCAGTAGACTGAACGATTCATTTGTGAATCATTCAGCTGTAACCTGATCCTAGAGCTATGAGTCATCTGCAGAGCACTCAGACACAGACTCTGGGGTCAGGTTACAGCTCATTAATTCACAGAGGAACGATGACTCAGAGTCAGAGACTCGTTCAATAATTCGAATGATCTGAAGATTCGAATGATCTGAAGACTCGAATGATCCGAAGACTCGAATGATTCGAATCTTACAGGGATCCGGATCTTACAAGGATCCGAATCTTACAGAGATTCGAATCTTACAGAGAATATTACTGATACCATACTTTTATAAATAAATACATTAATAATGTTCACACTGCCCCCAGGAATTAGATTCCCCTAAGTTTGCCCTGTCACGGTCAGGACTACTTGCCAAGCCGTGACTGTGTGGAGGGCATGGGCATGAAGGGGTTAATAGCATCAGGCCTCTGGATTTACTAACTTCACCCCTTAACAAGGCATAAGTTACACCAAATTAACCCCCAAATCCTGCCTGTATCCCCCCAGGTAGTCTGCCACCACTCACGATTTTGATACCGGATTCGTGAGAAATCCGAATTAGAACCTTTATCTCTATATATATATCAACCCACCCCGGGCAACTAACATATATATATATATATCCTGTAAAACTTAATAACAATATGGTAACGTGTTATCCTCTCTTAGGGTTTGTGGATATCGATACTAGAGCCCAAAGACAGACTTGGATTATGAATATTTTAATAACAAAAAGACAAAGATTACACAGTGCCAGAATTACAAAAACAAGACATACAAAATAAAAGTAAAACAGCAAACAGTTCTTAAAAACAAAGGGACTTAAACACAGGACCCTCACTCACGAGTTTCTCCAATAAGTAGGCCTGTGGGAACTCCTTAAGTCCAGATGGTTTCTTACGATGTTGTTCCGATCAGAGTATATCATGGAGTTCTGCTTTGAGGTCGCTGCATTGTCCCTAAATCAGACTTTTGCAAGCAAACGCCCCTCTGACCACATGACTGATTATATGACACCATCTCCAAGAATCGGGTCCCATCTTTGATGTGCCAATAAGTTATGGTGGGGTAAAGGTGATGGAAACCCCCCTCTTAAGATAGGAATGGAATTCCTATAACTCAGGGTCCTTATCTGTTAGGCCATGAATCACCACAGGGGTCCTTTGGGAAGATGACACCTCTAGCCAAAACAGATACAGAGGGCATTCACAAAGAAACACATTAAATCAACCTCAGATTAACTCATTGAATGCTTAAACAAAGAAACTAACCACCTCTGCTGGGTTACCCTTCCATGCATCCACTACGTTATATGAGTTAATCATGACACCTCCCCCTTTAAGATGGTGGACAGAGGAGGTCAGCACACGCTGATCTACTATGTCTGCCTAAATTCTAGTCTCCCCCTGACAAGACAAACAGTCAGCGTTCCCATAGAAGCTGACTTGTCACACCCGCCAGTAGAACAATACTGCTGTAGCACCGGACTCCATCTGAGCAACTTGCTAAACTTCCCCTCTAATCTATCCGCCTGAAGAGAAGGGTTGTGATAGATTATAACAGTGAAGTCACAACCATACAAACATGGCCGTAACTCCTGCAAAGCACACACCATAGCTAAGCACTCTCTGCCAACCCTTGAATAAGCCTCTTCTTTTGGCGATAAGTTACTCCGATGTTTTAAGGCCTCATCCATTTGTTTCTCTGCCCTGCTTAGGATAGCTAAACGCTGCCCATTCCCAAGCAAGACAGCAAACGGGTGTCCATTGTCCTGGGCATCCGGTGTGGATCCCAGGTTCTTGGCTTCACCTACACTCACAGGGCGAGGGGTTTCTTGCTGACTGGTCAATGCAGCTGTCTTTTCATCAACCCATACTATATTATCCTCTATAGCTGTTGCCCCAGCATCTTGCTGGTATGCCACTACAGCTACAGGGGAAATATTCTGCCCCTCACACTGCCCACTCGGTAAACACACAAAAGGGATAACAGGGTGTGAATTTTCCTCCCCCTCCTCCTTATCTCCAGACTTTACAGCTTTAGGGGTCTTAGGCACGGTGGAGAAACTACCCCCTTCCTGCTTCTTAACCTCCAGCACTTTAAGAGTTAAATGAAGCATTTCCTCTGGAGCATGAAAGCAGGGTTTTGGCTGTTGACACACAGATACATCACATTCCATATATCTCTTGTTTTCCCTTTGAGGAAAGTCAGTAACATGAATATCCGCAGACACCCCTATATCATGTATACTTTCTCCTGCACCCAAACCTAAATACTCAGGTGCTGTAGGCACGGTTGGCCACACATCCCCAGTCCCCTTTAGTTTTTCAGGGATAATACCTTCTGGGCATACAACTTCTGAAGACACTTTGGCCGAAGTATCCCCAGCATGCCCGAATCCCTTGGCTACCTGATCACCCATAGTAACACTATGCTTTTCCGTATCAGGGGGCATTGAACCAGAAGAGCCACTACAGACTCCCTGTTCCTGAAACTCTGCCCCTCCAAAGGTCAAACCACACTTTTCCCCTAGAGCTTGCTCGCTAGGTGTGGTCCCTTGGTGCACATCCCCCTTCATCCCTTCAGGAGACAGGATCCTGGGTGCTGGTTCAGACAGGCATACCTCTACCTTCTGGGCTCCCTCCCAGCTACCCACTACTCCCAAAGTTTCAGACAGTACCTTAGGTTGGACAGGGCTCTCTACCAGCCCTCCAGGTTTGCAGGTTTCCTCAACTGGTGCATACTGGCAAACAAGCCGACCCAGATCCTTGCCCAGCAAAACATTAACAGGAAAATCCTCGGATATACCCACCTCCCGCAAACCCTTGCCCACACCCCAATCAAGGTACACACGTGCCACTGGCACTGCAGGGCGCACCCCGCCAATTCCATGGATGGACATGGTCTTCCCAGGGATAAGATCCTCCAACTTTACCATCTCAGGCCGCACCAGAGTGCAAGCAGCCCCGGTATCCCTGAGTCCCATAGTCACACGGCCACCTACAGTTACTCTTTGTAGGTTCTCTTCTTCATTCCCCTGAAACCTGGAAACAAACAAGACAGCTGGGTGTTCCCCAACTGTTACACACTGCAAATTGTCTCCTTGTGCCTCCTTTGGTTTAGCCACAAATAAAACAGGTACAGCTCCCCCAGCTGTACCTCCATTTCCATTTGTCTATGGAGATGGTCTCTTAGAGGGGCAGGTGGCACTCAAGTGCCCAATCTGGTTACACCGATAACACCGGCGGGTATCCCCCTGGCCCGATGTGGCCCCTGCTCTGTTGGCTAGAAAAGGTGTGGGTGATGGTCTCCCTGCTGGCTTAGGAGTTGGTGGCTGGTAGGCTGCTCCTTTCCAGGTAGATGGTCCTTGTGATGCTTGTACCCGCTTGGTTGTTGGAGTACGGTTGTTGGCATAATTGTTAGCCAGATCTGCCGCCTCTGCCGTGGTCTTAGGTTTTCTGTCCAGAATCCACTCTCGGGCCTCCGGACTTCGTGTCCTCAGGAACTGCTCCAAAATCATCAGATCCTCCAGGGCCTCATATGTAGTAACTTGTAGGCCTCCAGTCCATTGCCGGAAAATAGTCCGAAGCTGTCCCGCATATTCGGTGCAACTGTCCGATGTAGCTTGCTGCATCTCTCGAAACTTTTTCCTGTAGAATTCAGGGGTGAGGTTAAAACTTTTTAACAAGGCAGATTTTATGGCCTCATAATCCTGATCAACTTCCATTGGTAAGGAAGCAAACACATCCAGGGCTTTCCCCTTCAGACGTGGGGTTAAAAACTTTCCCCACTCTTCCTTGGGCAGCTGGTACTGCCGGCACACTTTCTCAAATCCTCTCAAAAACACATCCAAGTCAGTGTCCTTTTCCAGCATTGGAAAGTGTTCCAGGCGAGGTCGGTTAGCATATCCATCCCCGTTAACAATGCTTTGGGGAGACGGACTATATTGCTTTAACCGTAGAAGTTCCAGCTGGTACCTCCGCTCAGCTTCTCGTTCAGCAGCCTCCCTCTCTCTCTCTCTTTCCGCAGCCTCCCTCTCTCTCTCTTTCCGCAGCCTCCCTCTCTCTCTCCTTGTACTGCAGAATCAGGTTGAACTTTAGCTGAGGATCCACGCTCCCCAGATCTTTTAGTGCCACTTGTAACTCAGAGTCCATTACACTCAAGGCGTTAACTTTATCAGGAAAACATCCTTGATCCACAGGCTCTTCCAAAATCACATCTGCTCCAATGGCCTGCTCTGCACAGAGTTTATCATATTCCAGGAGATCCAAAATCAGCTGCTCTTTGCTTTTGCCAAAAATTTGTATATTCCTTTCTTGACAAACCAGCTCCAGAGATTCTTTTGGCTGTCGTCGATATGCCTCCATAATGCAGTATGGTAGAGAAAAATAAAAGGGAGAGGAACGAACTGTTTTGCACTGTATGTCTGTAATTAGGCACTGAGTAATGTCTTTGGGAAATTACACAAAACCCATGTAATTTCTTCTAGTACTAAAATCACCAAACCGGGCAATATAAATAGCACTAAAAAACTCTAGATATCCCACACCGCTGCCACCAAGTTTGTAACGGTCAGGACTACTTGCCAAGCCCTGACTGTGTGGAGGGCATGGGCATGAAGGGGTTAATAGCACCAGGCCTCTGGATTTACTAACTTGACTCCTTAACAAGGCATAAATTACACCAAATTAACCCCCAAATCCTGCCTGTATCACCCCAGGTAGTCTGCCACCACTCACGATTTTGATACCGGATTCGTGAGAAATCCGAATTAGAACCTTTATCTCTATATGTATATCAACCCACCCCGGGCAACTAACATATATATATATATATATATATCCTGTAAAACTTAATAACAATATAGTAACGTGTTATCCTCTCTTAGGGTTTGTGGATATCGATACTAGAGCCCAAAGACAGACTTGGATTATGAATATTTTAATAACAAAAAGACAAAGATTACACAGTGCCAGAATTACAAAAACAAGACATACAAAATAAAAGTAAAACAGCAAACAGTTCTTAAAAACAAAGGGACTTAAACACAGGACCCTCACTCACGAGTTTCTCCAATAAGTAGGCCTGTGGGAACTCCTTAAGTCCAGATGGTTTCTTACGATGTTGTTCCGATCAGAGTATATCATGGAGTTCTGCTTTGAGGTCGCTGCATTGTCCCTAAATCAGACTTTTGCAAGAAAACGCCCCTCTGACCACATGACTGATTATATGACACCATCTCCAAGAATCGGGTCCCATCTTTGATGTGCCAATAAGTTATGGTGGGGTAAAGGTGATGGAAACCCCCCTCTTAAGATAGGAATGGAATTCCTATAACTCAGGGTCCTTATCTGTTAGGCCATGAATCACCACAGGGGTCCTTTGGGAAGATGACACCTCTAGCCAAAACAGATACAGAGGGCATTCACAAAGAAACACATTAAATCAACCTCAGATTAACTCATTGAATGCTTAAACAAAGAAACTAACCACCTCTGCTGGGTTACCCTTCCATGCATCCACTACGTTATATGAGTTCATCATGACATGCCCCCCTTTACCTATAAGTGCACCTACAGTTAACTTTATTAAATTAATTAAATTAACCCTCAGTCATCAGCATAAAATTAACCCTTATACCCCATCAACCATAACTGTCCCTGAAATTAACTGTAAAGATCCCATTAAGCATAACAGCCCCTGAAATTAACCCTAAAGACCCCATTAACCATAACGGCCCCTGAAATTAACCCTAAATACTCCATTAACCATAACTGCCCCTAAATTAATTGCATGTACTCCAGATAAATTACCTAATAAATTGGTATGCTTGATGGGATCTTTAGTGTTAATTTAGGGGCAGTTATGCTTAATGGGGTGTTTAGGGTTAATTTAGGGGCAGTTATGCTTAATGGGGTCTTTAGTGTTAATTTAGGGGCAGTTATGCTTAATGAGGTGTTTAGGGTTAATTTGGGGGCAGTTATGCTTAACGGGGTGTTTAGGGTTAATTTAGGGGCAGTTATGCTTAATGGGGTCTTTAGTGTTAATTTAGGGGCAGTTATGCTTAATGGGGTCTTTAGTGTTAATTTGGGGGCAGTTATGCTTAATGGGGTGTTAAGGGTTAATTTTAGGGGCAGTCATGGATGATGGGGTGTTAAGGGTTAATTTTAGGGGCAGACATGGTTGATGGGGTGTTTAGGGTTAATTTAATGGTGAGGGTTAATTTAATTAATTTAATAAAGTTAGCTTAAGGTGCAGTTGCAGGTAAAGGGGAATGTAAATCCTGGGGGCAGTGATTATTAATGTATTTATTTATAACAGTATGGTGATATTATCTGACTGATTCGAATCCCAATGAAGGCAGAGAGTCGTTCAAAGATCCGGATCTTACAATGATCCGGATCTTACAGTGATCCGGATCCGAATCTGGAGGCAGGGGGGAGGATTCATAATGAAAGGGGCGGGGCCAATCGTTAGTGTGCCTGCACGGAGTTACTGGAAAACGAAGATTCGGATCATGAATCGGATCATTTCAGTGAACGAATCGAAATGATCCGATTCACTTTAATGATCCGAACTTCCCATCACTAGTCCAAAGTCCGGCCCACAGATAAGTTGCTCAAATATAGATCTTACACCCCAGTGAGTCCCCGAGCACCGCTCAGGACTTCTGGGATCTCTCGCCGCGGGACTTGACGTCATCAGCCAGCGCCGGGAGGAGGAAAGCCCAAATCTTGCAAGATCTCAGACGTCGAGAGATTTGGGCTTTGCTTCTCCCTGCGCCTCCACACACAGCCACAAGGGTGACCATTAAGGGCTATTGAAGAAGAAAAAACACTTCTGCCTACCAAACACCTTGACAAGGAGCAGTAACTGCACAGACAACACACTGACAGGCAGACAGGGCTGCGCACTCAGGATACATGTATAATGCAGACAAGGGAGCATATAGGAATCTGAGGTAGCAAGCTGTCATACCCTTCATTAACCCCTAACTGTCCGTGACTGTGCTATAATTCCATTATCTGATGACCTAGTCTATGTGCTAGTGATGGGAAGTTCGGATCATTAAAGTGAATCGGATCATTTCGACTCGTTCACTGAAATGATCCGAATCTTCGGATCACTCAGTGTGACTCACAGGAGTTACAGTTTCTCAGTCCCTCCGTGCAGGCACACTAACGATTGGCCCTGCCCATTTAGTCAATGGACTCTCCCGCCTGCCTACTAGAGTGATGTCAATGAAGGCAGAGAGTCGTTCAAAGATTCGGATCTTACAGGGATCCGGATCTTACAGGGATTTGAATCATTCAGAGAATATCACCATACTTTTATAAATAAATACATTAATAATCACTGCCCCCAGGATTTAGATTCCCCCTTTACCTCTAACTGCACCTTAAGTTAACTTTATTAATTAAATTAACCCTCAATATTAAATTAACCCGAAACACCCCATTAACCATAACTGCCCCTAAATTAACACTAAAGACCCCATTAAGCATAACTGCCCCTAAATTAACCCTAAACACCCCATCAACCATAACTGCCCCCCATGTTCACTTCATCAAATCTGGCACTCTTCGAAAAAAGTTTGGACATGCCTGCAATAAACTTCAGACATTAATATACAGATTAACCCTACAGTTCAAGTAAGAAACTTACTTTAATTTATATTAAATATACACATCTTTCAAGTTTAAACTATTATTTATTAGGAGTATCTGATTAACCCTTTCAGTCCCTGGTACCTCCAAGCCTGGAGCAATTCTGCCATTTTTGCGGTATGTCAGTTCAGCGATTATTCTCCTTTACTGCGAATAGTGTACCCGTGTAAACTATATATTGTTTTTTCAAAGAGAGACAGACCTTTCTTTTGATACCATAGTTAGATGATTAGCTGAAAATTTAGGATGAGAAATTTAGTAAAAACTAGCCCAAATTAGAAAAAAAATATTTTTTTTATATATCTCCCCTCTGAATTCTCACAAAAATAGGGAAAGTGATGGGAAATCCCCTCCAAGCTTATCAATTCAGGTGTCCTGATTTAATTAATACCTAATTTATATAGAATTTCCATATTTTCTCAGCACTTATAGGGAATATACTATAAGTTCTACATTATTCATAGAATTTTTACATAAGGTGTGATGGGATTGCAACTCTTTGTTTTGAACAAATATACAAAAAATACCCACAAAAGTATATATTTCTGTAAAGCAGACAACCCAAACTATCTTTATCAGTGTTATTTGGGCAATCTTCATGCAGCTATCTGGCCACCAATCACTGTCAAAGGTGACTGTAGAAATTATTTCCTGCACTTGTTTTCTAAGTGTTGCTTAGATTTTTTGCACAGGGTATGTGTTACGGCAGAGAAACGCGGCCAACATTTTTTAGTTGCATCTCCTGATTATGGAGATGCCCCACATCCTTAGTTTTTTCTTTCTAGAGGGCCCTATCTATCCCTTCCGGTCAGGGTGTTTGCGGCAATACAGATTTCCAGCTGGAAGTTATTAACCATATTAAATCTGTTGTATGAATTTACACAAAAGAGAATTGTTTCTTTTAGGCTATCAACACAAATATCAAAATATCCTTCGTATTTAAACTATTCTAAAACCCCAACTGGCATTCTTATTTATATGTCCTATATAATCCATATAGACATATGTATGCTGTGCTTTTTATGCTCTAGGCACAGACAGAAAAAATCTATCTCAATTGAATCTAGGACAAATGAATTTCCTCAGTTTGGTCACAAAGTAATTTTGCAAGATGGCACAAATAGTTTTGTGATTCTATTGGATGCAGAAACAATAATACATTCCCGTCTCCACTTATACATGGATATTTTGAGGATATATACAAAGTCCTCCCGGGGGAGTTATTTCTCAAATTCTCATCAGCCTGATTGACAATTTAACCCTAGTGAAACCAGAAACCTATTAGGGGAAAAAAGATCATAATCTATAAATGTTATAAAGGACTCACTGAGTTTAATATCCATTAAGTGCAAATTAAGTTTTAACTGATATGGCCCTAAATCGTCTCTATGTCCTAGATTACAGGAAGTCATGAAGAGAACTTTAACAAATATGGAAAGAAAGGAAAAATTTTCCCACAACCTTTGACCCAGTCTTTACTTTGCTTCTCATACACTGAACATCAACTTATTTTATTATTTTCCTATATTTGAATAAAAGGATGGTGGCATATTAGAAATATTTATATGGCAGAGATCTAAATGTCATGATAGCTTGCATTAAATACTATAGTCTACTGAAGGTATATTTTTACTCCATTCATTTCTTTATTGCAAAAGAGTCATGCTCACGTTTGGGTAAAAGAACTCCAGCGAATACCTATGATTCTATTACAGGCGTATAGAGCATACTCTTTTTTTTATGCGGCATTACATATATGTTTAAAGTATTTTCTGTGACATATTTGTATTGTGAGTAGGTAACTAGGCTAAGTAGGTTTTATTGAAAGTAGGAAAAGTTTTACATGCTGGGACTTGGTTGTCCCAGCATGATTTACATGAAGTACATCCAGTGTGCTTTTCCCTTCCTAGACAAACTTTTAAAATTAAATGGTGGCACAAGCCTAGGATTACATCATAAATGCTGGTTGTGTAGCCAACAGTATTGTCGCAAATAAAGGCGCATTTTGCTATTTATGTGTTTATGTTCCACGCTTTTTCATGTGACACAATCATTTCTAATCACGATGAGGCTTCCATGTTGCGAACAAGCTTCTCAAAAGCAGAGGATCATGGGCACGGCCGGCCTTAGGTGCTCAGGCGCCCTGTGCGGACTAGTTCTCTGGCGCCCCCCTCGACAAAAAAGAAAGGGAATAAATCTATTCCAATCTATGCGCAAGTGCAAATATATAACTGGAAACACCGGTAACAATGTACCTTAAATACATTAAATATAGGAAAAAAAAGACAGCTAACAATGCAATCTTTATAACAAAAACATTTCCCATTAAATATTAAAAAAAATTGGACCCTAGGCAATTATTTCCTTTGCACCCCCTCCACGCACCCTAGCATGCAATCACTCCCTCCGCTCCCACTCCAAAAAAAAATAATTTTTCAACATTGACTGCAGATTAGGGGAAGACTAACATTCGACGGATCAAGTAGCTTTTTGGAACATAACATCCTTGGACCTCGAGTTCTCCATTGGTACCCCAAGATTGATACCGCATAGTGCAAACAGTTGCACTATGGCTAAAAAGAAATCAACTAGGCTGAGAAGTTAAGAAGAAAGTAATAAAAGGGGGAGAGAGAAAAGGAAAGAAGATAAAATCTGTTGGTTTTTTTTTTTATTTTTTATTTATTTAGTATTTTTTCCTATATACAGTGGATATAAAAAGTCTACATATCCCTGCCAGGTTCTTGTGTTAAAGAATGAGACAAAGATAAATCATGTCAGAACTTTTGTCCACCTTTAATGTGATCTATAACGTGAACAATTCAATTGCAAAACAAACTGAAATCTTTGAGGGGGAAAAAAAAACAAACTCACAATAACCTGGTTGCATAAGTGTGCACACCCTCTTATAACAGGGGCTGTGGCTGTGTTCAGAATTAACCAATCCCAGTCAAACTCATGTAATAAGTCATTACACACCTGCCATCATTTAAAGTAACTCTGATTAATCACAAATAAAGTTCAGCTGTTCTAGTTGGCTGTACCTGATATTTGCTTAGTTGCATCTCAGCAACATCATTGAAGCTTAGGAGGTGATCATTGACATGGGAGAAAACTGAGGTAGATGTTCATGTAGCACTGTGAGGAAAAACCTTTGTGAGGTGTGCATTTTTTGGAATTTGAACATCTGGTCAGTCTGTGCCCATGTCCTATATTTGGGGACAGGTCCCTACTCACAGGTGGTCCAAACGGGCCAGTATGAATACGCCACAAAAAAGTTAGATATCTATAATTTTTTAGCAAAAAATATATAGATTTACTCTTTTTTACAGAGACTCACTGGAGATTAATAGAGAAAATTAAATGGGGTAGAAAAATACTTTAATATTCTTCACGCATTAAATAAAGATAAAAATCAAAAAGCTGTGGCTATTATTTTCAGTGACTCAGTACAAGTGGAAATTAATTACCACAAGGGACACAATATAATTGTTATATTCAAGATTAATTAATAAATATACACTTTAGTGGATCATTACCTTCCAAATGTAGCTCCAGTGAATCTCTTGAATAAGATTCTTTAAGAGGTAAAGGGAATTAGGCAAGTTTGTTGGTGGAGATTTTAATTGTGTAATGGATGTCACCCTAGATAACAAAAAAACCCAGAAGTGGAAGCAATATTGATAGGAGACTAAAAAATCAATGAAAGAGATTAAGCAAATGTATTGACAAGATTGATCTTTACAGCATCCGGAGAGTATTCCATTCAAAGGAGATGGACTATACCGACTTCTGAAAAGTACATCTATCATACTCAAAAATATAATGTTAATTTAATTGATTAAGTTAAGAAAAAAGATTAAGGATAAGACCTGGTCGGATCATAGCATTATATTGCTAGAAATGAGAGGAAAACATAAATCATATGCTAGATCAACTAGGAAATTGAATGGCTATGTACATCAAAATAAAGAAAACATTGACTATATATCAAATAAGATTAAATGTAATGTTAAGGACCTTTTTGTTTTCCAAAAATAGAGCTAATAACGTATAAGACAACCGTGATTATAAGATGAACCCCCAGATTTTGAATATTAATTTAGAAAAAAAGAAAAAGCCTGAAAATAAGACTACCCTATGGGGAAAAAAAGGTGTATTAGTAAATATTAATTCACATGTAAACTATTTTTTATATTTTGTAAAAACTATGATTGAGAAAAATGCATTTTGTGTTTTTATTTCCTTTTATTTGCCAACCTGCCTCCCCAGTCATGCACATCTGCCCCATGGCTTGCTACTCTGCCCTCAGATATGCCTTATACCCCCCCTATATGCTACTCTGCTTCCCTGATTTGCCACTCTGCCCCCCCGATATGCCTTGTACTCCCTATATGCCACTCTGCCTCCCTGATATGCCACTCTGCCCCATTTGCCACTCTACCTCCCTGATATGCCTTATACCCCCTATTTACCACTCAGCCCCCAGATATGCTTTATTCCCCATTTGCCAATCTGCCCCCCTGATATGCTGTGTACCCCCCCTATACCCCCCCGCGACTTACCGATGCATCCCTAGACTTGTCCCCCGTGCTTCAGACTCCCTGGTGTCTAGCGGGGGCAGCCAGCGAATGTCTGTGCGATACGCGCCGACAACCTCCACTGCTACCCGGGACTTCCGCCGGGGCTTCAATGGTGTAGCACCGGAAGGTCAGAAGTACCAGCAGCAGCGGAGGTTGTCTGCGCACATCGTGCAGACGTCCACCAGCTGCCAGAGGGGAGCATCCAGGTCCCCTGCAGCTCTGTGGTGGATCTGGATCTTAATCCTGTAGTCAGACCTCGTCTTATAATCGAGCAAATACAGTAATAAGATTGAAAAAATAATAAGTCTATATGACCCCCAAAGGATATGCCTATCCTGAATATAAGTCAAAATCTTGAATATAAGATAAGGCCACTGGTTAAAGTTTGAGTCATTACAGCATAAATAATGGGCATACTAGATTGGGAAATGGTTTTTATCTTTGAACAGAGGAGCACAGGTACAGTATTAACTCCTTTCCAACAACTGATGTGCCTGGCACATCATTGGGTTAAACGTGCGCAGAAAGCAATCAACAATTGCTTTCTTCCCTCAGATGATGTTGGCCCAGTTTGACTGCTCCTAGGAGCAATCCTGTTCACCATATTGAAAGGCTCTATGTTTAAAATTGCACACTTCCCAAATGTGTTCTTTTTGCCATCAAACAACTCAACAGACCTATACATGGCCCTGACCAAATCTAGAAGGAAGTGGGGTGTATTACACAAAAGGTGAAAGTGCAAATGTTTAACCTACGGAGTCCCCTTAGTATATACCTGTACGTACTTTCAATGTGTGTCAAGAGGCTCATTAAAAAGTAGTGGAAGTGACATCTCCCTGCCGCCACATGGGAGATCAGGCTGTTATCGTGTGTAATGGCGCTCGTGGCGGTACAGTATTATTCAAGGAATGTCAATCATTTGCTCAGATACTCCCTTCTAGTAAGGTGTCATTGCCTGATGTAGTCAACCTACAAACAGGATTAAGACTAGCAAACAAGTAGTATTTGGGAAGGACGGCAATTAATCGGTTTGTTGGCATGCTTCCCTGAAGTGGGTCGCAAGATATTTTCACTTTGGGTTCACTTATTGAATCCTGGTGAGTTCCTTCAGTAAGAAGTGCTAGGCTGGTTTTGCACATAAAATATTTCTTGAGGGAAAAACTTTCTGTAGTTTGCACTACATAATGCACAGGAAAGTCAGGTAGGTACAGTGTTTCATCTTGGTTTAATTAACATTTCAATGCAAATGGTTCTCTCCCTGAGCATACATTATAATTGACATATGTCACCTGCAGTGAGAGTTAAATGTTAATGGGTGGGTGCCCAGTCTTCTCTGCTTCAAGTTTTATTTTTAGATTTTGAAATAATGACAGCACTTGGGAATTTTTTAAGATTTTAAGAAAGCAAAGGGAAAAAAAAGAGTCTGTTTTCTCAGGAGCTGGCTACAGAGTAAATATGACAGCATCCCTCGATTGGAAATTATTATGCTCCACTAACACAGCTGTACAAAATCTTTAAAGGTCAGGCTATGTCGTTACTGCCTTCATTGAACATACAGCTTTTTAAAAGCTCCGGTACTGATGGCTATTTGGGCCAACAGATTGTTGTGTCACTCTTAGGACCACATACCCTTTTAGCAGTTTTATTTAACATTTTGTATTATATTAACATATTTTTTGTTTATGTACAAATGTGACCATTTCTGTTTCTGTCTGCTACTTGTAGTTCCTGTTACTCCCCCTCCCCAACTTCATATTGCTTTGCTATGGAAAAGAGTAAAGTCACACAATTTATTTCTATTTTTTATATATAGCAATTTTCTCTGCTGATACTAATTGCAAAAACCACCTCAAAGTTTTAAAAACCGGTCATCTGCTGGATACAAACGAATGATAGGCAGGCAGGGTATCTTCCAAAAGCTCTTTATTTAAAATAGCCCATTAAAACTGCTTAATGTTTTAAGAAACTAAGTCCAACGCGTTTCGTCATATACTGACTTCATCAGGGACTAGTTATAATGCATTATAACTAGTCCCTGATGAAGTCAGTATATGATGAATAAATCTAGTATAAGCATTAACACTATAATCACTGTGCATGTTAGCCAAAGCTAGCAGACCAGCGGGAGGATTTAAGTTCCTTTAAAAATATATTTTGTCCTCCATTCACCAAGGGTACATGGGACAATAGCATTTTTCAGTACAAATCTTTTTGGAGACATTTTGGGGGAGAAAAAGAAGTAGCTAAATAATTTGGGATAACTTAGCTTCTATGTTTAAATCTGCATTTATTTATTGACATTTATTATGTTGAACAAATTAGGTAGCTAACATGCGCATTATTAAAATCTCAGATCATAACATATAAGTGGTTATGTGACAAGCATAGTTATATTTATATTTTTATTTGCTTTCTTTCTCTTGGATGATAGATCTAAAATGTATTTCACTTTCTAATTTGTTTACACATTTTAATTTGACCCCTTAATGACTAGTGACGTGCCAGGCACGTCAAGGAAAAACATGCAGTTAGTGACAATAGAACTTCTGGCATGTCATGGGGTTAAATGAGCTTAAGAATTATCAGTGTCCAAGACCCTGTTGCAGTTTGAACAGCTTTGTTACTTGGGGATGGTGCTTAACAATCTAAACATTATGCCAGGCAAGGCTGTGCTGCTAGCCCTTATTTTTGTTTCCCCAAAGCAGTCATAGACTCTTAAATTCTGGGTTTTCACAATGTAAATGGGCATTATTTAAAAGCCCTCCATCTGCTCCTACTGGTGGGAGGCCCTTTTCCATGGTCATTGTTTCCCTGCATCTTAAGTTAGTTTTTAAATTGTTCTAGTTAAATCTTGTTAATTTTTGTGATGTAATTTAATTATGTACTGATGTGATTGAGCCCTTTTGTTATGTTATTTAATCCTGGTTGTCTTGATGTTTCTGTGTATAAATATGTTGTTTTCTGTTCAAAAAAGGTTCCTTCTTGCCATAATCAATTGAAGGTTGTTGTGTCTACCTATTGGTTACGCATGGCAGGGTTCCAGGCAGGGCCGGACTGGCCCACCGGGATACCGGGAAATTTCCCGGTGGGCCGGAAGGTCCGTGGGCTGGGCGGCCGGCAGACTTACCATGAAGACAGCCGCTGAGCGGCTGCAAATGGCAATGAACGCCTCCCTCGGTGCCAGGGGCGGGCTGGGCAGGGGGGCAATTGCCCCCCAGGCTTCCCGAAATCTAATCAAAGCGGCCGCTGGGTGCTGATGCGGCCGGCCGGCATCAGCACCCAGCAGCCGTGTGCGATGGCCGTCTAGTGATGGGAGCAGTGTGAGGGGTGAAAGCTCCGCCCCCTCGCACTGACCTTTCACCCCTCACGCTGCTCCCATCACTATGCGGCCATCAGATTGCTGGGAATGTAATCTGAACGGCCGGTGCGTGCTGATGCCGCCGGCCGGCTCTGCTTTAATACTTTTTTTTTACTTTATATGGCAAGCCGACCCAGCTTACCATATAATTAAAAAAAAAGTGTTAAAGTAGCTCCGGCCGGCGGCATCAGCACGCACCGGCCGTTTAGATTACTTTCCCAGCAGTCTGATGGCTGCATAGTGATGGGAGCAGCGTGAGGTGGAAGCTCCGCCCCCTCGCACTCAGACTGCTGCAGCACCGGATGTCAGGTCAGTGGCATCCTGTCAGCATAGAGGAGAACAGTGTGCAGCTACCAGGAAGTCAAGACAAGTAGAAGGTGAGTAAAATAATGTATTTTTGTACTGTATAATGTTTTTTGTATTTGTTAAAAACAAAAAAAAATCGGCATGTGTGTGTATGTAAGTGTGTCCCCCTATATGCCACTCTGTCCCATGATATGCCTTTTAACCCCCTATATGCCAGAGTAGCATATAGGGGTATAAGGCATTTCTGGATGCAGAGTGACATATAGGGGGTCAAAAGGCATATCTGGAGGCAGAGTGGGATAAAGGGGGTTAAAAGGTATATCATGGGGCAGAGGAGCATATAGGAGGGTATAAAGCATATCGGGGAGGCAGAGTGGCATATAGGGGGCATAAGGCTTTTCTGGAGGCAGAGTGCCCCATGATATGCCTTTTAACCCCCTTCATGCCACTCTGCCTCCAGAAATGCCTTATACCCCCTATATGCCACTCTGTCCCATGATATGCCTTTTAACCCCCTATATGGCAGAGTGGCATATAGGGGGTTAGAAGGCATATCATGGGACAGAGTGGCATATATTATTTTTTATTTAATATGGCAAGCTGGATCGGCTTGCCATATAAAGTAAACAAAAATGTCCCATGATATGCCTTTTAACCTCCTATATGGCAGAGTGGCATATAGGGGGTTAGAAGGCATATCATGGGACAGAGTGGCATATAGGAGGGTTGAGGCATATAAGGGAGGCAGAGTGGCATATAGGGGGGTATAAGGCTTTTCTGGAGGCAGAGTGCCCCATGATATGCCTTTTAACCCCCTTTATGCAACTCTGCCTCCAGAAATGCCTTATACCCCCCTATATGCCACTCTGTCCCATGATATGCCTTTTAACCCCCTATATGCCAGAGTGGCATATAGGGGTATAAGGCATTTTTGGATGCAGAGTGACATATAGGGGGTCAACGGCATATCTGGAGGCAGAGTGGCATAAAGGGAGTTAAAAGGGATGTCATGGGGCAGAGGGGCATATAGGAGGGTATAAAGCATATTGGGGAGGCAGAGTGGCATATAGGGGGCATAAGGCTTTTCTGTAGGCAGAGTGCCCCATGATATGCCTTTTAACCCCCTTTATGCCACTCTGCCTCCAGAAATGCCTTATACCCCCCTATATGCCACTCTGTCCCATGATATGCCTTTTAACCCCCTATATGGCAGAGTGGCATATAGGGGGTTAGAAGGCATATCATGGGACAGAGTGGCATATAGGGGTATAAGGCATTTCTGGATGCAGAGTGAGGGTATAAAGAGAGGGTATAAAGCATATCAGGGAGGCAGAGTGGCATATAGTGGGGCATAAGGCTTTTCTGGAGGCAGAGTGCCCCATGATATGCCTTTTAACCCCCTATATGGCAGAGTGGCATATAGGGGGTTAGAAGGCATATCATGGGACAGAGTGGCATATAGGGGGTATAAGGCATTTCTGGAGGCAGAGTGGCATATAGGGGTTAGAAGGCATATCAGGGGGGCAGAGTGGCAAGCCTGGGGGCAGAGGTGCATAACTCGGGGGTAGGTTGTCAAATGAAAGGAAATAAAAACCAAATATGTCTCAATCATAGCTTTTATTAAATATGGAAAAAAATAGTCTACATGAATTAATAAAGAAATAAAAGTTTCTTACCAGAATATCGTGAAGAATAATGTGATCAGTGTTTTGTTCCACTAAATAAAATGGAACTCTTTCATCTAACAATGTTCGCAGTAGTAAATGTTTTGATCCTATTATGTGTAATGTATTTAATTTATTAGGGCCTTTTAACACTTTTGCTTTCTGGCATTTTAATACAAATAATGAGATAAAAAGAATTGCACATAGTGTGACTCGGGTATGTATAAGGGGTGCGTGTGGGTATAAGAGCTTCACCGTGAGATAAACTATATGGGGCTGGTCTCCAAATTTTTCCAGGGCTGCTTTTCAGTCCCAGTCCGGCCCTGGTTCCAGGGTGTGCATGCTGACTGGTGCTAGAAGTGATTTGGGGGACAACAGAAGGATACATCTGGGTGATTTTGGAGAGTGACTACAGCTCTCTTGGTGAACCTGTTACAATAATTATTGAATTTAACCTCTTGTATGATGTCACTTTCATGGGCTTTGTGTGCATCTTTGTGTATGTAAAACCACATGTATTAAATAAGTGTACTAATGCAGGTAAAATAAAAAATAAAAATCTGTTACTTTTACTATTCAATTTGTAAATCAAATTCAAAAGGGTTAAAACAAATAAGGCTTTATTTGAAAACATTAAATTAACACCAGTGTTAAAAGACAAATTCATTTTTTGCTGATATGTGTTCGCAGCTTACAAGGGAATATCTTAATTATTCATTGTGCCAGAAACTAGAGATATTTACAAGATACTCCATTTTCTGGCATTTAGATGTTTTCCCCACATTCCATCTGCACAGTTAAGATAAAAACACCAAACAAAAGAACCTTCATTTCTTCAAGGACAGATAATACTACTTTCTATAATAATAAAACCCTGAAAAAACACAAAAGGTCCAAAGTAACCACTCAGTCTATTCTGCAAAGGTAAATGGATTAACATCATCTGCATCTGAGCCTCCATTTTTGCAAATTAATCAATGACTGCATCAAAGATATACTTATATTCACTATATACTGAGCCATATATTGATGGTGGTACAACACAACTCCCATCACTATATAGCAGGGGCGTACCTTGAGTATTTGGCACCCGGGGCAGATCCTGTAAGTGGCACCCCCCCACACCAAATGTAAAGACATCTACAAAATTATGTTAAGAATATTTATTGCACCAATTTGTAAACTGTATGTCAACTGTAAACAACAAGAAATCTGAAAAATAAATTAATAACTTATAAGTAAAATAAATACGTTTAAATAACATTTACTGAACATATAATAGTGCTTTCTTTAATAACCCTCCAAAAAAACCAGCGTCCACATTGCCCATATTGCCCACATAGAACCTGACCAGCACCCAAATTACACACACATAGGACGTGCCATCTTTGCCCCCAAACAGCCCAGCATGAGTCAGCATTGTTCCCAAACAGCCGAGTGTACGCCATCTTTGTCCCATGAACACGCTACCTGTGCCATCTTTGTCCCATAAACACCCTGCCTGTGCCATTTTTGTCCCATAAACACCCTGCTTATACCATCTTTGCCTTTTTGACAAATCAACTATACACCTATGATTAACACAAACACTTTTACAGTCACTCACTAATTCACTTTCATTCACACAATCATTTATTCTTTCACACAAATAATTTACACATATTTATTAATGCATTCTCACAAATTCATTAATTCTCTCACTCATTCACACAATTCATCCACACATTAATCCATTCATTTTCGCTCTCTCATTCTGACTCTTTATTTCAATATTCTTGCTACCCTCCTTTCTCCCTATCTACCCATTCTCACCCCCTTCTGCCCTATCTACCCCTTCTCACTCCCTTCTCCCTATCTACTCCCTATCCCCCCGTCTCACTCCCTTCTCCCTATCTACCCCCTCCTAACTATCTACCCTCTGCCCCCTTTGAAGTTCACTTACATTTCAGGAGTCCTGCGGTGGGGGTGCAAGGCCTCTGTCTCCTAGCTCTGCCACTGTATGGAACAGTATAGAGTGATGGGAGTTATGATGTACTTTAGAGCATAATCATAATAAAAAACACATTGGAAATGGTACAGCATAACACCCATCACTATACACTGAGCCAGACAGATGGTGGCCCTTCATTCCTCCTGTATTTGTATGTCAATTGTGTAACAAATCTAAAAGTCAATTATGAATCTCCAAGGACAACAGCTGGCTCCCAACACAGTGGGGTTCCTCTTGAGTAAATCAGTTTCAAGGAATTACACTAGGGGCAAAACCCAAATGTCCAGGAACTGCCAATACATCAAAGGGCTATCCCTCTACCAGGTGGGAACAACAAACAGGAGATACAATCTACAATCTCCTACAACAAAAGGACTGTAGGAGATAGTATCTGGGCTGGAGACAAGCATGTGTTTCTCCTACAACAAAAGGATTGCAGGAAACAATATCAACATTCCAGAGACCCACCCTGAATTTGCCCTGAGAAGCATCAACTTCACTGTGGGGGCAATCTAATTTCTTGGACTAGAGCGATCTCTACAGGCAGCTGGTGCAGGTACAAGATCGTGCCTTCCTAAGGAGGATTAGACAAAAACTCAGAAGATGATTGGCTGGGACTGTTTGGGCATGGTGGCTATAAACGGTGTTGTGTGAGCAAGAAGAGAAAAAGGATAACATCAAGGTGACAGGGACACCCCATCCTTACATGCACGCAGAGTCACTAGCATGGTGTAGTTAGAGTCATAGAGCCTTGTATTTCAGACACTTCACTGTATACTCACATACATGTATCTGTTATTTTAATAAACATATTGTTTTAAGCCACTAGTGTAAATGGAGTTTCATACAAAGAGGAAACCGTAGTAGTTAAAGGAAAGCCGGACGGGTTAAGGTTATAAATCCCGGTATTTAAGGGGCTTTTCTACAAATTGCTATATTGTACTTTCAAATCTGGCGCTTTATAAAAAAAATATTATTATAATAATAAATACTATGCCAGGCACAGTTTTGTGGTGCTCTTTAACTTCCATTAATATATACTGAGCCAGAGATTGAAAGTTATACAGCGTTACTCCCATATTTATATACTGAGACAGACATTGACATTGTTACATCACAACTCCCGCTACACTTTCACTCACACACTTACTCATGCTTTCTCACACTCTCAAAATGTCTTCCTACTTTTCCCACATCCCTGTCCTCTTTCCTGTAGCTCCTCTTCCTGCTCTCTTCCTCTTCTAGTTCTGCTTCCAGTGGCTTCAGTACTTAGTGCAGGGATATGGCATACTCTGCGCTCAGCATCAGTAGCCAGCACACATCGCAAGTGAGCAAGATACAGAGGTATGTACGAACAGACCTTCTGCTCCCTTGATTTTGGGCTGGTTAAATTGAGATCCATGATCTCCCAAACCGGCCCTGCTCCTCCAGCCCCTAGAGGGGTGCACACCCACTAGTACATTTGGTTCTATTTATACTAGCATTATACTTTAGTGCTCTTGTAATAAAACTTTGCCTGCTTAAAAATAAACCAACCCAGCTTAATGAACACTGAAAACCATTGTATTGTGTCTTAAAACCTTAGAATATTGTATTAAACTATACATTTAATACATTTGCCACAATGTATGTATAATGTTATATTATGATTTATTATGAACATGCATAAAAATACAGATATACATAAAACCCGAGGGTATGAGTTTTTTAGGTGATTGTTTTTTAAATATTTTATTTAATTAATTTTTACATTGGCTGTGATTTCTAGCACCTGTCACCTATGATAATTCCTTTGCTGTGTCACATAGATCACAGTATTAAAGTTAAACGGTGCTCTGTTAGGAGTCTCCTGACCTGGGCCTTCAGTAGAAGGATTACTTATCACTACATAACATACCAAAGGAGAGATTGCAATTCATTACAGTTTTGTTTACTTGACTACACCACTATGTCTCAACAATGCCCATAAATGATGCACAGACATTTTAAAAGTCATAACTAGTTGCTACTGATTGCTTGGTACTAAGGGCCCTGTAAAAATAAAAAAACACACAGATTTCCCTGACAGCATTGGTCACTTTAAGCAGGATAATGCGCCTTGCCACAAAAGCAAAAATGGTTCAGGAATGGTTTGAAGAAGTCAGGGAACCAAGAAAACCAGATGGAAACAGAAAATGCTGATAAAAAATGTTTATTAAATAATAGAAAAATAGCAAAAATAAACGTGAAGCACAATCCGGAATCATAGTCAAAAATACAAGCCAGAGGTCAAAGCCAAAACGTGTAGTCAGACGAGCCAGGTCAGGAACACAGAAGGCAGCAGAGTCAGGAACAGAAGCCATGAGAATCAGTAAGTCAGGCCAGGGTCATACACAGAATTAATAGCAGCAACAGCAGGAGTGCATGAGGAGGTTTGAAACCATGCAAAGGCAGTCAGGTACTGAAGCTAGCAGCTAAAATAGCCAGAGCACAGCAAAATGGGGATGGCTAATTAACAAGTGATCAGGTAGAGGTGTGTGTCTGTTTACTGAGCAGAAAGCAAGTAGAAGCGGGGAAAGGGTGAGAGCCCTGACAGAGGACTCAAGGTGTTGACTTGGCCTCCAAATTCCCCAGATCTCAATCCAATCGAGCATCTGCGGGATGTGTTGGACAAACAATTCCGCAACTCACAGGACTTAAAGGATCTGCTGGTAACATATATATATATATATATATATATTTATATTAACCTCTGGCGCATCACGGGGTTAAAAAAAAGAGCCCAGTTCAACCACTACTAGAAGCTTTTGTTTTCACCAAATGAAAGGCTGAAAGGCTTAGGAGGTGATAAACGATTTTTAGCAGTAAAATAAAATTAAAGTTTAAAAACAGTTAAGAATAAACATTTTTATAACATTTAAAAATGAAAAGACCCCAATGATGTCACCATAGCAACATAAGGGAATGGATCCTGTTAAAAAAGAAAAGTCTATAAAAAGTAAAAAAAATTAAATAAAAATGACCAAGTCTAGTAATGGCACTGTATCTTCCCACAATTCCTGGCATGGAAAGCATTTAATACCAGCACTGAAATACCCTGGGGTATGCATGGTTTCATGTGGTAAACAAAATAGGACATGGGTGCAGTCTGACAAGATGTCAAAAAAATTAATTAAATGTGCACCTCCCAAATGTGGCCGTTTAGCCCCAAACAACCCAACAAACATACGCATGTGTGGTATCCCTGTATTCAGAAGATGTAGCCAAACACATGAGGTGTTGTTAGGCAGTGACATATCCCAAGAGCTGTAAATGTACACCTTAACCCCTTAATGGCAAATACATGTACGGGGTTGCGGTGCAATGTAATCTCTTCCTAAGCATAAACGGTGTTGCTGAAATGCCTCGATATCTAGGCATGTAGCAACACAACCCCCCTCCCCCGATCGCCTTGTGATTGCTCCAAAGAGCAACCACAAGCGCCATCATGTAAATTACGTTGCCCCAACTCACAAGATGGCGTCAGCAACTGAAAAATGACCCAGACCCTCTCTTGAGAACTCTCAAGCTCCTCCTGCAGGTTGAATGCAGGTACTGCATTCAACCATGCAAGGTCAATGAAGCCCAGATCACTAATCAGTGTGATTAGTAAAAAAAAAAAAAATGCCCATAGGATGCCTTGTTTTAATAAAATTAAGATTTGAAGGGGTTAATTAAATTGGCCAGCTTCAAAGATGTCCCAAATATGGGACGTGGGCACAGACTGACCAAATGTCTAAATGGCAAAAAACAAAAATACACACCTCACAAAGTTGGCCTTATACCTCCCAAATAACCCATCAAATCCATGCATGTTGGGTATCACTGTACTCAGGAGATGTTGCTGAACACATACTGGGACATATACCAGGAGAGGTAAATTCATACCTGAAGTATAACGTGTGTGAAAAAAATAAAAAAAATTATTTACTACCATAAAGTTTGACAAAGGCTGGTGGTAAAATTAGTGCATGAAAAGGGTTAAAATACCAGCATTCAAATACCTTGGGGTATCTAGTTTTTAAAAATATATGGTTTGATGGGGTAAATTGTATTGGCCGGCTTCAAAGATACCTGAAATAGCACATGGGGAAGAAATGGTTTTGAAATAGCAAAACGCTACTGGTACTTATTGCCATAACGTGCAGAAAAAAAAGCAAAAAAACACTGGGTATTTCTAAACTCAGGACAAATATTAAAATCTATTTAGCATGTTTTTCCATTAGTGTTTGCAAATTCTGCCCCCACATTCTATTTCGACCAATGCAATTTACCCTATCAAACCATATGTTATTTAAGACTAGACACCCCGGGGTATTTCAAATGCTAGTATTTTAACTCATTACATGCGCTAACCTTACCACCAGATCAAACTTTGTGGTATATATCACTGTCACACAACACCGCAATATGTGTTCAGCAACATCTCCTGAGTACAGTGATACCCAACATGCATGGATTTGATGGGTTGTTGGGGGGCTAAAAGGACCCATTCGGGACAGTGCATTTTTTAAATTGGAAATTTGCATGTGGTCATCCTTACCCTTGTGCTAATTGGGACATTGTTGAACCCGGCTAATTTGCTTTAAAAGTAGAAACCCCATGACCATTTAGCATGCTAGTATTTTAACTATTTCCATGCGAAAATTGTTATTTAAGACTAGACACCCCGGGGTATTTCAAATGCTAGTATTTTAACTCATTACATGCGCTAACCTTACCACCAGATCAAACTTTGTGGTATATATCACTGTCACACAACACCGCAATATGTGTTCAGCAACATCTCCTGAGTACAGTGATACCCAACATGCATGGATTTGATGGGTTGTTGGGGGGCTAAAAGGACCCATTCGGGACAGTGCATTTTTTAAATTGGAAATTTGCATGTGGTCATCCTTCCCCTTGTGCTAATTGGGACATTGTTGAACCCGGCTAATTTGCTTTAAAAGTAGAAACCCCATGACCATTTAGCATGCTAGTATTTTAACTATTTCCATGCGAAAATTGTTTGAAGATATAGCGCTAATTCAACCTGCCCCTAGTTATATGCCTTATACCCCCTATTTGCCACTCTGCCTTTCCCCTTATATGCCACTCTACCTCCCTAATATTCCTTTTAACCCCCTACATGCCCCTGCCTCCCTGATATTCCTTTTAACCCACTATATGCCACTCTGCCGCTCTGATATTCCTTTCAACCCCTATATGCCACTCTGGCTCCAGAAAGCCCTTATACCCCCACATGTCACTCCCCTGACTTACCAGTGCTTCCCTAGACTTCTCTCCGTGCTTCAGATTGCTTGGTGTGTAGTGGTGGCAGCCGGTGCTACTGCCGGCACTTCCGCCGGGGCTTCTATTAATGAGAACCGGAAGGTTATGCGACACCGGCCTCAGTCATAGAAGCCCCGGCAGAAGTGCCGGCAGCAGCGGAGGTTGTCTATGCATATCGCACAGACCTTCTATGGCTGCCGGAGAGGAGGAACCAGAGCATTTGCTGAATATAGAAAGGTCATTGGCCTTGACAAATAAAGAACATGACAGGGAGAGATTTTACCATACTTGGGAAACATTTTTAAACTCCTTAATAAAAAATACAAAGCGATATTTTGAAACGTTTTCAATACACCAAATGGCTGAGAGACCAAGGGGGCTCTAGTCCTGAGCAGGAAAGAGATTACAGGGCAGCTGCATTACAAATACTTGCATATTCCTGCAACTGTGACGAATATATGCCTCTCGGCTGTTTGCTTATGTACAAATTTGCCAATATATATATATATATTACCGGCTACCTGTTTTGTTTCTGGAATAGTTTCCAGGTATTCAAGAGCCAGTTGAAGTCAGATCTTTACATCATTGGAAGCTCAGGCAATGGCAAGAGAGAGGCAGAAATTAGTTGCTGCCTCCAAGTTGTTTTGCAGTACCCTCAGCCTTTTTATCCATTGGTTCCTTGAAGCGAGATGCATCTTTCAAGGGAATAGTTGTCTTTCTTGTAGCCTTGGCAACGAGGCGTCTATTTTAGGAGCTTTTTGGAGTCAAAAGCAGCCTTTTGATCCTCTTGGAGAGAGAGTTAGTCTCTTCTCTGGCTGTTGCCATTGCTCTGAGATATGAGAAGAAAGGGAGTTATCGACTGGGAAAGTCTTGATTTTCCTAGTATATCCCTGGAAAGGGTCAACCTTGCTAGACATTTCTTCTTCCTCCATATCAAAAGTTTATCTAATACTGGAGATACATTTTTTGTTTTTTTCCACTGGAAAAAGAAAGGGATTTCAGCCTGATTTTACATAATAAAACCTTTTCCCCAGTTTTACTTGAAAAATATTTTACTCATCTACAAAAGCTAATGAAAAAACTTGCTAAAATAGATTCTACTATTTGTCTCGAGTTCACCTTTGGGAAGAATGCATTTTTCAACTTGGAACTTTGACATCTGGTCCTTCTGCATAAAGCAAACAAACAGATACAGGGCGCAACGTCAGGTACAGAAATCACCAAGCATATGGTTGCTTTTCTCTAAATAACTTTGTTTTCTAAGTGTACAGTTTGTGCATCAATAGCAGTTAGTACAGCACAGGAGTAAAGGAACAAAGGAGAGTAGACAGGGTAATCAGTGGCTCTGAATGCAGCAACCAAATGATTTTCTGTCTCCCAGGGGCCTGGGTTAGGCATGTTGCAGACAGAGTGGGTAGATTATTGGGAGGGGTTGGAGAGGATCCAGCTGTCTTGGTCTATATTGGTACCAATGACACAGTAAGTGGAAAATGGAGAGTCCTAAAAGGTAATTTTAACCCCTTAACGACCTTTGCCGGTTCAGGACCGTCATGGAAAAACGGTCGCCTAACGACCTTTGACAGTCCTGAACCGTCAAAAAAATTAAATAAGCTTAGAAAGTGATCAACGATCACTTTCTTCGCTTAAACGGCGTTACTGTAATGCCTCGATGTCGAGGCATTCAGCAAGGCCGAGATCGGCATCGGGGGCCATGTCTGGCCCCTCCCCGGGGCGTCAACAGCCGCCATACATTGTATGGCGGCGGACGCTCGTTTTAAATGGTGTCGCTGGAATGCCTCGATCAGAAGGCATCCAGTGACACCAAACACTTACCTCTGGATGGGCTGTGACCGCTCCGGAGAGCGGTCACAGCCGCAGCTGCCGGTGATCTTCGCCATCAGCAAGATGGCGGCGGCCCGGGAAAAAAAACAATAAAGATGAAAGAGTTCGCTAGACGGTCTCCAGACCCTCTAGAGAACTCTGGCTCCACTTGCAGGTTGAATACAGGTACTGCACTCAACCATGCAAGTCAATGGAGCCCAGCTTTCTAATCACAATGTGATTAGTAAAATATTAAAAAAATTATAAAAAAAATAAAAATGGGGAAAAAAAAAAATGTGCTAACATTTAAAAATAATTATGCAGTGATGTCACTAGATGAACCATCCAGTACCAGCAAAATGTGTAAAAAAATATAAAAAAAAGTATTAAAAAAATAAAATAAAAAAATAAAGTTTATTATTTTGAGCAAGTGCTAAGATTTCTCAAAAATATCAACAAAGAGTTAAAATAAAAGCACTTCAAATACCAAAGGGGTGTCTAATATAAAAAAAAAATGGCTGATGGGGTAAATTGGAGTGGCCGAGCTCAAAGATAGGGCATAGGTACAGACTGACCAAAATGGAGAAAAAAAGCGCACTTCCCAAATGTGGCATTTTAAATCTCAAACAACACGACAAACCCATGCATGTCGGGTATCACTGCACTCAGGAGATGTTCCTGAACACACATTGGGGTGTTGTTTGACAGTGACATATACCAGAACCTGTATATCTATAACTAAAGTACAATTTGTGTGAAAAAAATAAATAAAACAAATTACTATTACAAAGTTTGACAAAGTGTAGTTGTATAATTGGTGCATGGAAAGGGTTAAAATAACAGCAATTTGAATACCCTGGGGTGTCTAGTTTTCAAAAATATATGGTTTGACAGAGTTAAATTGAGTTAACCGGCTTCAAAGATATTCCAAAGAGGAGATGGAGGCAGAATGACCAAATGACTACCTGAATTACGCATGCCCCAAAAGTAGCCCTTTACCAGCCAAACAATCTGACAAACCCATGCATGTGGGGTATCGCTGTACTCAGGAGATGTTCCTGAACACACATTGGGGTGTTGTTTGGCAGTGGCATATACCAGGACCTGTATATCTATAACTAAAGTACAATTTGTGTGAAAAAAAATAAAAAAAAATTACTATTACAAAGTTTGACAAAGTGTAGTTGTATAATTGGTGCATGGAAAGGGTTAAAATAACAGCATTTGGAATACCCTGGGGAGTCTAGTTTTCAAAAATATATGGTTTGAATGGGTTAAATTGAGTTAACCGGCTTCAAAGATGTTCCAAAGAGGAGATGGAGGCAGACTGACCAGATTTGTTAAAAAAGATTTGGAAATCATAAAACGCTGCTTGTACTTATTGCCCTATAACTTACAAAAAACAGCAAAAAAACATAAAAACATTGGGTATTTCTAAACTCAGGACAAGTAGTAGAATCTATTTAGCTAGTTTTTTTACTTGCTTTTTTAGGTGAGTAAAAGATTTTTCAAATAAAAGTCATAAAATGTGTTTTTTTTTCAATTTTTTTCACCATGTTTTTTTTATTTTTTTTATAGTAAATAAGATGATACGATCAAAATAATGGTATCTGAAGAAAGCCCATCTTGTCCTGAATAAAACAATATATAACTTATGTGGGTACACTAAATGGGTAAGGAGAAAATTACAGCTGAACACAAGCACCACAAAAGTATTAAAACAGCCTCGGTCCCACAGGGTACAAAAAGAAAAAACGAGCCCGGTCCTTAAGGGGTTAAAGGTAAAAAGGTAAGATTAGGAAATAGACCTGCCAAGGTAGTGTTCTCAGAGACACTACATGTGTCATGCGCTACACCAGAAAGACAGCGGGAGAATATGGGGCTTAATTGATGACTGAATGCTTGGTGTAAAAAGGAGGGCTTTGGTATTTTAGAGCACTGGGCTGATTTTGCTTTGGGGTACAATCTCTACAGTCGGGATGGATTGCACCTGAATGCACGAGGGGCTTATGTGCTTGGGGAATGAATAGCTAGACAGTTGGAGAAGATTTTAAACAAGGAATGGGAGAGGGGGTAAACACTGGGCTAGACAGTATAGAAAGAGAAGGCGACTTGGTACCAAGGTGGGTGGATCTGGGGGCTTGGCTAGTACAGATTACAGGGAGAAGCATATAAACAACTTCAAAATCAAATCACAAAGGGACCATGGCAGTGGCATTAAGTGTATGCTTGCAAATGCCAGAAGTTTAACTGATAAAATAGGGGAATTGGAGTTGGTACTAGGAATTGAAAACTATGATTTATTAGACATAACAGAACATGTTGTTTAGGAAAGATATGTCAAACAAAAGAGGTGGAGGGGTCTGTTTGTATGTCAAACCAGCATTATTGCCTCATTTGCAGTAAGATATATATGATGACAGTACTGAAAATGTGGAGTCATTGTGGGTTGAGATAGTTAGTGGAGGTAGAACTGGCCAAAAAAATATTAGTGGGCATTTGTTACAAACCACCAAATATTGGTGAATTTGATGAATTACAACTATTAATGCAAATAGAAGGCTTCTCAAAAAGGTATACTAACATTATAGGTGGGTTTAATTACCCAGAAGTAGATTGGAAAAATGGAACTACTAATTCTGCTAAAAGCAGTAAGTTTCTGAATTTGTTGAATGACAATTTTTTTGTCCCAACTAGTACAGACACCAACCAGAGGGGATGCATGTCTGGTAATAACTAACAATGAGGAGCTTATCTGAAATATCCAAGTAAGGGAGCACTTGGGGAATAGTGACCATAACATGGTATCCTTTGAGATTAATTAAAAAAGGTAAATCAGTATTAGTGAGTTTAATACATCCCTTGGTCTTGTGGACTGGGATGAAATTGTTTTTTGGGGGGGGGGGGGACGCAGAAGGTAAGTGCTTCAAAATAACACTACAACAATATACATTCAAATGTATACCCTTTGGAAACAAATATAAAAGAAGCAAACTAAAACCAATGTGGCTAACCAGTAAGGTAAATCAGGAGATAAATTAAAAAGTAGCATTCAAACATTATAAATGGGGGGATCAGCAGAGGCTTTTGAAAAATATAAAGAAGCCAACAAAGCCTGTAAAAAGTAAATTAAATTAGCTAAATTGGAGAATGAAAAAATAATTGGTAAGGAGAGCAAGAGTAATCCCCGCAAAATATTTAAATACATAAATAGCAAAAAGTTAAAGGCTGATAATGTTGGGTCTTTGTTATCTGAAATGGGTGAGATGGTTAGTGGGGACAGAGAGAAAGCAGATATTTTAAATCATTTCCTTTTCTCTGTTTTTACGAAGGAAGAGCAGATGGTCAAGAGCCTGCAAGCTTTTTTTATAGAACTGTCACAGCAAGCATGTGATTGGCTGATACAAGAAGAAGTGTTAAGGTAGATAAAGCCCCGGGGCCAGATGGTATACACCTACGGGTACTTAAAGAACTAAGCCAGGCCCTGGCCAGACCTCTGATTTTGATTTTCAAGGATTTTTTATTTTTATTTCAGGCAGGGTGCCCACAGATTGGCATAAAGCCGATGTGGTGCCCATATTTAAAAAGGGACCAAAATCACAGCCATCTGTGGTGGGGAAACTGAAGGGTTACTAAAAAAGGAGCATATTAAAAATTTCATCTTGAACAGGAATTTCATTAGCTTTGTGAAAGACAGATCTTGCATTGTATGAAGAGATTAGTAGAAATCTAGATATAGGTGCTGCAGTTGATGTGATATATATAGACTTTGCTAAGGCATTGTATACGGTTCCACACAAACAGGTACAGGTTACTGTACAAACTGACTGAAATAGGTTCAGGGCCATATTTTTGTCTGTGGATTGAGAATGGAAGTTCTCAACCTGGACAGATGTGATAAGTGGAGTACCTCAGGGATCTGTCCTGGATCCGCTTCTTTTTAATTTGTTTATTTCAGTGTTTGCTGATGACACAAAATTAAGTAGGATAATAAAAGCTGAACTAGATGTGTCTTCACTGCAAGAGGATTTGGATAAATTGGCTGATAAATGGCAAATGAAATTAAATGTAGACAAAGGCAAAATTATGCATTTTGGGCATAATAATAAAAATGCAAAGTATCATTTAAATGTATTGAGAGAGATTTTAACTGCTATCGTGGCCATTGGGAGTAATGCAATATACTTTCTGTCAAAGAAAATCACAAAATACCGTATTGGCTCAATTATAAGACGACCCTCCAAAATTTTAATATTAATTTATGAAAAAAAGAAAAAGCCTGAATATAAGACTACCCTATAAGAAAAAAAAGTTATTAGTAAATATTTTTTTTTAAATTATTTCTTTATTAAAAATTTTAACATGAATATAAACAGACAATACGAGAAAGAAGAAAAAACATCGTCAAATGACAAGTAACATGGTACGAGAAGCGTAGAAACGCAATTTAAGATAGATCAACTCTTCAGGAAGAAATGTAGAGTTGGTACTGCTTATTTAATACTTCATTAAATATCTTGTATTTCTCTATGATCCTTAAAAATATACCAACGAGACCAAATACTGTCAAAGGTATCCATCCCTCTATTCTTATTATAGTAGATAGCTTTTTCTAATTTAGCTTGAAAGTCTATATTTGCTCTAACCTCTGGCCATGATTTTTTTTAGATTCACTGAGTGAACCGCACTCCCACCAAATATGTAGGTGGGTGCCTATTGTGGATTGACATCGCCAACACAAAGATCCCTTAAGACGGTTAAATTTTACCATCCTGGCTGGAACTAGATACCATCTATGTGATAGTTTATAAAAATGTTCGTGTAGGGTAATACAATGTACAGCCTTTTTTGTAGTTTGCCATGCATTATGCCATTGTTACATGGATATGGTAAGATCAAGATCTCTCTCCCACTGCTTAAGAGCTTTCGGTTTATCTAGAGGTCTGTCAAGCTTAAAAAATTTGAATAATTTAGAGATAATATGTTTCTTGGAGTTTTTGGATATTATATTATCCCACGGCTCTTGATCTAATATTATATTTGAAGACAAAAAAATACTTAACCCTAATATATTTAAATATTTCTTTTGGAGCTAATCTGAATTGATCGGAAAGGGAGACAAATGAAATCAAAGAGTTCTGTTGGTAGAGATCACCAACCTTATTAATACCAGCTAGATTCCAATTATTAATTGAAAGGTCAGGAAGCAGCAGACTCAGAATCTCTGAAGGAGAATTTTTTGAGATACAGTGATTCCTGCCAAATATTTTTTTTGATTTTATAATATGTATACATAATGTCTTTTATAATTAGGCTAGATATATTAAGTTTTTTAAACTGATGTTGTTGTATCCAGAATAGTAGAGAAGGATCCTGATTTTATTAAGACACGGAGGCTTCGTATTATGCTTTACTCTTTCTTTAATTCCCAACAGCAGCAAAGAGATATAAACAAAAAAACCACATAGCATCAGCCAATAAGCAGATAGCGCCTCCAATATCATCACGCCCAGTCCCATAATCCTCCTCTTTCTTTGCTGCTCCCTCAGACAGCTAAGTACCGATTTTTTGCTCTCACTGTATTGTATTATATTATGGTATTATTCATAATTTTGTATTCTAGTTATTATTTGGTGTTATCAATGTCTTTTGTCTTATGTTTTTTTGTGGATTCCTGATTTTCCTTTTCAGTTAGTATTGTAGTACTTTCCGTTATTTATATTGTTTCTTCTTAAGTTTTGCCCTCTTCTCGGTGTTCTTACCTTGTGTTTTCCTTTGTATTTTTCCTGTCAGCGTCTCTTCTGAGGTTCTGTTGTCCTCTTCTGCCCGTTCGCGGCATTTTTCATCCTGTTGCGGCTCTTCGGCGTGTCATTCTCGTCTACGCCGTCGCGTCTTCTTTCTTTTTGCGGCCCGCTGAGGCGGCCGCGCATGCGCGGTTGTGCCGCGGCGGCCATATTTGTGTCTGGCAATAGGTCTTACGCGTTTTTTCTCTTTGATCTCCCGTAACGGCCTTTTTCTCCTTACGCGGCGGCCATTTTAGGTTCGTTTCGCGCAGTTTTTTGCTGACAGTGGTTCTCTGGCTCTGCCTCTCCGTGTGTGCTGTTGTTTTAAGGGTTATTTCACCCTTCTACATTCTCCATACTTTTTTTTCTTTCAGGTTTGTTCCTGGTTATTTTATTATGCAGTGTTCTGGTGGCGATCTCCCTTATGGGGCTTCTGCTTCCCCTGCTGTCCCTACTAGCAATGTGGCTAGGGATGATCATTTGGTTTCCTCTGAGGAATTCCAATTTATGATGGACACTACTATGTCCAAGTCCATTAATCAGGCCTTAGTTCAGGCTGTGGGGGCTATGTCATCCTCCATATCTCAATCTATTGCCCAGGCTTTTGCTCAAGCCCAGGGCCCCGGCCTTATTCAGCATGGGGTTTCGTCTGCAGGACATTCTGTGCCCCGTTTGGCTGGGCGTAAAGCCTCTGCCAAGACAAAGCACTTGTCTCCCTCACTGATTGATGTCAGGGTCTCCCCTGCTGTTATGGACAGTTCTCATGCTGTCACAGATGGCGCGTATGCACCGCGCAATAGTGCCTCTGACCGGGCTAAATCGGTCAGGAAATGGAAAAGGGCGCGTGCCCTGGTTGAGTCCTCTGATTCAGAGGCCAGTGATGGTGAGGAGGTCCAGTCTATGGATTCTTACAGGGATCCTTTGGACGGTGCTGACTCCGATGAGTCTGATATTCCCCCTCCAATTTCAGATACCCTTCCTACTGTGCCTGTTAAGCAGGCTTTGGGTGTTAGAGGTTTAGAGGCTCAGGGTCCTCTGCTAGATCCTCAGGGTTTGCCCCTATTTGATCCGGATGATCTTCGCCATCCTCGTTCTGCGGAGTGGGAGCCCCCCGCTCACATTGCTAATTACCTGGCTGCTCGTATTCGTACTCCTTTATCTAAGGAGACTAGGAATAAACTGAGAGCCGAATGCCCACGGCCGATTGTTCCCGATGGGGTCTGTAAGACTCCCGAGGTAGACCCTCAGATTATTCAATTTCTTGGGAAGACTGGATGGAAACCCCGTAAGGGTCTTGAGTTTTCCCTTAAAAATTGCCAGGACAGGGTTTTGGATTCTCTTGGGCCCGTCACCAAGTTGTACGAGCTATTGGAGGCCGCCAAAATGGGTGATCAGCCTTTGGACGTTGATACCGCTTTAGGGTGGGTTCAGCGTTTGGTGTGCCTGCTGGGGAACGCTAATTTCTCCCTGGCGATTGAGCGTCGGAAGGCCATTCTCCTCAAAATAGAGCCTAAATTGGTGAATATGGCTGATAATGAGCCTGGCCCTTCGGCCAAGGGTATGTTATTCGGTGATTCTTTTATCAAGAATCTGGGGTCTTTTGTGAAGACTTTCACAGCCTTGGATAAGGCTCAAAGCTCTATGAAGAGTGTTTTTACGCCTAAGGTTTTTGGCGGGGCCGGCAGAGCTAGGGGCCGTCTGTCCGGCCGTGGATTTCGCGGTTCATTCCGCCAGAATCGAGGCTCCTTCCCCAGTAGATCGGTGTATGCCGAACCCAAGACCATTCCGTTCTTCCCCTCCAGAGGACGACCATGGCAGTCTCGCGCTTCCAGAGGAACCTTTCCAGGGAAAAGACCCTACGGTAAGTACCTGGTTTCACCGTTTTTCCCATGTAAAAGTGGGGGGCAGGTTGGCTCTGTTTGCTCACGTATGGCATGTTGTGACACAAGATGCTTGGGTTTTGGAAGCCGTGCAGGCTTATCGTTTGGAATGGGCAACCATTCCTTTCCAGGTGGCTCCTGCGAGGCCGTTTGTGTTTCCGGCAAAGGATCGAGAGATGATCTCTGCAGAGGTTGCAGAAATGGTGGACAAAGGGGCCATTCAGGAGGTTCCCTGGGATACCCCAGGATTCGTCAGCAACCTTTTTCTTGTTCCCAAGAAAGGAGGTGGAGTACGCCCTGTGATCAATCTACGGCCTTTGAATTCCTTCCTAGTGTATCGTCACTTCAAGATGGAAGGTATCCATTGTCTTCGGGATCTGTTGCTCCCGTCAGATTGGATGGTCAAGTTGGACCTAAAGGACGCATACTTTTCGATCCCCATAGCCGTCGAAGACAGGGATTTTCTTCAGTTCACATGGCTCGGGACAAAGTGGAGGTTCACGTGCCTCCCGTTCGGCCTCTCATCCGCCCCGTGGTGTTTTACCAAAGTTCTGAAACCAGTGGTGTCGTTTCTGCGCAGTCGAGGTGTTCGGCTTATCATATACCTCGACGATATTTTGATCATGTCCCATTCGGAGGCACTCCTCAAGATTCATCTCGGTTGGACGGTATCCTTACTGCAGAATCTGGGTTTCCTGATCAATTGGGAAAAATCCATCCTGACTCCCGCTCAATCCATCGAATTCCTGGGTTTTCGTGTGGATGCAGTCCTGCAGACGCTGCAGCTTCCTCGTGCGAAGGTGGTAGCTATCAGGAAGGAGATTCGACGAATACTGCGTCTTCCATTGATTTCCCTGCGGCTCCTGGCTCGCATGTTAGGGCTTCTTTCCTCGTCCATTCAAGCCATCTTCCCAGGACCGTTGCATTACCGAGCGCTGCAGCGTGTGAAGGCGGCTCATCTGAAACAGGGCTTCTCTTACGAAACCAAGATAGCGCTGGATGCGGAGGCCAAGGAGGAATTGATGTGGTGGCTTCTTCATATGGACGCGTGGAATGGGAGAGCGATATGCGGACCGGTACCAGACCTGGTCATAGAGTCAGACGCAAGCTTACGCGGTTGGGGCGCGCGTTGCGGGAACGTCTCTACAGGTGGGCGATGGTCTCCAGACGAGTCCTTCCTCCACATCAACTGCCTGGAATTGTTGGCGGGTTAGTTCGCGGTACGCAGCCTGTCTCCCGCTCAGGCTTCTTGTTCCATCCTCCTCAAGATGGACAACATCTCTGCGGTTCGTTACATCAACCATCTGGGAGGTACCAAATCGAGGGCTTTGGCGATTCTGGCACGGGATTTTTGGCACTTTTGCCTTCGCAACAACATCTCTGTGGTAGCAGAATATATTCCCGGTCTCTCCAATGCCACGGCGGATTGGAATTCCAGGTATCTTCGGGATGCGAGCGATTGGCGTCTTCATCCGGATCTGTTCTATCGGATCAACGACATTTGGGGTCCCTTACATACCGATCTTTTTGCATCCCGTCTCAACGCCCAACTTCCTCGGTTCATCAGTTGGAGACCGGATCCAGACGCCCTGGCTACGGATGCGTTCCTTCAAGACTGGTCTCAGGGCAGGCATTATGCATTTCCGCCTTTCAACATGATTGCCAGGACCCTTCTTCATCTCCGGACCCGAGGGGACACTCTGGTGTTGATCACCCCGTTTTGGCAGTCTCAACCGTGGTTCCCTCAATTGCTGGAGATGTCCATAGACGCGCCTCGGTTGCTCCCGGACCGTCCGGACATTCTGACGGACCCGGAGGGGAATCTGCACGGCTTGGTGTGCTCCGGTTCTCTTCGTCTGATGGTTTGGCTACTTTCCCGGGACCGTGGTCTTTCCCTGGTGTTCCGCAATCAACTCTCCACCTTATGGCGAATGCATGGGCGCCTGGTACCAGAAGAGCTTATTGTTCGGCATGGGGTTCCTGGTCTAAGTGGTGCGTGGGAAGACACGTGGATCCCGTATCTGCTCCTTTGAATGATATCCTTGGATTCCTCACTATGCTCTTTGAAGAAGGGAAAGCATATCGTACAGTGAATGTGTTTAGGTCGGCTATTTCGGCTGGCCATGTTCCTTTTGAGGGTGTTCCCATTGGGCGTCACCCATTTGTTTGTCGTCTTCTTAAGGGTATTCGTTTTTCTCGTCCTCCTGCTTCACGCTATACGTCCTTCCGGGATGTTACTCTGGTCTTGGATTTCTTGGATCAGTGGGGTCCTGATGAGGATTTATCTTTGCAGCAGTTGTCGGCTAAATTGGTTACTTTATTTTGTTTGATCTCGTGCAAGCGGGTTTCCGATGTTAGGGCATTGGATATCACTGCTCGTTCCTTCGTGCCGGAGGGTGTACGGTTTGATATTTCTCGCCGTACCAAGACTTCTATTTCGTCAGTTTTTTATCCGGCTTTTCCTGATCGTCCCCGGCTTTGTCCTGTGAGGTGTCTCCATGCTTATGAGGATCGTACCGCTTCTCTTAGGGGTGTCGATGTTGCTCCTTTGTTCCTATCGTTTCGTTCACCTCATCTTCCTGTTTCTACTGTCTCTCTCGCTCGCTGGGTCAAGTGGTTACTGGCTCAGGCTGGTGTAGATGTCTCCGTTTTCGCACTTCATTCTGTCCGAGGTGCTATGGCTTCTAAAGCTTTCTCTTTAGGGTGTCGTTTGGAGGATATTATGAAGGCGGCTGACTGGTCATCTGAATCTACATTCCGTAATTTTTATTTTCGGCCCGTTCAACATTTTGCTTTACGTGTAGTTCATCAGCTTTGAACTAGCATAATACGAAGCCTCCGTGTCTTAATAAAATTACCAGATTTTACTATTTCATGACATAAAGTCATGATTTTATTAATGACACGGAGGCGAGTATTATTCCCTCCCTCCCATTCCCTCGTGTTTTTCCAGGGGTTTATGTGGTATCTCTCATGAGGTAAGTCTATTGTTTGACGGTGGTGATTTCTTTCTAATGATGTGTATTGTTTCCTTTATTGCAGTGTGTTATTATTAGTATTTTACATTTCTGCATTTGTTTCATTCTTTTTAGACCTGGATTGTGTTTCGGGCCTGTTTTACCGTATGTTTTTCCATTTTTCAGCCTGAAGCATCGGTATGGAGTTTTCTTCTGTTCCTGTTTTGCGGTTGTTGAGGAGTTGTTCGTGTTTTTCGTCTTCGGGATCTTCGGTTCCAGCAAGAAAGAGGAGGATTATGGGACTGGGCGTGATGATATTGGAGGCGCTATCTGCTTATTGGCTGATGCTATGTGGTTTTTTTGTTTATATCTCTTTGCTGCTGTTGGGAATTAAAGAAAGAGTAAAGCATAATACTCGCCTCCGTGTCATTAATAAAATCATGACTTTACGTCATGAAATAGTAAAATCTGGTAATTGTTACAATTAAACCTCTCAATTTCATACCAAAGAGGATGAACATTATTCGCGAAACGCCAAGCCAGCATGTGAGCAATCCTTGAGGCACTGTAAAGGTTACGTAGATTGGGATAGCCTAAACCGCCCTGATCTGAGGTCTTTTTCAGAAGTTCAGTAGGGAATCTAACCTTTTTAGCAGCCTAGACGAAGCGAGAGAAAAATCTATCATATTGAAGTAGAAGAAGGTTAGAAACTGTAAATGGAATCATTCTGAACAAATATAATATTTTAGGAACAATATCAGCTTTCGAGATATTAACACGGCCTAACCAACAGACCTCAATCCTACCCCATTTTATTAATAGTGACTTAAGATCGTGTAGAAGTTTTTCATGATTTATCGTGGAAACTAATGTAAGTTTTGGATTTATCTTAATTATTAGTAAATATTAATTCACGCATAAACTATTTTTTCATATTTAATAAAAACTATGATTGATTGAGAAAAATGCATTTTTGTTTTTATTTGCCAGCCTGTCCCCCAGTTATGCATGTCACGGAGCTGGATAGTCAGACCAACTACCTCCGCTAACTTGAAGGATATCGCCATGTTTTATGAAACCAAGTAATTCAAGTTCAGTAATGCCCCACGTGCATAGGCTTGGTATGGTTATAGGACATTACAGGGTCTAGCTTGGAATATGTCTATTTTTTCCACATATTGATTTATTGGGACGATATATAATTTAAGACTCTTTTGAAGTTGTTCAAAGAAATCCAAGAAACCTATATCTAACAGCATATTTGCATGTTTTCTGCATCTGTTCTTACACCTTCAAAGTCAGTGGTAATAACAGATATTTTCACAAAAATGGAAGGCTTATTAAAACAAAGATAAAGATTTTTTTTTTAGCTTTTGTCATGTGGTACTTCTTAAAGCAGGTCCCTATACAGAGACTAGGCTGAGAGGGACAGTCAGGACAATGGTAGATGACGTCCGTTTGATTTCCACTTTGGTGGCATACCTGGCATTTATAAAAGGGAAATTGAAACTGTGAAAATCTCTGAAATTAACTGTAATAGCATTTTTGAAAACAAAAAATATTTTGTTATTGGTAATATGAAAATGGTAGACTGCCCTTTTTATATATACCGTATTTGCTCAATTATAAAGACAAGGTTTTTTTCAGAGCAAATGCTCTGAAAAATAAAATTCGTCTTACAATCGAGGTCGTCTTATAATAAGACCTCAAATAGAGGTCCGACTAAGAGACTAAGATCCAGATTCCCCGCAGCGCTGCAGGTGACCTGGATCCTCCTGCCTGGTAACCTTAGCTGCTGTCGGCACTTCCACTGGGGCTTCTATCACCGAGCGCCAGCGAAAGCGCGAGCAGCAGCGGAAGTTGTTGATGGGCATTGCGCATATCTTCCCCGGCTGCCAGAGAGGAGAATTCCCTGCAGCGCTGCAGGAATTCTCTTCTCTGGCAGCCAGCGAACATCTGCTCGATGGAAGCAGACAACCCACACTACTGCTGGCACTTCCGCCGGGGCTTCTATGACGGATCACATGACCTTCTGGTGCTCAGTCATAGAAGACCCGGTGGAACTAACGCCGGCCTCCACCCGCTGCCCCCACTAGACACCAGGGAGTCAGAAGCACTAGTAAGTCAGGGAGAGTGTTATATTGGGGGCATAATGCTTTTCTGGAGCAGAAAGTGCCCAGAAGAGAGTGGCAAATAGGAGGGTATAAGGCATATCAGGGAGGAAGAATGGCATATATAGGGGGGGTATAAGGCATTTCTGGGGGCAGATGTGCATAACTGGGGGGCAGGTTGGCAAATAAAAGGAAACACAAAAATATTTTTCTCAATCATAGCTTTTATTAAATATGAAAAATAGTTTACATGAATTCATATTTACTAGTAAAACCTATTTCCTATAGAGTCATCTTATTTTCAGGCTTTTTTTCCTAAATTAATATTCAGATTTTGGGGGGTCTTCTTATAATCAGGGTTTTCTTATAATCAAGCAAATGGGGTATTTATGTATTTAATTTTTCTCTCATTATGAGGTATGACTGCATTAACATATCTGCATGATCAACCTGTGTATCTCATTCATCTTATGTATTCTTTTACACAAGCAGATTGTCTGATGACCCTGGATCTGCCACAGACTTCAACGGACTATAGACAATAGGCAGGCTTCTTGTTCTGCTTCTATTTTGGCTTCTTGTTAGTGAAATGCAGCCAACTCTTTTTATTTATTTTTTAAAGCATTCCCCACGCTATGGTCCTCATACTAATAAATGTGCAATGCCTGTGTGTATCCTGTTGCAATTTATGGAAGCACATTTTGAAAAGTTTTATGACACATATGATCAAGGTGTCTATTTTACAGAATTCTGCTCTAGGGAGCTGTCACTACATTTTGAATTGATCTTGCCCAGAATCCATCAGCAGCATATCAGCAGCAGCAAAGCACTCCCAGAAATGTTTTGAGAAATCCTTAACAGTAACTCATAAGAAGCCTCTGCAATGATCAAAAATAGATACCAGGAAATGACATGCCCTCATAGGAACTCAAAACAAAATGAAACATAACCTGACGTCAGTAGCATTTTTTTTACTTGTCTTCCCTCTCTAGAATCTCTGAAGCCATGATCTGTGTTGTATTAATATTTGTAAGTTTAAGCACATTTTAACTGCACATATGCACGCTAATTAAATATATTCATAGGAGTCTGCAGGGAGTGAGTAAGAGGGGACACTCCCCTCACCCTCAGGAAATTTTCACCTATCACCCCCCCCCCCAAAAAAAAACAAAAAAACAAAAGAAGACTGGGGAATTATGAGTAATTCAATTGTTTATCCAATCAAGCTGGGATAGGTTCTGGTCAACCTGCACAACAGCTGGGATAAAAGTATTTCAAGCTCTCCTGTTCTCTAATTTCACTTAAAAAAGGCTTCAGCAGAGTCTTGCAATTCAGCTTACTATCGGAGAGCAGCCACACTGAGAGCCTAGATGTCACCTGACATCGCTGCACATCCCTCTCTTGTACATCACAGCAGAGCTGGATTCCTGCACAAAGCTAGCCTGAGCATGATTTACAAATAAAATAGACAATTTGTGTCAGTTTGTGTACTGTACAGGGGAAGTTACCAAAGCATCAACCATGATGATCAACAACATTGACAATCCCGGCATTCTATATAATTCTGATGATTCCATGTGCCTCTGGAATGTACGGGGCACATTTTGGGGGTTCTTTTGACAGCAACAGACTGTATTGTTTGAGCAGGGCCCTCCTCACCTGTTTCTGTAAGTAATTTTTTTTATGTTATATACTTGTGACAGGAGGCCCTGTATTCTGAATGGGTACTCCCGCCAACGCAGCTCCATTGCAGTGGCATCACCCTTCTCTCTACAACGCTGGTTCTGTCTGGGGCTGAGGGGTTAACCGCTGGTTTCTCTGCAAAAGGAAGTGCAGTTGGCTAGCCGTAGCTTAGTACATGCACTGAATATGCTGTCCTGTAAAGGACAGAGAGTTATTACAGCAGCCCACCCCAAGCCTTAGACAGAATCAATGTTGAGGTGAACACAGGACAGTTTTATTGAAAACACACCAGTAAACATACACCTGGGGTTCTCTGGCTGAAACCAGCTGGATATCAGATCATGGTGCAAATACTGGCCATGGGGGTCCTCACCTGGTGGAGAGTAACATACCACACACAAAACCCCCTCCTAAAATGCAGGTGCCCCAAATCCATGTCTGAGCTCCAAAGTCTTTAGAGTCTCTGGTAATTGGGGAAACAAGACACTCTGTACCAGGGGGAAGAAGTAGTCTCAAGGGATCCCTTGTACCCACCTCCACAAAAACAGAACCCCTTCCAAGACCAGGGCCCACGGTCTGTAGGGAGGAGGCTGGCCCGCAAGGCCCCTCCAGGAGCCAAGGGCACAGAGGCTTCCGCGACAATACTACATGTTATGTCCTGTCTACCCATTGTACAGCGCTACTTTTTATGATAGCGCTATATAAAACAATAATAAATTGGGTGAACGGTTTAGTAATTGGGCAACTGACTACGAAGCTGTTTTATGGCCAGTTGTGGGCTGTTTCCTCATAATTTCATTAGCAATTAAGCAGTTTGCCACTCTGCCTCCCTGATATGCCTTATACCTCCCCCTATAAGCCACTATGCCCCCTAGATATGCCTTATACCCCCTATATGCCACTCTGCTCCACCCCAGACTTACCAATGCATCACCAGACTTGTCCCCGCTGCTTCAGAGTCCCTGGTGTCTACTGGGGGCAGCGGGTGAACATCTGCGCGATGCGCATAGACAACCTTCTTGTAGTCAGACCTCTATTTGAAGTATGATTATAGGATGACCTCGAATATATTCTACACAATTCATTTAAAGGATATGTTAATGTATAACTATTAAAAAGCTGTTTTACAGATACGTCAAGATATCCAATTAAAATTCAGCTAGAATAGTCATTTATACAATTAACAATTTCTACATTTCTAAGTCACCCCATATATATATATATATAACCACCTGCCTAATATTGTGTCAGCCCGTCCTGGGGTGAGTGTTTGGTGTTGCTGAATGCCTCCTGATCGAGGCATTTCAGCGACACCATTGAAGTTTAAGAGGTGATCGCCGCTGCCATACAGTGTATGGCAGACGTTGACGCCCCGGGAGAGGCCAGACACACCCCCTCATGCCGATCACGGTGTTGCTGAATGCCTCGATGTCGAGGCATTACAGCAACACCGTTTGGGTGCAGAAAGCTAACGTTGATCGCTTTCTGCACCCGTTTAAAGTCATGACGGTCCTGGCACCTGTCGTTTACATTTTTCTAGCAAGATGAGCAGTCCAACATGTCTTGACTCTTAAGCTCATATAAAATGAAAAAGTACCTAAACGGTAAAGGAAAACACAAAAGAGGAAAACTAAAAAAAAATAAAAAGGACAAGTGGAGATGTTCCATATAATACATCAAAATGTCATGATAACGCAAACTACTTAGACATTTAATCTATTTATGAAAAAGATACAGCAATTAACAACACAAACAGAAAATCACAGTAAGATCATACTTAATACTGCCCCATGAGACAAACCCTCTCATGGGGCAGTATTAAGTATGATCTTACTCCAATAGCAGGAGCCCATAAACAAACCCCAAGAAAGGAAACTCAAGCTAGTTAACCACACAAATGCATTGTGTTACACCCACATCCTATAGCCATCCAAAATGTCGAAAAATGTAATGTATGGCAGGAATAAAAAGGAATTTCCATCATCTGGCAAGCGCCAACTTGGTGGCTGTAAACGTAAGAATTATGAGTTTTCTTTGTCCCGCTGTCAGGGGAGAAGGAAAAAATGCAAAAGAATCAAACTACAAACTCAATCACATTGGCAAATGTATCTCATTTTTTAACGGAAGGTTGCTAAACTCAATAATCTTGTCCAACTTTGTAAATGCATGTAATAAATGGCAAATTGGTCTGCAAACCCCTGGGATCCAATACTTTGGAGACCTTTTCATCTACTATAAATTGTGGCCTGGATGTCAGCTTATGGGCAAGCCTTATAACCATTCAAAAAAAATAACACTAAACAACCCCTTGTCCACTTGTACACCTGTACATACAGGATGTATTACACGGACGATTAGGATGTCTATCAACAGCCAGGACTCATTTCTGTCCGCAGAAGCCAGCATTGCTGGCTTCCCGCCAACTAATCATGTATAATGGTGCTCCCCACGAGTGTGTTACAATTTACTTTCATACTGGGGCTCTTCCACGCCGTTCCTGTCACCAGCCCACTCCTGCTGTCCATGCCATGGCGATACATCCTGGTTCCCCTACAAAGACGCAGGTTTCTCAGGAGGTGTGGCTATGCAAGAGTGGCGTTCTTGTCGCCATGTTGACGTGCCCTAATTACCCTACACAATTGATGCCAGCCTCTCAGGAGGATGACGTTAGCAGAGGGCACCAAACCTGAAGAAAAAAAAAAGCAAGCTGCTCAGTTTATATGATGCTTAGCTGCTTTTAACTCAGTGTCAGCCAGTTGACCCTTCCAAGTAGGCATCTGACACCCTGTCTATGGTTTTGCGATTCACTAAAATATATATTTTGGTCCTGAACTGGCTACGTTCTGACTTCAATTTTTCTCCAGTGATTCAGCTCCAGTTTTCTTATCACTTCAGCTGGTCCTTCACCTATCCTGCTCAATAGGATCCTACCTACTGAACTGTTACAGAGCCCCGGTACACCATCATTCAAGGAACGCCCAATCGCGGGGTTGGGCATTCCCTTTGGTAGGTGTCACTGCAGACTAGGGCTGGAACTAATGCCCTACACCACCCTGAAATTCATTATACTCCCTGATTCACCACTCTGCCTCCCCCAGATATGCCACTCTGAAATTCATTATACCCCCATACACCACTGTAACTCCCCCATAAACCACTCCCTCCATACACCACTCTGCCTCCTCCCCCCTCCCATACACCACTCTGCCTCTCCCCCCCTCCCATACACCACTCTGCCTCTCTCCCCGACTCCCTGGTGTCTTGGGGGGGTGAACCTCCGTTGCTGGCTGTCACTTTCACTGGAGCTTCATAGCCCCAGGGGAAGTGAAGGGGAGTAGTAGAGGTTGTCTGTGTCCATTGCGCAGACACCCACCAGCTGACAGAGAGGATGATCCTCTGCAGGAGACCTGGATTCTCTTCTCTGTCAGCCGGTGGGGGTCTGCACGATGTGCACAGACAGCCTCCGTTACTCCTCTTCACTTCCGCTTGGGCTTCTACGATGGACCTACGATGAAGGTCATGTGATGCTGGCACTGCATCGTAGAAGCCCAAGCGGAAGTGGAGGGGAGAGGAGTTTTTCAGAGCATTTGCTCTGAAAAAAACTCTTTATAATCGATAAAATCGATTTGACTAATCGATAATGAAAATCGTTGACAATGATTTTCAATATCGATTATTATCGATTTTATCGATTAGTTGTTGCAAGTCATTTGATTTGCATTGACTCTGCTGGGTTCCTGTTCTCCCGGCTAGTATAAGAGATGCTGCCAAAGCACTGGTAAGCCATTTTTTTCTGGAACTTTGCCGATAATGCCCTGGTTAAAGGTCTGATTATAAGACGACCTTGATTATAAGACAAGGGGTATTGTTTAGAGCATTTGCTCTGAAAAAAACCTTGTCCTATAATCGAGCAAATACGGTGTAAAACGGCAGGCTAGGCGCAAAAGAATATTCTTGCCCGGGGTGTCACTTGGTCTAAGACCGCCCCTGGGCTTGACAAATCCCAGTAGCCATGGCGACTGATAATTTTGTCCTGGCGCGTAGGTTTTTGTGAGCCAAACCGGTGGCCGAAACACATCTTCGGCAAAATGCCGAAATAAAAAAAAAAGGCGGAAAATAATCCCCGCAGGGGCCGCACTGCTTAACTGTGTGTTGCTCCTAATGTGCAAGCAGCGTCTCTTGTGCTGGCCACAGGAAGCAGGAAACGAAAGGAGTCACATGAGTGCTCTGTTCCTCCTCCCAGTGGGCAGGACAAGAGAAGTTCGTGCAGAGAGACAGAGATAGAAGCAGCAGGGCCCCTATGGAAGTCTGCATGTGAGAGATCTGCAGTGCAGGTAAGGGGTGAAGGAGGGTGTATGAATGAGTATATGAATGAGTGTGTGTGATAGCATGGTTGTGTAAGTGGGGGGAGGAACATGGCACATGGGGCTCTAAGTGATATGCAGCATCAATACACAAGGGGGGGCAGCAAGCCAGGTTTCAGCATGTACTCCTATCATGCCAACTCAGCCAGTACATGCTGGAACCTGGGTATGTCTGGGCAGGACTGTGATTGGTGTTAACAATCAATAACTCAAGATTGAGTGCTGGGGCAAAGTGTGAGTGCTGGGGCAAAGTGTGAGTGCTGGGGCAAAGTGTGAGTGCTGGGGCAAAGTGTGAGTGCTGGGGCAAAGGGTGAGTGCTGGGGCAAAGGGTGAGCGCTGGGGCAAAGGGTGAGCGCTGGGGCAAAGGGTGAGCGCTGGGGCAAAGGGTGAGCGCTGGGGCAAAGGGTGAGCGCTGGGGCAAAGGGTGAGTGCTGGGGCAAAGTGCAGGGCAAAGTGTGAGTGCTGGGCAAAGTGTGAGACTGAGGGCTGGGGCAAAGTGTGAGGGCTGGGACAAAGTGTGAGGGCTGGGGCAAAGTGTGAGGGCTGGGGCAAAGTGTGAGTGCTGGGGCAAAGTGTGAGGGCTGGGGCAAAGTGTGAGGGCTGGGGCAAAGTGTGAGGGCTGGGGCAAAGTGTGAGACTGAGGGCTGGGGCAAAGTGTGAGACTGAGGGCTGGGACAAAGTGTGAGACTGAGGGCTGGGACAAAGTGTGAGACTGAGGGCTGGGACAAAGTGTGAGACTGAGGGCTGGGGCAAAGTGTGAGACTGAGGGCTGGGGCAAAGTGTGAGACTGAGGGCTGGGGCAAAGTGTGAGACTGAGGGCTGGGGCAAAGTGTGAGACTGAGGGCTGGGGCAAAGTGTGAGACTGAGTGCTGGGGCAAAGTGTGAGACTGAGTGCTGGGGCAAAGTGTGAGACTGAGTGCTGGGGCAAAGTGTGAGACTGAGTGCTGGGGCAAAGTGTGAGACTGAGTGCTGGGGCAAAGTGTGAGACTGAGTGCTGGGGCAAAGTGTGGGTGCAGGGCAAAGTGCTGGGGCAAAGTGTGGGCGCAGGGCAAAGTGCTGGGGCAAAGTGTGGGTGCAGGGCAAAGTGCTGGGGCAAAGTGTGGGTGCTGGGGCAAAGTGTGGGTGCTGGGGCAAAGTGTGGGTGCTGGGGCAAAAAAAAGTCCTGGCTGCTAACTTTTTTAGCTGGCTCCTAGATTTAAAACAAATTTGTCAAGCCCTGCAGTACACCACCCCTCCATGGTATTGTTTTCATGCCACGTTTGCCTGCTTGAAGCAGCCAATCAGTGATAGGAAAGTGTGCCTATTAACATTAATTGGAGTGCTTTCTACTTATGTACGTGGTGGGTCTCAGAACTCCTGGAACCCGAGCCAGTGTTGAAGCTGGCTGGTGGAGACTATAGCGAGCATGCACAAAAAACATGATCATTTAAATGGGACACTCCCTCCCTTAAGCAGTGCGGTACATATGATGGCTAGAGTACCCCTGTAAGTAAGACTAGTTTGACCACACTGTGCTAATCTGTCCAGGCCAACACCGAGTCTGTTTTATTTTTCTTAGGCATCATAAAGATTGTTCTGCGAACAGACATGTAGTGAGATCCTACTTATTCTCAAGTCTTGCATAATGGTAATTATATTAGCCCTGAACCTAACAGTAGAAAATCAGATAACTACTTTGTTATAAGACAACACTTAACCACTTTTATGTATTGCTGGATTTACAACTAATTAGCAACATAATTCAGGAAACCAATACACATGTTTCTGACATGCACAATTGCTTATAGTGTGTTCAATTTAAGCAGGAAATAGTTAACAGAAGATTTTCTTTCTCCTTGTGTGTCATGTTGAACTGAGCAGCAAGAAAGCAAATAGAAGTATGAACATAATAATGGTAATCAGAAAAATAACAGTTTGCTTCCAGCCTCAGCAGATGTAATCTCCGGGGGATCCAAGAAAGTATAGAAGCTGTAAGGATCAGGGTGGTAGATTGGGGAGGCAGAGGGGTTTGTGACACAGAAATACACCTCCACATAATCTGCTATCACTTTCTATTCCTAGATGCAATAAAAACAACCTTGTAGCACTTTGCTGGAACTTGCCCAATCATTTTTAGATCATGGATAAATCCATTGGGCCTGATTTTTTGCCAGTAACACATTGAAAAGTTGGAGAATTTACTTTAACGTTTCATGTTACAAACCGTAAACAAATATGCTATCGTTGCCACTATTTTTCATTACTTTGAAACCAACTATTTACAAAATATCTACAAAGGCAAAAAAAATTCACATCTGATTCATTCACCATCACGGTTTTAACTGGATTTAAAAATACTTAACCTGCACGCACAGCAGGACAGTAATACTCATTAATGATGGAATGCCTACTGAGTACTGTAGGAAATGTTCAGCAGCCTCTGCAGGGCATACTTGAAGAGTTTAAATTATCTGTTGCCTGTAAGATCTGTTAGATATGTCAGGCAATTACAATGGTGGACACTAAAAAAAAGCTCAATGTTGTTTTCAATATACTTACATGATGTGTATATAATTCCACATTGTGAAACATAATGCAATATCCCCAAAGCTGATTTTGCATAGGCAGATGTCAGGTAAATTACTTTTGGAAGATTGCACAATTATCTAATGTACAAATGTCTGTATTGTTTTTGTTTTGCTTAAGCAAAGTGTCAATGTATCAGTCTGTATTTAACGCATGTAACCACTTATAGTTCAAGTGGCATTAACATTTAATGAATTTTGCTGTTAACAGAACAAGCAGGGTTTACGCATCATTTGTCAACTCGTGTCAGGCAAGTGATATTCACTGTTGAACTTATGTCTGCTGGGCAGGTAACAATACGTGCTGCAATGTGGAGTGAAACTCAATATTGCCCTTGTTCTACATGACCACTGCCAATCGCAAAGGATGGCATGTTGCCAAGTGTTTGGCATCCAATGGTGCTACGCAGTAATGAGCGTGTAGTGATAGCCTGAGCTTTACGAGCATTTCCCTGAATTCGTTTTGGGATTATTATACTATACCCAACTATATTCAGCGCTACAATGCTACTTAGATTTAACTGTTAAGTGTTATCTTAGAACTGTATCATGTGGCAGAAGTTGCTTGCTTTAAAACAACGAGCACTCAATGCCATACAGAGAGGAGCCAGTACTCACCTTGATGATGCTGCTCCTCCGGGGTGCTGCCTTCGCCGCCTCCATCAAATTGACCTCGGTGACCCCGCTTCTTCGTTCCCTGCCCCGGCCATTCTCCGGGTACAGCTCGCACCACCCTTCTTGCCCCTCTGCCATGGCACTCACTGTCCCGCAGCGTTCATCCCCGATGACCTGGTACAAAAAGCTGGTGCTCTGGTTAGCCGGTTACAAGAAAGGGGGGCATGAGATCGAACAGACGAACAACACTATGTTACTGTTACTGTTGCGTTGCGTTGCGTTGCGTTGTGTTGTGTTGTGTTGTGTTAAGGGAGGCAAATAAAGTGACACTACGGCCCTGTGTGTGCAATACAGATCTCACAGACCGCCGCATGAGGGAGCCGGGAACAGCTGGGTGAAAACAGGAGGAGTGGAAGAATATCATTGGTTAATCCGCTACGAAACGGCGCGCTAATTGGGCGTCCCGATCCAGAATGTTATAGGTCTACTGCACTGCTGCCATCTGATTGGCGAATTAGCTGTAACGGGAGTTTCCGATATGTAACAGTTCCATGTGCAGGGGAGGTGGGGATGCTGTGATGAGAAGGTTCTTGCGTTCGCTGGAGGTGTGCATGAGGTACTTATAGGACTTGTTGATAGCTGTGTATGTCATTTTGCACACCCTTTCCATCAGGTTAAAGTCCTCATTTTACACAAACTGTAGTAGACAATTTCGCAGTTTAAACCCACGTTATTGTGAGTGTTACTATTAGGGCGTGCTCATATACACTCCGACCGCCACAGCGCCACAACCATACTTATTCTGTGGTAAGTGTATATGAGCACGCCCTAACAGTAACACTCACAATAACGTGAGTACTCACTCACATATCTAATTCTTCACTGTAGTAAAAAAAATCATTTTAACCCATTAAGAACAAAACTTTTTTTTATTTTTTACCCTTTGCGACAGTGGCTGTATTAACATTTTGCAGTGTTTGTGTTTTGCTTTCATTTTCTTTTTATTTGATGTAACAAAATTATATATACATACAAATTATTTTTTTCAGGACAAGGAGGACTTTTAGATACCATTATGTTGATCATATCATCTAATTTAGTATAAAATATACAGTGGATATAAAAAGTCTACACACCCCTACTAAAATGCCAGGTTCTTGTGATTTTAAAGAATGAAACAAAGATAAATCATGTCAGAACTTTTTTCACCTTTAATGTGACCTATAACGTGAACAATTCAATTGCATAACAAGCTGAAATCTTTGAGGGAAAAATTTTTGTTTTGGTACACACCCTTAAACTAATACTTTGTTGAAGCACCTTTTGATTTTATTACAGCAATCAGTCTTTTTGGGTAGGAGTCTATTAGCATGGCACATCTTGACGTGGCAATATCTGTCAAATTGCGAGGACGTTTCCTGTGCACACCCCTCTTCAGATCACCCCACAGATGTTCAATTGGATTCAGGTCTGGGCTCTGGCTGGGCCATTCCAAAATGTTAATCTTCTGGTGAAGCCATGCTTTTGTGGATTTGGATCAGTGGTGGGATTCAATTTTTTTAGTAACCACTTCTGAGATTTCGTACTAAAAAATAAAAACCTCACACACACTCAGGCAGTCTCTCTCTCACACACACACTCAGGCAGTCTCTCACACACTCAGGCAGTCTCTCTCACACACACACTCACACACTCAGGCAGTCTCTCTCACACACACACACTCAGGCAGTCTCTCACACACACACACACTCAGTCAGTCTCTCTCTCACACACACACACACACTCAGGCAGTCTCTCTCTCACACACACACACACACACTCAGGCAGTCTCTCTCACACACGCAGAGACTCAGACAGTCTCTCACACACACAGAGACTCAGACAGTCTCTCACGCACACAGAGACTCGGGCAATCTCTCAGACACACAGAGACTCAGGCAATCTCTCACACACACACAGAGACTCGGGCAATCTCTCTCTCTCACACACACACAGACTCGGGCAATCTCTCACACACACACACACAGAGACTCGGGCAATCTCTCACACACACACAGAGACTCGGGCAATCTCACACACACAGAGACTCAGGCAATCTCTCACACACACAGAGACTCAGGCAGTCTCACAGACACAGAGACTCAGGCAGTCTCACAGACACAGAGACTCAGGCAGTCTCATAGACACACAGACTCAGGCAGTCTCACAGACACACAGACTCAGGCAGTCTCACAGACTCAGGCAGTCTCACAGACACACACACACAGACTCAGGCAGCCTCACACACACACACAGACTCAGGCAGCCTCACACACACACACAGACTCAGGCAGTCTCACACACACACACACAGACTCAGGCAGTCACACACACACACACACACACACGCAGACTCAGGCAGCCTCACACACACACACACACAGACTCAGGCAGTCTCACACACAGACTCAGGCAGCCTCACACACACACACAGACTCAGGCAGCCTCACACACACAGACTCAGGCAATCTCTCTCACACACACACACACACACAGAGACTCGGGCAATCTCACACACACAGAGACTCAGGCAATCTCTCACACACACACAGAGACTCAGGCAGTCTCACAGACACAGAGACTCAGGCAGTCTCACAGACACAGAGACTCAGGCAGTCTCACAGACACAGAGACTCAGGCAGTCTCACAGACTCAGGCAGTCTCACAGACACACACACACAGACTCAGGCAGCCTCACAGACACACACACACACAGACTAAGGCAGCCACACACACACACACACACACACACACAGACTCAGGCAGCCTCACACACACACACACACACAGACTCAGGCAGCCTCACACACACACACACACAGACTCAGGCAGCCTCACACACACACACACAGACTTAGGCAGTCTCACACACAGACTCAGGCAGTCTCACACACACACACACACACACACAGACTCAGGCAGCCTCACACACACACACACACACAGACTCAGGCAGCCTCACACACACACACACACACACACACAGACTCAGGCAGTCTCACACACACACACAGACTCAGGCAGTCTCACACACACACACAGACTCAGGCAGTCTCACACACACACAGAGACTCAGACAGCCACACACACACACACACAGACTCAGGCAGACTCACACAGACACACACACACATACTCAGGCAACCTCACATACACACACACACAGACTCAGGCAGCCACACACACACAGACTCAGGCAGTCTCACACACAGACTCAGGCAGTCTCACACACACACACACAGACTCAGGCAGCCTCACACACACACACACACACACACACACAGACTCAGGCAGCCTCACACACACACACACACACACAGACTCAGGCAGCCTCACACACACACACACAGACTCAGGCAGCCTCACACACACAGACTCAGGCAGCCTCACACACACACACACACACACACAGACTCAGGCAGCCTCACACACAGACTCAGGCAGCCTCACACACACACACACAGACTCAGGCAGCCTCACACACACACACACACAGACTCAGGCAGCCTCACACACACACACAGACTCAGGCAGCCTCACACACACACACACAGACTCAGGCAGCCTCACACACACACAGACTCAGGCAGCCTCACACACACACACACACAGACTCAGGCAGCCTCACACACACACACAGACTCAGGCAGCCTCACACACACAGACTCAGGGAGTCTCTCTCGCACACAGAGTCACACATAAATAAGTAAAATCTACTGTAAAAATGCACTTTGAATAATTTCAAGCTGTTTAGCATATATATATATATATATATATATATATATATATATATATATATATATATATATATATATATATATATAAAGTTAATCAAAGTGTTCAATAGAAGTATGGAAAAAGTATGCACTGGTGCTAGAAAATGGATTGTGAATTGTTTGTGACAAATGCTATTAATAAAACAAAGAGCCACTAAACATTTTTGTAAATCTACTTCTTGAAAACAAGGTGATAACTGCAAGAAACTATTTGACTCAAATTGGCATATGCTGTTGTTGTGGTTGTGGCCTGATTCTAACTTTAAATTATTTAATTAAGGTAATCAGGGAACCTTAATAACAACAATAAAATTTATTTAATCTATATACACTTAGCTTCGGTAGATGGTCAGCTTACAGAGATGATGAAGAAACCCAGCAAAACAATATCAAGTGGAACTCCGTTGGTCATAACGACTACTTGATGAAACGTTGGAAGGATTCCGGTCTATAACCCAGGACGCTTACAAACAGGTGAAGCCCTCTGGATCCAGGCACCGTCAAGCCGTGGATTGAAGTTTCTCAGTAGCACATGGTGTGTGGTTCTTTTGAAGGTGTTTTTTTACTATAGTATTGATAGGTTGCTATGTAAATAGCAACCATATCAATTGTAAACTAGTAACAGTTTTTTCAGTTGAAAGGTGTACAATATTTCCGTTGTAACCATGCAAACCAGAATCACTAATACCTACACACATGTGAATAAAACAAAATGTGCCTCTGCCTATATGTAACTAAGCAACCAATCACACAAGAACTGGCTGTTATCGCCTCAGGCTAGGATAGGTTGTATAGCAACTTTGTTGTTGTTGTTGTTGTTGGGATCCTAGGACAACTATTGACCAGTAGGTCAATAGTTCAGCCTTTATATTAAATTAATTCTGCTGTCTATGACGTAAATCACAAATTAGGAAAATCATTTTCATAACAGCCGTTTTCAAATTTTTTTACAAATCTATGATGCCTCCTTTGATGTTTTATCAATTGCATTTGTCACATTAAAAAAATCTCAAGCAATCATCTAAAAAGCACCAATCTTTGTCACTAAATAGCTTCCCATAGTCCTATGTTTAGTGACAAAGATGCTTATGGGAAACTGGGGACAGAATTTACCTTTGCCCCCAGTTTCATATAGGCATCTTTGTCACTAAACATGAGACTATGGGAAGCTATTTAGTGACAAAGATGCCTATAGTAAATTGGGGACAGAGTTTGCCTTTGCCCCCAGTCTCCCATAGCCATTTTTTTCCCAGCCTCCCACTGCCAAGCATGCCCCCAGTTACTTCAACTTACCTGACCTGTTGGATTCCCGCTGTAAAACATCCGCTGCTGCTGCCGGCGGCTCCACCCACCCTCCTCACTGAACGGGGCTGGCACCACCCACAAAGGTCATTGAGCAGCGCTGGTGCCGTCCACGAAAGTTATTGAGCGGCGCCGGCTGACTCACTTCTATTTATCGAATCGACAGGGGTGGCATTTTAAGAAGCTGTCCCTGTTGATCCGAAAATAGAATTGAGTCAGCGGGCCAGTGCGACTCAGTGACCTTCGTGGGCGGTGACAGCCCCGTTCAGTGAGGGCAGCAGCAGCGGGGTTGTCTGCATCGCACAGACGTCTGCTGCTGCCGGAAAGGAGGATCCAAGTCCCCTGCAGCGCCGCCGGGGATCTGGATCCTAAACCCAATTATAGGCTGCACAACCACTTTAATTGGGGGGAAAGTGCGGCCTATAATTGGGTAATTAAGAAACGGTTCGCACGAACCAGCTGAATCCCACCACTGATTTGGATGTGTGCTTTGGGTCGTTGTCGTGCTGAAAGGTGAACTTTCTCTTCATCGTCAGCTTCCTAACGGACGAAGCCTGAAGGTTTTGTGCCAAAATTGGGGTATAATTAGCCCTATAGATTTGTTGTTGCACATTCCATAATTTGTATAGGCTCATCATAGATCTTTCCCTCAGGTCTCTTGATCACCGTCAAACTTCAGCCTCCGAAGGACTTCACAGCACCGGACACGCAGACCCCCCTCTTGGGGTTCCCTACCACCGTCAATGACTACGAACGCGCCGCAGGCGAAAGGGGACCGTACTCAAGGTAAAAATATTTATTTTTTGATTTAAAGTTTTAGAATATACAGCGCTACACGTTTCGCTCTCCAGACCTTCGACCAGGTGTTTCTTTTTTTTCTGTCTCGAGATACTACGTTTTAAGAAGTCATCTATGTACAAGACATATATACAGGTTCTGTAATATTGTCTCTACTACTAATAGATTTATACTGAGCATGCTTATCACTTTTGACATTATTTTATGTGCAATTCACACTATATGTGGAGGGGAAACCACATGATTAAGGTGCCGCTGGCATAAAGGGAGGGCGCAAGAATAGTCACTTTATTTTTTTTCTACACTAAAATTCACTGAATGTCTCTGTTGTGCCATATTTTCTCCCCTTGATGATGACTGTCTTCACTGTGTTCCATGGTATATCGAATGCTTTGGAAATTATTTTGTACCCTTCTCCTGACTATCTTTCAACAATGAGATCCCTCTGATGTTTTGGAAGCTCTCTGCGGACCATGGCTTTTGCTCTGAAATGCAACTAAGCAAATGTCATGTAAATCCGACTAGCTGAACAGCTGAACTTTATTTGCAATTAATCAGAGTCACTTTAAATGATGGCAGGTGTGTAATGACTTATATTTAACATGAGTTTGAATGTGATTGGTTACACAGCCCCAGTTATGAGAGGATGTGCACACTTATGCAACCAGGTTATTGTGAGGGTTTATTTTTATCCCCCCCCTCAAAGATTTCTGCTTGTTTTGCAATTGAATTGTTCACGTTATAGGTCACATCGAAGGTGGAAAAAGTTCTGACATGATTTATCTTTGTCTCATTCTTTAACATCATAAGAACCTGTTTTTAACAGGGATGTGTAGACTTTTTATATCCACTATATATAAAATATTAAGATCTTTTACTCGTCTACAAAAGCTAATGAAAAACCTGCTAACTAGATTGTAATATTTTTTTTTAGTTTAGAAATACTCAATATTTTTATGTAGGGCTGCAACAACTAATCGATAATGAAAATTGCCAACGAATTTCACTATTGAATAGTTGAATCGATTTTATCGAATATAAGATGAGGGTTTTTTCAGAGCAAATGCTCTGAAAAATACCCTTTGTTTTATAATCCGACCTCAGATAGAGGTCGGATAATAACAGTAAGATCCAGATCCCCGCAGCGCTGCAGGGGACCTGCATCCTCCCCTCTGACAGCTGGTGTGCATCTGTGCGATGCGGGCAGACAACCTCCGCTACTGCCGGCACTTGCACTGGGGCTTCTATGATGGAGCACCGGTGTCACATGACCTTCCGGTGCTCAGTCATAGAAGCTCCAGTGAAAGTACTGGACAGTGGCAGAGCTTTGTCTATGCGCATCGCGCAGACGTTTACTGGCTGCCCTCACTAGACACCAAGAAGTATGGAGCACAGGGAGTAAGTCTGCGGGGGGCACAGTGGCAAATCTGGGGTTATAAGACATATCAGGGGGTTGAAGTTCCCCCTTCAACCAGGAGGTAAATTCCGTCGTGGAAACTTCTTTAGGCCGAGAGCAGGAGTTGCACGTTTTGGCCGAAGGGTCATGCAGGGTCTATTTGTCTTTCCCACAGATTTCCTATGTGGGGAGGCTTCAGGAGGGATATCCTGATTTTTATCTGACATGACTGAGGAGAAAAAACACAAGCTGTAACCACAGAAAACAATGGCATAGGCAACGTAAAACTTCTTCCAAGCCAAGAGGGCAACACCTACTTGAAATGGCAGTAAATAATCCTCAGGCACAGGCAGGCACAATAGCAGAGAAGTAGATGCAATACTACAGCACAGAAACGAAGAGCAAGGAAAGATCTTACCCATTCTGGCGTTTTATACAGAGGCATTTAGGTGCCCAGGACCGGAAACCTCACATCCGGAAATTCCCAGCCAATTGACCTCTCGTGCCCCGGGTCGCTGCACCGGAAGTGAAGCCGATTGGAGATATGAACGTGTGCCAAGATCTCCTCCTGCCGTGCCACACTCTGAGGATTCCCCGGGACGGAGTGAACCGGAGCCCGAGGATACACATCCCAGTGAGCCCCCTGGGCTGTGGGCAGAGCCGACACAACAATAAAATTTATTTAATCTATATACACTTAGCTTCGGTAGATGGTCAGCTTACAGAGATGATGAAGAAACCCAGCAAAACAATATCAAGTGGAACTCCGTTGGTCATAACGACTACTTGATGAAACGTTGGAAGGATTCCGGTCTATAACCCAGGACGCTTACAAACAGGTGAAGCCCTCTGGATCCAGGCACCGTCAAGCCGTGGATTGAAGTTTCTCAGTAGCACATGGTGTGTGGTTCTTTTGAAGGTGTTTTTTTACTATAGTATTGATAGGTTGCTATGTAAATAGCAACCATATCAATTGTAAACTAGTAACAGTTTTTTCAGTTGAAAGGTGTACAATATTTCCGTTGTAACCATGCAAACCAGAATCACTAATACCTACACACATGTGAATAAAACAAAATGTGCCTCTGCCTATATGTAACTAAGCAACCAATCACACAAGAACTGGCTGTTATCGCCTCAGGCTAGGATAGGTTGTATAGCAACTTTGTTGTTGTTGTTGTTGTTGGGATCCTAGGACAACTATTGACCAGTAGGTCAATAGTTCAGCCTTTATATTAAATTAATTCTGCTGTCTATGACGTAAATCACAAATTAGGAAAATCATTTTCATAACAGCCGTTTTCAAATTTTTTTACAAATCTATGATGCCTCCTTTGATGTTTTATCAATTGCATTTGTCACATTAAAAAAATCTCAAGCAATCATCTAAAAAGCACCAATCTTTGTCACTAAATAGCTTCCCATAGTCCTATGTTTAGTGACAAAGATGCTTATGGGAAACTGGGGACAGAATTTACCTTTGCCCCCAGTTTCATATAGGCATCTTTGTCACTAAACATGAGACTATGGGAAGCTATTTAGTGACAAAGATGCCTATAGTAAATTGGGGACAGAGTTTGCCTTTGCCCCCAGTCTCCCATAGCCATTTTTTTCCCAGCCTCCCACTGCCAAGCATGCCCCCAGTTACTTCAACTTACCTGACCTGTTGGATTCCCGCTGTAAAACATCCGCTGCTGCTGCCGGCGGCTCCACCCACCCTCCTCACTGAACGGGGCTGGCACCACCCACAAAGGTCATTGAGCAGCGCTGGTGCCGTCCACGAAAGTTATTGAGCGGCGCCGGCTGACTCACTTCTATTTATCGAATCGACAGGGGTGGCATTTTAAGAAGCTGTCCCTGTTGATCCGAAAATAGAATTGAGTCAGCGGGCCAGTGCGACTCAGTGACCTTCGTGGGCGGTGACAGCCCCGTTCAGTGAGGGCAGCAGCAGCGGGGTTGTCTGCATCGCACAGACGTCTGCTGCTGCCAGAAAGGAGGATCCAAGTCCCCTGCAGCGCCGCCGGGGATCTGGATCCTAAACCCAATTATAGGCTGCACAACCACTTTAATTGGGGGGAAAGTGCGGCCTATAATTGGGTAATTAAGAAACGGTTCGCACGAACCAGCTGAATCCCACCACTGATTTGGATGTGTGCTTTGGGTCGTTGTCGTGCTGAAAGGTGAACTTTCTCTTCATCGTCAGCTTCCTAACGGACGAAGCCTGAAGGTTTTGTGCCAAAATTGGGGTATAATTAGCCCTATAGATTTGTTGTTGCACATTCCATAATTTGTATAGGCTCATCATAGATCTTTCCCTCAGGTCTCTTGATCACCGTCAAACTTCAGCCTCCGAAGGACTTCACAGCACCGGACACGCAGACCCCCCTCTTGGGGTTCCCTACCACCGTCAATGACTACGAACGCGCCGCAGGCGAAAGGGGACCGTACTCAAGGTAAAAATATTTATTTTTTGATTTAAAGTTTTAGAATATACAGCGCTACACGTTTCGCTCTCCAGACCTTCGACCAGGTGTTTCTTTTTTTTCTGTCTCGAGATACTACGTTTTAAGAAGTCATCTATGTACAAGACATATATACAGGTTCTGTAATATTGTCTCTACTACTAATAGATTTATACTGAGCATGCTTATCACTTTTGACATTATTTTATGTGCAATTCACACTATATGTGGAGGGGAAACCACATGATTAAGGTGCCGCTGGCATAAAGGGAGGGCGCAAGAATAGTCACTTTATTTTTTTTCTACACTAAAATTCACTGAATGTCTCTGTTGTGCCATATTTTCTCCCCTTGATGATGACTGTCTTCACTGTGTTCCATGGTATATCGAATGCTTTGGAAATTATTTTGTACCCTTCTCCTGACTATCTTTCAACAATGAGATCCCTCTGATGTTTTGGAAGCTCTCTGCGGACCATGGCTTTTGCTCTGAAATGCAACTAAGCAAATGTCATGTAAATCCGACTAGCTGAACAGCTGAACTTTATTTGCAATTAATCAGAGTCACTTTAAATGATGGCAGGTGTGTAATGACTTATATTTAACATGAGTTTGAATGTGATTGGTTACACAGCCCCAGTTATGAGAGGATGTGCACACTTATGCAACCAGGTTATTGTGAGGGTTTATTTTTATCCCCCCCCTCAAAGATTTCTGCTTGTTTTGCAATTGAATTGTTCACGTTATAGGTCACATCGAAGGTGGAAAAAGTTCTGACATGATTTATCTTTGTCTCATTCTTTAACATCATAAGAACCTGTTTTTAACAGGGATGTGTAGACTTTTTATATCCACTATATATAAAATATTAAGATCTTTTACTCGTCTACAAAAGCTAATGAAAAACCTGCTAACTAGATTGTAATATTTTTTTTTAGTTTAGAAATACTCAATATTTTTATGTAGGGCTGCAACAACTAATCGATAATGAAAATTGCCAACGAATTTCACTATTGAATAGTTGAATCGATTTTATCGAATATAAGATGAGGGTTTTTTCAGAGCAAGTGCTCTGAAAAATACCCTTTGTTTTATAATCCGACCTCAGATAGAGGTCGGATAATAACAGTAAGATCCAGATCCCCGCAGCGCTGCAGGGGACCTGCATCCTCCCCTCTGACAGCTGGTGTGCATCTGTGCGATGCGGGCAGACAACCTCCGCTACTGCCGGCACTTGCACTGGGGCTTCTATGATGGAGCACCGGTGTCACATGACCTTCCGGTGCTCAGTCATAGAAGCTCCAGTGAAAGTACTGGACAGTGGCAGAGCTTTGTCTATGCGCATCGCGCAGACGTTTACTGGCTGCCCTCACTAGACACCAAGAAGTATGGAGCACAGGGAGTAAGTCTGCGGGGGGCACAGTGGCAAATCTGGGGTTATAAGACATATCAGGGGGTTGAAGTTCCCCCTTCAACCAGGAGGTAAATTCCGTCGTGGAAACTTCTTTAGGCCGAGAGCAGGAGTTGCACGTTTTGGCCGAAGGGTCATGCAGGGTCTATTTGTCTTTCCCACAGATTTCCTATGTGGGGAGGCTTCAGGAGGGATATCCTGATTTTTATCTGACATGACTGAGGAGAAAAAACACAAGCTGTAACCACAGAAAACAATGGCATAGGCAACGTAAAACTTCTTCCAAGCCAAGAGGGCAACACCTACTTGAAATGGCAGTAAATAATCCTCAGGCACAGGCAGGCACAATAGCAGAGAAGTAGATGCAATACTACAGCACAGAAACGAAGAGCAAGGAAAGATCTTACCCATTCTGGCGTTTTATACAGAGGCATTTAGGTGCCCAGGACCGGAAACCTCACATCCGGAAATTCCCAGCCAATTGACCTCTCGTGCCCCGGGTCGCTGCACCGGAAGTGAAGCCGATTGGAGATATGAACGTGTGCCAAGATCTCCTCCTGCCGTGCCACACTCTGAGGATTCCCCGGGACGGAGTGAACCGGAGCCCGAGGATACACATCCCAGTGAGCCCCCTGGGCTGTGGGCAGAGCCGAACGAGGGCTGAGCCTTGTGTGCGTTGCCACGATAAACGTGGAGTTGCAGCCTCCGAGGCTGCCTCACGAACCCTGGATCCACACAGGACCTCTGCCGGGTATCAACAAGGATGCCCCCCCGGGGCTCCGAGAAAATAAAAATAGGAAGTAGAGGTAAGCTTCAGCCTAACCGCTACCTGCGTAGGGCAGGAAACAACACTGGGGAGGAAGGGGGAGGTGTCCTTTTTTTATAGTATTTCCTGCCCTACCTGGTAGGCGGAGCCTTCTTCTCATGTGCCACCTGGAATGGCAAGGAAAAATGCATTTCTTGTTTTTATTTCCCAACCTGCACATCTGCACATCTGAGCCCAGGATTGCCACACTGCCTCCCAGATATGCCACTGTGCCCTCTGATATGCCTTATACCCCCAGATATGCCTTATACCCCCCTGATATGCCACTGTGTCCTCTGATATGGCTTATACCCGATACAAAAATGTACAAAAATAAAGTGAATGACGGCGCTTCTGATAAATATAAATAGCTGCCAGCACTTAACACTTAACCCCTACGTGACAATAAAACAAACAAAAGAGAGTGCAGCGCTCCGTTTTGTAATAACTCTATATTAATAGTGTTATGCAATATTTGAACATATCTGTCCTTACAAAATAACACCCACGTGCATAGTAAATTAAAAAAAACCAAAAAAAAAAACAGGTATACTTAGATTCAAATCACATGTGATGTCTTCTATGAGACTCTCAGCAGGTTCACATGAAAAATAAAAGAAGCATATAGATAATAGTATAATATTGTTTATACAAGAGATATTAACCCTCCTATAAGATTGGTACTCACAATCTTTTGAGCAACCAAGTTTGCTCAAACTATAGGGCGTCTGTGTAGAAATATCATAGGATCCAATAGTTTCTGGAAAACAGCAGCTTTGTGGTGTTCCACTCAATGTTGTTGTTCCTCAATGAGCATCAGCTCAAGATATACAGGAGGTCAAAATGAAGAGGAGGATTTGAAAGTAAAAATAGCAATTTATTAGTAGTAAAATCAAAAAAACGATATGCTTACAACAAGCAAACAAAGTTTGTGCTACTTCCAGGTGGGCGTATCGCCAATTTGCATAACGCGTTTCACCCAATCAGGCTTCCTCAGATGCATACCAGTCACTCCTCTTCATTATCCTTATATGCTCTGCTGCATTAGATCTGCCAGGTGGAGTCCCTTTACGTCAAAATGAAAATGTTGTTATAAAACCAGCAGATAAGGGGGGTGGGTTGGTTCTTTTAGATAGATCTAAATATCTTGATGAATGTTATAAACAGCTTAATGATACAACAGTCTACATAAAATTAAAAAATAATCCTATAAACGACATGAAAAAATCTTTAGTACAAATGTTGGATTATGGAAAATTATGTGGAATTCTAACTAGTAAGGAATACAATTTCTTGAATACAACCTATCCGCGGACACCTACTTTTTACACACTCCCTAAAATTCATAAAGATTTACAGAATCCTCCCGGACGCCCAATAGTTTCTGGGATTGGATCGATTTCTGCAAATTTGTCTAAATATATTGATGAGTTTTTACAACCTATGGTGAAAAAAACAAGATCTTATCTAAAAGACACAACAAGTTTGCTACAACAATTGGAAGGGATCCAATGGAAGGATAGTTATTTTTTAGTTACGTGTGATGTATCTTCATTATACACGATAATTCAACATGAAAAGGGCTGTGAAGCTATAGGATATTTTTTGAATAGAGAAGAAAACATACCTAAAATACAGGGCGATTTTATAATAAGAGCCATCCAGTGGATTTTACAAAATAATTACTTTTTCTTTAATGACCAATTCTATTTACAACAACGAGGAACGGCGATGGGCACTCGTTTTGCTCCCAGCTATACCAATCTATTCATGGCATATTGGGAAGACGCAATCACCTTATGTTACATCTCCGCGGGAAGAGTACCTCCCTCCGGCCTGAAGGCACACTCGACCAGATCCGTCTCGACTTCCTGGGCTGAACTCTCCGGGGGGAATCCGTCTCTCATTTGCAAGGCAGCGACCTTCATCTCTCTGACGAGTCTCAATTTGGTCGTAGTGTCCTGCAGACTGGAATCCTTCTGTGACGGAAGCCTCCATCACTGGGGCCACTGGAGAAGCCTGACTGCCAGCCTCCTCCCTATTGACTATGGGCCCTGGGTTTGTAGAGACTTCTGTGGCTACCCCCAGCAGTATCATCTCATCACTGGTTGAGGGGATTATCTCCAGCAGACAGCCAGGATCTGCCACCAGGGAGTGACCACCATTCTTTGATGTTTAATGTTGTATAAATCAGTCTCCCCCCCCACACACCTATTGTATTGTTAATCCCGTTACTGCCCCTGTTGTCTCTGAGAGGCAGATTAAGGGGGCGGTTTGTGTCCCAATATCTTGTTTTATGTTAATGTGTGTTTTGCTGGATATATCCAGCTCTGTGTGTCTAAAATAAATCAGTCTTCGTTTGGTTTTACCCTACACTGAGTTTCGGCTAGTGACTGGGGAACCAGGGAAAGTGTGGTGTCCCAGGCTAAGGGAGCACAAGACAGCGGAGGTAGTCGGTCGGACTAGCCAGCTCCGTGACATTGGTGGCAGCGGTGGGATTGCTTCTTAGTCCGAGGGACACTTACTTTCTACCGGGATTAACCGACAGGACGGCAGACTTCGGTCGCCTTGACGAGGACATGGATGTGGTATCAGAATTCCAGGGGCTGCTGCGGGTCATCCTCTCCTGCTACACCACTGCCCTGCCTACAGAACAATACCAGAACCTGAGGCAAGTGGTTCGACGGTCAGTATGGCAGAGGGCTGTTATATGCCGGGGTCAGTGTCTTCCAAGCTCTGAACAAAAGATTAGAGACCAGCGGGAACTACGGATGTCATTCCTGGGACAGCAACCCCAGGAGCAATGGGTATCCGAATTGGACAAGCTGGTCCAACAGGAGGTAGAGCTGGAAGATCACTATAGGGCTCTGCAGTGGTATACAGAGCAAGCATATTGGGGAACTGCGAAAGAATGTTCTCCAGAGGGCTATGACTTCGGTGGCCTGGGATAATTATGGTATAGTCTTCAGGAGGATCCGGACTTCGGCAGCACAGCGGAGTGGCGGATTGAAGACATCCGGGATTTCAGGGAGTGGGACCTCCCAGATGCGCTAGGACTTAAAGGTGATTTAGACTTTTAAATTACACAGGAGTGGGAACTGGAGAAGGCGTATAAAAAACTGTTCGAACGCGTTCAACAGAATGCCCCAGTGTCCAGGGATTGTGTGGATTTTGTGGATGTGATTGAGTGGTCAGCTGAGGATGTTGACCCAGGCGGGGTGGATGGGACTGCGGTCTCCACCCCTGAGTCACAGGGATGCTGGGCAGCTAATCCAGATCCAATACTGGAGCTGTGCGACTTTACACCACAACCAGAGACTGGGGATTTATTTGATTTATTGTCTGAGGATGTTAACCCAAGAGGGGTGGATAACACTGCAGTCTCCACACCTGGGTCCTCAGAATGCTGGGCAGTCTGCCCAGATCTCTTAGTCCCAGCTGAAGAGCTGGCAACAGGGCAGAGCGCTGCTGGCCTCTGCCCCACACCTGCAATCACTACAGGGATCCAGGGAGATGCGGCAGCCGGCCCTTCTCCCCAGCGGCAGCTCACATGTCCGGGAGCGGAGGAAGCGGCCCTCCCTCCCCAGCGGCAGGCCGACCCACAAGATGCCCTAACCCCAGCTGAAGTGCTGGCAACAGGGCAGAGCATCGCTGGCCTCTGCCCAGCACCTACCAAAGCTGCAGGAATTCAGGGAGATACAGCGGCCGACCTGCCCCCCCCAGCAGAAGCAGGGAGGTGGAACAGCCGGTCATCTCCCCAGCGGCAGAACCTAATTCTGGGACCGGATCAACCTGAACTCCCTCCTCAACGGCAGCAGGAGCACCAGGGAGGGGATGCAGGAGGCATCCCTCCCCAGCGGTACCCGGGAGATGGCGCAGCCGGCCCATCTTCCCAGCAGCAGGGAGGGCATTGATGGGCCAAATAAACTGACTGACTACGGAGTCAACCCGTTTGGGGTCTCATCCTATGTCAGTCCAATTCGGAGGGGGAAGAATTGTGACGGAAGCCTCCATCACTGGGGCCACTGGAGAAGCCTGACTGCCAGCCTCCTCCCTATTGACTATGGGCCCTGGGTTTGTAGAGACTTCTGTGGCTACCCCCAGCAGTATCATCTCATCACTGGCTGAGGGGATTATCTCCAGCAGACAGCCAGGATCTGCCACCAGGGAGTGACCACCATTCTTTGATGTTTAATGTTGTATAAATCAGTCTCCCCCCCCCCCCACACCTATTGTATTGTTAATCCCGTTACTGCCCCTGTTGTCTCTGAGAGGCAGATTAAGGGGGCGGTTTGTGTCCCAATATCTTGTTTTATGTTAATGTGTGTTTTGCTGGATATATCCAGCTCTGTGTGTCTAAAATAAATCAGTCTTCGTTTGGTTTTACCCTACACTGAGTCTCGGCTAGTGACTGGGGAACCGGGGAAAGTGTGGTGTCCCAGGCTAAGGGAGCACAAGACAGCGGAGGTAGTCGGTCGGACTAGCCAGCTCCGTGACACCTTCCCTCCCTATCTCGCTAATTTTTCTCATGTGCCACCTGGAATGGCAAGGAAAGTGAGAATTCTTACCTGGAAATTCCTTTTCCTTGTCCATTTCCAAGGTGACACACTTTTACTCCCACCCATTAAATTTACTTTTGCTTGTCTATTATTTGTCTGAGTCCTTCTTTTTAACCACACTGGGGAGGAAGGGGGAGGTCTCCTTTTTTTTTTATAGTATTTCCTGCCCTACCTGGTAGGCGGAGCCTTCTTCTCATGTGCCACCTTGGAAATGGGCAAGGAAAAGGAATTCCCAGGTAAGAATTCTCACTTTCTCAAAGTTTTTTTTATTCTGCTCTTTGTTTACCTGGTACTTCCTGGTCATAGGTCACCGGTAGACCGGGACATACCAGGTACGTCATCCCCCAAAACCGCCCCCACATTGCCACAATCGTGGTGATCGCGGGCGCGCTGCTGATGCTGTCTGCCCAGGAGTCTGGGCAGACCAGCACAGACACTCTAAGCCCGCCCCCAAGCCTACGATCACTCCAACGTAGTGATTTTATAGGCTGAAACCGGCCACAGGCAGCTTCAGGGAAGGGGGTGGTGTGTTGATTGGGTCCCCACACAAGTGTGGGGACCTGACACAACACCCCCCTGCTGTCTGATCGCTCCATGAGAGCGTCAGTGCAGCGTTAACCCCTTCAATGCCGCTATCACGGCATTGAAGGGGTTAATTCCCGTTTTGTATGGGGCTCTGCTGCTGGTGGTCTGCCAGGCAGACCAGCAACAGCAAAAACGAGACCCCACAAGCCCTTTGATCAGTCCTGTAGGACTGATCAAAGAGATTCCTCCCCTGCAATCTCCAGTCTATTGGAGATTGTGTCCCAGCTGCCAGAGGCAGCTTCAGGGACAGGGAGACAGGGTTCTTTGGTCTCCACATGAGTGTGGATACCAGCCCCCACCCCCTCCCTTGCTCAACTAACCTCCACGCCCCCTCTTGCTCAATTAACCCCTTCAATGCTGTGATTGTGTATGACCCCCATCGCAGCATTGCAGGGGTTAATATTAGCCCCAAAAGCTTGTGGGGACTAAATATCAGTCAATGCTGTGCTTCAATGGAGCATCAGCATTGAAAGAGTTAAAAGAATGTAAAAAGAATAAAATAAAAAAAATAAAAAAAAAATAAAAAAAATAAAAAAAATAACAGCACTGACCTGAAAGTCCAGGGTGCTTCCAGGTCAAATGCTGGGCTAGGCTGATAATGATCAGATCACTCCTGGCCAATAGGAGTGATCGGATCATTATGGCAGCCCATGGATGACCCTGCCCTACAAAGAGAGAGGGGTCATCTAGGGTAATTATGAAAAAACACAAATTATTAATAAAAAAACCCCCCAAAAAACGTAATTATTACCTGATCACTTGTCGGTGACATTTTAAGTCGCTGATTATTGATCGGTCTCCCTGATTGATGTCAGCGGCCTAAACCTGTCACAAGTAATCTGATAAAAAAAAATGTTTAAAAATTGAAATGCGTATGTTCCAGTTTTGCCCTCAAAAATAGCTTCCTCAAAAAATGCATGAACCATGCATGTGAGGCCTTGTTGGAACCGGGGGATGTTGGTGAACACAATTTGGTGTTTTTTTCTGCAGTTGCACGTATTCTATACAAAATATAATATGAAATCTAAAGCAACATTGCAACATATGCAAAAAAACCCCTAAAAAATATAAAAATACCTCAAAATTTGGCAGCAATTGGCGATAAAATCCCTGTTTGAAAAGTGTCAAAATGACCCTAGTTGTACACCTTGACTTATCTACTCTTCATAAACATATAATTTTGGGTGGAAAATCAGTATCTGTGACAACTATTGCAGTTATTAGCAGTGGCGTCTCCAGCTTTCATATTTAGGGGGGGCACATGGGGGGCCAGGAACCAAAGTATGGGGGCCAATTATAAAACGGTACATATACACTATATATATATATATATATATATATATATATATATATATATATATACATATACACACATATACACACACACGTTAGGCAGTTATTTCTCATTCTTTAATATTAGCCCCTGCTGATGACAATATATAGAAATATTACACCCTGCTTCTGATATATATTAATATTAACCCCTGCTGCGGATATATATTGATATTAGCCCCTGCTGCGGATATATACTTATATTATACCCTGCTGCCGATATACATAAAAATTATACCCTGCTGCCGATATATATTAATATTTGACCCTGCTACCAGTATATATTAATATTAGCCCCTACTGCCAATATATATTATTAGTCCCTGCAGCCAATATATATATAAACTTAGCCCCTGCAGCCAATATATATTAATATTAGCCCCTGCTGCCGATATATATATAAATACTAGACCCTGCTGCCAATATGAATATAAATACTAGACCCTGCTGCCAATTAATATTAATATTAGCCCCTGCTGCCAATATATGTTAATATCTCCCTCTCCCTCCCAAACTATCCTAACTACCCCCTCTCCCTCCCAATCTATCCTAACTACCCCCTCTCCCTCCCAATCTATCCTAACTACCCCCTCTCCCTCCCAATCTATCCTAACTACCCCCTCTCCCTCCCAATCTATCCTAACTACCCCCTCTCCCTCCCAATCTATCCTAACTACCCCCTCTCCCTCCCAATCTATCCTATCTACCCCCTCTCTCCCTCCCAATGTATCCCTATCTACCTCTTCTCACTTCCTATCTACCTCTTTTCACTCTCTAACCCCCTCCTAACTTTCTACCCTCCTCCCCCCCCTTTGAAGTTCACTTACCTTGGGCTTGTAGAAGTCCAGCGGCGGGATCGCGAGGTCTCTGTCTTCCTGGTTCTGCCGCAGTGTGCGCGGCTTCATTGCTGAGCGCCGGATATGACATCATATACCGGCGCTCGGCTTGAAATGCCGGCACTGCGACCAAGGCAGAGGCCTCGCGGTCGCAGAAAAGAGTGAGAGGCGCCGAACGGTCGCTGAGAACTTATTCCTCAGCGACCGCTCGGCGCCTCTCTCTCTCTCCTCCGGATCTATTAAAAAAAAAAAAAAAAAGACGGCGTTTCAATTGGGGGGGCACACCGGGGGGGCACAGCATGATTTAGGGGGGCCATGGCCCCCTCTGGCCCCCCCCTGCCGACGCCACTGGTTATTAGACTACCATGCCAAATTTGAAAAAAATTACATTTTCAAAACGTGATGCATGCCTTGCAATATTTGCCCTATACTGGTCAAAATAGATGAAAATCCTGGCCATGTTGGGTGGTTTCCAAATCAGGACAAGTTAATCAATATATTTTGGATAATTATTTCCCATTGGTTCAATGTGTGTACAATTTGTATGTATACAAAACTGTAAAAAAATTCGTTTTTTTTTAATTTTTTCCCCACTTTTTCCAGTTTCAAGTATTTCAAACAAAACAATGTACTATCCAGCTTAATATGGTTTCAAATGAAAGCCCTACTTGTGCTGAAAAAAAACAATATATGATTTGTGTGAGTGCACTAATTGATGAGAGAAATTACAGTTGAAGAAAGACATAGCAAAAACACAAAAACGGCTCCGGTCCTTTAGCGACACGTTAGTATCAAAATCCCAGTCCTGAAGGGGTTAAATAAATTAAAAATTAACTTTATTTTTTTTATTTTTTTTATGCGATTAATGGAAAAAATAATCTGCCACCGACGTCAGCGTGCAGTCCTGGCCGGAGCCGAGAAGTTGCCAGGTATGCATATACTATTAGAAATATACACAATCACACAAATTGGGATAGACAATATAAAGTAAACACACTGGTTTCTCACAATTATTTCTTTTGTATAGTCTTCAATCGTATAAGGTATATTTTAAGTAAGTTGAGGGGTCCTTCATGGAAAACGCTCAACCAACAATAATATACTGTGAAGGAAAAAAATCGTTAATTTGTAACAATAATTTGTTTTCCCTTAGTCCTAACGGCAGCACAAGAGGGGTATTACTGCCCCTGTGAACAATGAGGACAGGTGGAAAATTAATGATTTACACAATTAAATAAACAATTAACTCCCTTACCCACCCTATAAAGGGAACTCCACCCCTAACCACAGTGTGCTATAACAATAATTAATAAAAAAATATAAGAGGGAGGGAAATTAGTGTGCTGCCGTTAGGACTAAGGGAAAACAAATTATCGTTATAAATTAACGATTCCCTTATGTCCTAACTGGCAGCACAAGAGGGGAAGTAGCTAGAAGATTACCTATGAGGGAGGGTCTTCCGGCTGAACAATGTTCAGAACAGACCGCCCAAAGGCAGTGTCTTCCGAACGTCTTAAATTTAGCCTATAATGGCTTATAAAAGCGGAGTTAGAACTCCAGGAGGCTGCAGCACAAATATGTTGAAGAGGGATGAGGCCCCTCTCAGCAGCCGAGGTAGCTACTGCTCTGGTAGAGTGAGCGCGGACAAAGGCGGGAGGAGGCAAGCCTTGAGCTGAGAAGGATTCTCTGATGGCTTCCTTTATCCACCTGCTCAGGGATGGTTTAGAAGCTTTAGATCCTTTGTTCCTGCCAAAAAACTGTAGAAAGAGATTGTCATCTTTCCTGAAGACACCGGATCTTTGTAGATAGATCTGCAGACATCTAGAGACGTCAAGAGTATGTAGAAGAGATTCTTCTTCTGTTGAAGGATCCGGGTGAAAAACAGGTAGAGAAATGACCTGATTAATGTTCTGAAACGAAGGAACCTTCGGTAAGAAAGCTGGCAGGAACCTTAGGAGAACCCTATCAGGCAGGAATAGGGTGTAAGGCTCAAAGGCACACAGAGCTTGCAACTCACCAATTCTCTTGGCAGAGGTGATCGCCACTAGGAAGGCAGCCTTCCAGGAAAGGTACTTCATGTCCACGCTTTCCAATGGCTCGAAGGGGGGAGAGCATAACCCCCTGAGCACGACAGAAAGGTCCCATTGAGGGACTGGTCTCAGGATCTTAGGTTTTAAGCTTTCGGCTCCTTTAAGGAACCTCCTGATAAGGGGTTCTTGGGACAGGGGTTTTCCTAGAAAAGCCCATACGGCTGAGGTGTGCACTCTTAGTGTAGAGGGAGCTAGGCCTTTATCCAGACCATCCTGGAGGAACTGTAATATGGAAGAAATGGGGGGATCTGAGAAACCCACTTTGTTCTTCGCACACCATAGTGAAAAAATACGTCTAATCCGGTTGTAAGCTCTATTAGTAGACTCCACTCTCGAATGAGACAAAGTCCTCAAGACCCCAGAAGAAAGTCCACTATCCTTCAATAGGGAGCTGCCAGTCTCCAGGCTGTCAGATTGAGAATTCTCAGATCTAGGGAACTGTTCTATCAGAGAACACAGGGCTCTCTGATATTGGAAGCTGCCAGTACAGACCCTGAGTCATCCCCATGAGCTGGGTGAACCATGACCTCTTCGGCCAGAATGGAATTATCGCAATAATCGAGGTCTGGTCCTGTCTGATCTTCATCAATACCCTTGGTATCATGGAAATTGGAGGGAAGATGTAAGCCAGCCCGAACCTCCCAGGGATGGACAGAGCATCTATCGCCCAAGGATTGTCCTCCCTGTATAGGGAGCAGAAGATCTTCACCTTGGCGTTGAACCTCGTAGCCATTAAGTCGATTTCTGGCATTCCCCACCGAAGAGTAATTTGATGAAATACTTCGCCAATCTGATTGCTCTGAGCTCTCTGAAGTTCGAAGACATAAGGCTCTCTGGACGGGACCAATTACCTCGTACTGGAATGTCCTCTAGATGGGCTCCCCAACCTAGAAGGGATGTGTCCGTGGTCAACAGAATCCAGGCTGGCTGAATCAAGGACCTCCCATCTTTCAGATGCTCCCACCAACTGAGGGAGCGACGGACTTGAGGAGACAAGGTGCACATTTTGTTGCGATTCCAAATGCCCAAAACTTCTGATTGGAGAGGGCGTAGGTGCCAAAGGGCCCAAGGAACTGCATCCGCAGTCGCTGACATGTGCCCTAACATCTTCATAAGCGTTCTGATGGACACCGACTGAGGGGTCCTTAGAGAACTGGTGGCTCTGACAACTCGATTGTGTCTGTCGAGAGACAGAGAGAGAGTCATCCGTGTCGAGTCGATTATGAACCCCAAAAACTTCCTGGAAGTGGATGGAACCAACTCGGACTTTTGGTAGTTTACTATCCACCCTAACTGGTGGAGAAAAACCAGAGCCTGCTGAAAATGAGAATGCAGAATTTCTGCAGAAGCTGCTTTTAGAAGCCAATTGTCTAAATATGGGACGATTTCTAGGCCTTCTAGTCTCAAGATTGCTACCACGGCAACAACAACCTTGGTAAAGGTATGAGGAGCAGAGGAGATTCCGAAGGGAAGGGCAGCAAACTGAAGGTGTTTCACTACGCCACAAAGGGATACAGCCACCCGCAGATATTTCCTGTGGGCTTGGCAAACAGGAACATGTAGGTAAGCGTCCTTCAAGTCTATTGAGATCATCACGTCTCCCGGCTGTAAGATATTTATTACAGAGCGTATGGACTCCATGCGGAATTTCTTTCTCGCTATGAACTTGTTCAAATAGCGTAGATCTAAGATCATCCGCCAGTCTCCTGTGATCTTGGGCACTAGGAAGACTGGCGAATAGACGCCGAATCCACGCTCTTCTGGAGGAACTTCCTCCAAAGCCTTCTTCTGTATATAGGCGTGGATAGATTCGTCTAGGACTCTTTGCCTCTCGCGCGAGAGAATCCTTGTCAGAACAAAATTTGGAGGAGGTAGGGAAACAAAATTTATTTTGTAGCCTGATCGGACTACATCTAACACCCAGAGGTCTGGTATGGACCTCTCCCAAGCCTCCAGAAAAAAAGACGACCTCCCACCGGGGGGTCTAGTACTGGAGGAGGGGTTACCTCCGGACTCTCTGGTGCCAGACTCTCGGCATCAAAGGTCCTTTCTCTTCTCATAGGACCCGCGGGAGCGACCTGCTACTCTCTGCTGAGTCCCCTGACGCCATTGGGATCTAGAAGGTCCCTGGGACCTGGATCCTCTGGACAGTCTGCCCCTCCCTCTGGAAACCTGCTGGGGGAGGGATTTGCCTTTCTTGTCCGAAAGGCCCTCCATGATCGTGTCCAGCTCACTGCCAAACAGCTTGCCAGGTTCATAAGGCAACCCACAAAGCAAAAATTTGGAGGCGTTATCCGCTTTCCAGGGTTTTAACCATAGGGGTCTCCTTGCAGCAGCAGATCGCGCCATAGATTTGGAGGCTAGCTTCAGATGTTGAGGCGCAGCATCCGAAAGGAATTCCACAGCCAGTTGAGCTGTCTTGAACTGCTTCAAGATATCGTCTCTTGGAACACCTGCATCCATATCCGACTGGATTTGAGACATTCTGGTGCGCAGAAAATTTGTAACCTCAGTAGAGGCTATAGCCACAGTAGCAGAGGCAGAAGCAGCCGCATAATTGCGGCGCAAGGAACACTCTATGCGCCTATCCATAGGATCCTGTAAAGAAGATCCATCATCTGCTGGTACCACGGTCCTCTTGGACATCTTGGCGATGGCCATATCGACTTTAGGGGGAGGACCCCAAAGGCGCTGCTGGTCTACATTAAGCGGAAACATAGATTTGAACCGCTTGGTGATAACCGGACCTTTTTCCGGGAGTTTCCATTCAGTCTCCATTAACTTAATGAGAGACTCATCCACTTTGAAGGCCCCCGACCGGATGGACTTTAGTAACCGTTGGGTTTTCTCAATGGGAAACCAGAACGATGAAGCAGGTCCTTCTTCTTCAGAAGAGTCAAGCTCATCTACAGTGAGATAAGCGTCTTCAGACATAGGGACCACCCTTGCAGGGGACTGGGCCCTAGGTCTCTTTATCTGGAGTGTATCCTCAAATCCTCTTGATAGAGGATCCAACAAAATCTTTAACCCAAATCATCATATCCTGTTGGGTTCTGCCTCAGGGGAATCTCTGCAACTTGGGCAGCGACTATAAGGGTAAGCATCCTCTAAAGGTGTATCACACCCACGGCAGGTAAAATGCCTGCGCTTGGCAGTGGACTTGCGCCCCTCAGGAGCAGGATCCTCTGGAGTACGGGAAGACATCTGCAAAAGAGATGACCAAAATAATATAAAGAGATTTATTTAAACATAAAAATCTTATTAGTTATACCTACCATGAGATTGAAAATGCAAGGGAAGGATAACACACAAAGCCAAAGCTAGACAGCAGATTCTAGGAAGGCTTCTAATAGCTGTACCAAGAGACAGCCTAAAGGACACTAACAGGTTAATATACACTGGCAGAGCGCCAAAACGGGAAGCCACGCCCCCGGAAGTGACGTCAGACGCCACAAAAGAAATCAGGAATCCAAGTAAGAACATAATCTCTAATGGATTACTACTGCTGCTGAGGGAAAGAAATTGATTCCTCCCCCTCAGCAGCTAAAATGAGTACAGCAGACATGAAGATAAGTAGCTGGAGGAGACATCCAAACCAGTCAGGTATAGATCCAAACAGGAGAACACCTGAAAGAAAATAAATAAAATAAAGGTTAGCAAGCTAACAGAAGGTCTCAAACAGAGACTACCACCTGTCCAAAGGACAGAAAAAAGCACACTGTGGTTAGGGGTGGAGTTCCCTTTATAGGGGGGGTAAGGGGGTTAATTGTTTATTTAATTGTGTAAATCATTAATTTTCCACCTGTCCTAATTGTTCACAGGGGCAGTAATACCCCTCTTGTGCTGCCAGTTAGGACGTAAGGGAATTCTGTTTTGTCAATAAGCGAACACCATGGGTACACAAATTGCATACGCAAGTAACGTAACGGCAAAATAGACATAAAGTAATCGGCAAACACCTGAAACACACTTTTTGAACATCGAATATTTATTGAGATTTACATTGGTTAGAGAAATATTACAATGCGAATTGGTAGATACGCAATAGTCTATCTAAGAATCCACAGTACATTGTAACCAAAACGTGCAGAATACACACAGAGTTAGCTCATAAGAAAGAAACTATTTGTCCGCCAGAGAAGTCTCATTTAAAAAATTTCGAAATTTTTCGTAAATAAGCTGGCAAAGTACCGTATTTGCTCGATTATAAGACAACCCCCCAAAATCTGAATATTAATTCAGAAAAAGAAGAAAAAGCCTGAATATAAGACGACCCTATAGGAAAAAAGTTTTACCAGTAAATGTTAATTCATGTAAACTTTTTTTTTAATAAAAGCTATGATTGAGAAAAATATTTTTTATTTTCCAACCTGCCCCCCCAGTTATGCACATCTGCCCCCAGGCTTGCCACTCTGCCCCAGAAATGCCTTATACCCTCTATATGCCACTGTTCCCCATGATATGCCTTTTAACCCTCTATATGCCTTTTGACCCTCTATGTGCCACTCTGCCTCCAGAAATGCCTTATTCCCCTATATGCCACTTTGGCATTTAGGGGGTTAAAAGGCATATTATGGGGCAGAGTGGCAAATATGGAGGTGGAAAGCATTTCTGGAGGCAGAGTGGCGTATAGAGGGTTAAAAGACTGTCACGTCTACCACAAGCCAGAGCACTCACCGCGGAAGTTCTTCTGGAGGAGTGCGCAGAGACGCAACCCCCAGGTATTCGATGATCCCAACAGTGAGGAGGCCCTGGAGTAGGTAGATATGGAGAGGTAGATAGTCTCTGGGTACAGCTGGAGAGATCTCCACCGAAATAGTGTAGGAGGAGAGCAAAACAAACGCAGAGTCAGACGAGCCAGGAGTCATACACGGGACGGGTAGTCAGCCAGAAGGTGGGTCAGATCCAAAGCGGGTAGTCAGACGATCCAGGTCATACACAGGACGGGTAGTCAGCCAGAAGGTGGGTCAGATCCAAGACGGGTAGTCAAACGATCCAGGTCAAACACGTAGAGGAACAAACACAGCCAAATCGCAGAGCAGAGGGTAGTCAGGACAAGCCAAAGGGTCAGATAACTCATAGAACGCACTAGACAGGTAACCAGCAAAAGACCACACCAGGGTACCGGTAACAGGGCTTCCGGATTTTTAAATTAGGCGCCGGTAGCCAGCACGCCCCAAACGCTGACGTCACACGCGCCCCCTACCTGCCAAAACGCGGCAGCTGCAGCTAAACCTAGCTGCAGTAACGCGCGTGTCCAGCAATGCCGAACACCCAGGCGACGCTTCCTCCTGAACTCGCCATGAGCCGGGAGCCGGACGGACGGACGCAGGACGACAGGGGACAGCGGATCCACGGGAGCGGGTGACAAAGACATTTCTGGAGGCAGAGTGGCATTAAGGGGGTTAACAAGCATTTCATAGAGTACTCTGCCTACAGAAATGCCTTATGCCGCCCCATTTAACACCCCCCCCTCCAAACTTACCGGTGCTTCTGACTCCAGTGTGTTGTCCGGGCAGCGTGTAGATGTCTACGCGATTCGTGTAGGCAACTTCCGCTGCAGCCGGAAGGAGGTGCGGTTAGAAGCAGGGGGTTGTCTGCGTCCATCGCGCAGACCTTCCCCAGCTGCGGGGAACTCTGATCTCTGACACCTTCTTTCGGCTGCAGCGGAAGTTGTCTACGCGAATCGCGTAGACGTCTACACGCTGCCCCGGCTACACACCAGGGAGCCAGACGCACCGGTAAGTTGGGGGGGGGACAGGAGGATCCAGGTCCCCTGCAGCGCTGCGGGGGATCTGGATCTTAGTCTCATAATCAGACCTATTTGAGGTCTGATTATAAGACTAGTATTTGCTCTGGGGAAAAAACCTCGTCTTATAATCGAGCAAATACGGTAATAATTCACACACTCCAAGGGAAAAGCAGAAGGGAAGAGAAAGAGGGGAAAAACAAAGAAAAGAGGGGAGGGGTTATGCAGAAACATATCCATCAATTGTCACTAACTGCTTTCATATACCAAGGAGTGCGCATGTTTCCTAAGATACAACCACTAGACGCAGGGATGAAGAAACACACTTTTTTGGGTTTCCACCGATACTGGAATCAGTTTATTTTTTATGTTTATCATGCCAAGTCTGATGGTACACCAACCAATGAAAACTGGCAAGATCTCTTTTTGCTAAAAACCCACATATTCCATGTCTTTTCATGGAGATCCCTCTCCATTGCTCTATGAGACTCAGGAATATGAATTCTAACAGCATCTGGCAAGTGCCGGATTAGCAGCATTGAAATTTTGTATAATCGGCTATAGTGTACCTGCTAGAGTATTTGGTACCAGAAAAGGAAAAAGGACTGTGTGACTTCTTTGATCACATGGAACAGTTTACTCCAACACTGTTGGATGGTTCGGCATGACCTCCAAATGTGTAACATATCTTCCACCTTCCCACAGCCCCTCCAACACAAGTGTGAAGTGTTTGGGAGTATATGCAACAAATGAACAGAGGTGAGGTACCATCGGGCAACCCACTTTTTTGTGTTGCTCTAAATGGTTGATGCATTGGGAGACTTCTCACATGTTTTATCCCCCCCCCCCACTCCCACTCCCACTCCCACTTCTTGTGGATTATAGGGCCAGTACCGTGAGCCAGAAGGTTTTATGCTGAGCAAATGTTGAACCTGTAAGTATTTATAAATGTCAGGCAATTTCAAGTGTTTTTTTTTTTCTTAAGGACTCATAGCATATATTCCTAACAATTTAGTTACCCGTTGGGGTAGTAAAATCAGTTATTAGAGGGTCTGATCTAACTAAGATAAGCTAAGTCAAGAGCTAAAACATAGTGGAGGGTGGATAGGGGCACCACTGTTTAGTCCCATTCGAAATATAGATTGGAGCTGATTAGCAACATCTAAGTTGACATAAGCAGACAAGCAGCTATTTAAGGCCATAATAATATAATAGCCTTAAACACAGATGGGAAGCTAAACTTAGATAGCGTTGCTTCAATCCAAAACCAAGGAATCATGTCGGAAGCCTTTTTGGCATCAAAAGAAATGAACATACAAGGTTTATGCAATCTAGAACAGTCCGATAATTGGACTAAAATGAGTACAATAATCCGAATATTGTCCTGGCTTTGGTAATGATAGGTGTGTGAAGATTCTCTCGGGGAACGCAGTCTGTTTTTATAACTTTACAGAAGAAGTAAAAACTGCGGTATGAGTATCGTAAAACATTTTGTAGTACCGGTAGGATAAGCCATCCTAGCCTGTACCTGAATTACATTTCAATTGTTTAATTGCCTGTTTGACTTCACTTACAGTTATTGGCTCTGTTAGTTTTAATCCTGCCTATCTAGATAAACTAGAAAAATGAAATGTACTTAAGAAACCATTGATCGCCTCTTTTGTGGCTGGTGGGGACGTGTCTTAAGTTAAATAGGTGATGATAAAAGAGGCAAATTGATTCACAATCTTTGAGGGATCTGTTCTCTTATTTCTCTTACAATCGAACACAAACTGAGGTCTCATGGTGAACGTGCAAGTTCTGAGTTTGTGCGCTAAGAACAAATCTGCTTTATAGAACAGAAACGCTGTTTCAAACATTACAACATATATTCTGGGGGGTTTTTATGTTCGCTTAACTTGTTCTTAAGTGTATTTTTTTGTATGGTAACTTTGCTGCGTTTCTATTTGAAAGCTCTGACTTTTTTTTTTGAAATTTAAAGTTTTTTATTTCTTTTTCTTTTGAAAAGGCACAATAGTCAAATTATACATGAACAGACTTTCAGGATGTACATTGGCTAATACATAGTATCACACCTCAGCATGAGGAAATAAACATGAGAAAGAGCATCAAACAATAGCCGCATCATGATACATAGTCACCGAGATGAGGATAGCAATGATATAAAGTGCATATCAATAAGATTTGTTAAATAGCACATAGTATCATGATAACATAAAAGCGATGACAGTAGTTATGAATGAAGATCGTTTCGTTAACAGCCTGAAAGCCACAGAAAAAGTGCCATTAAGAAGCAAACCAGGACAACGGGGTGCCTGGAAGTACTTATAAACAAAAATAGAAACCAACACTTGACTCTGGGAACGAAGCACCTTGGACGTAGTGACCTGAGTGTAATGTAGATCTGTATAGGTGATAGGGAATAATGATCATTATCATGTACAAAAAATAAAAAAATAACATGACATAGGTAGGTCCTCCGGGATGGGGTGTGATACAACCTATAAACCACAGCCCTAGGCAGGAAATAACATTAACATAAAGAAAACTGATAAAAAACGCTAATAACACCTGGACGCGGTCCGTCAATACCTGGGATTAGTCGCCCTCCCAAAACGTGGCATCACGCATGACTAGCCAAGGAGCCCAAACTTTTTCGTATTGAATCATTTGATTGTCATTTCTGAAAGAAAGTTTTTCCAATACATGGATACGATCTAAATTGACTTCCAGTGGTGGGCGATGAGTAATTTAACAGCCAGAAAAAAATGTATAATCAATTTCCTATTAGGGAGGGGGAGATGGTCGGGGAACATGTGTAGAAGCGCAAGTTGTGGCGAAAAAGGGAGGCGAACCTCTAGGGAGGACTCAAGAAAATGAAACACCTTCTTCCATACTGCTAATATAGGTGGGCACGACCACCAGACATGCAACATGAAAGCTCTGACTTAAGCAGTTGTGTGTGTCAGTGTATGGTGTTGGCGTGTGAAGAGAATATAGGTGTCTGATGTTAGAACATGTGCCATTGTACAGTGCTACAATATATGTGTGTTAGTTTACAATGCTAGACCTTCTGGGGTATCAATATACAGCGTTAAACTGTGTGTGTGTTAATATGGAACAAATAAATGGAAAAACTGGGAAAAAATTTGGGAAAACAGACAAACCTAGGTTTGGACACTTGAAGCCACTTTGCTACAACCTGTGCCAAAGCTTGTTGTAAAATTGTCTAAGCTTTTTTTAAAAAAATGCCTCGGTGTTTAGGATTATTTTCTATCTTTCTGCATCTGAACCCCAATCAAACCACCAGCTCACTGCAGAATGGTGTACAGACTGGTTCAAGAGATCTCTATATTAATCTATTAACAGTTTTATGTATTTTTATTTTCTGTTTCTGTGCCAGTTACCAATTATCCCTTTCTGTGATATGTAACCTGGTATGAGTATTTCACCAATATGTGGTCTTTTCTCATATGTGTTTTACTTTACTTTCATCTCCACGAAAATCTGTTGCTCCTCTTTTTTGCCCTTTGCCCACTCTAACAGAATATTTAATACTCTCTCCTATAGCCCTCTAAAAGCCTGCAACACATGCCTCCATCTTTCCACAAGATCTGTCCCTCACCCATCTGCCCCTGTGCTATCTTACTTTATGGAGACAGCGGATAACCTCATCTAATTACTCCCCATATGGCATCAAGCAGTAGAGGGCACCAACATATTTTAAAAGATAGAAAAGTGTTGCGCCGAAAAAAATAACTATTGATAAATAAAAATGTGAAAGTGAATATTAATATTTCACCAAAAAAGTGCGGAATAGAGATATAAAACAATAATACTTATATTTGCTTTTCAATTGCCAAATTAGGGCTCCATCCGTTGTATCAAGGTAATGTGTCAATATATAAGAACAAAAAACGAAAGACAAGAAATCATAGTGCGTTCCATAAATGTATACAAATCAAACGTTTCCCCTGAGTGATATCTCACTCACATGTAAGTTTGCTCTGACTTTACAAGTACACAACGGTGGGTTTCAGCTCCATATTCACTTAGCGGATTGTACTTGGATCTCTTCCTCAAGCGTTTTCTCCGTTCACACGACAATAACACGGAACAAGAAGTATAAAGTGGAGAGTCAACATATTTGACTACATTGTGTTAATCCTTTTCTGCTTTCTTCAACGCTAGTTCCACCAGATGATTGAAGTCTTGTATTCCTGATGGCTGTGGGGAGAAAGAAATAATGTCTGGCGGGTGTACCCAGTCGGGGTACAGGTCGTTTCCGTCACATGTATATTCTTTTCCTGTATATCTTAATGTATTTACTTTTTTAAATTCATTTTGGTCACTAATTTACTTGCAAGGTCTTGGCTGTTGATAGTATTGTGTGGTATATAGAATTATTATTTTGTCGCCGAGGATAGCCGTGTTAGTTCAGTGACATAGCCAGAAAGTAGATGAGGTGTGGATATAGGATTTCTGGCGAACACGTTTCCATACGATTTCCTACATTTATTAATAACTTGATGTCTGGTATTACATGTTTGTGTTTCTCTTGTCGGATTCTAATTCTTTTCCTTGATTATGCCATTTATTTGGCACCCTTACCCTAACTTTCTTCTCCATCACATTTTTGTCATATGAAGGCTCTGGGGTCATCTCTCTTGTCTGTTCCCAACCTGTTAAACACAAACCTCCCCAACAAACACAACCTGAACAATCTCCTACCAACCATCTGTAACTGTAAATTTCATCCCCTCTTCAACTGTGCCCATGTGGAACGCCCACTGTGTATGTAACAAGCTTGCTACCATACATGACCTATGTATCTCTCATGCCTTTAACCTCCTGGCTCGTATTGAAACCTGGATCCCTTCCTCTGACACTACCTCACGTCATACCTTTCAGTCACAGTCCTAGGCCTGGTGATAGAAATGGTGGTGGTATAGGCATTCTCTCCCCTAACTGCACCTTTCAGTACATACAGAGTTGTCCATCCCAACTCCTTTTAACCTTGTAGTTATATATCACCCCCAGGTCCTATCATGCAGTTCTTTGACAACTTTTTCTGTTTGATTCCCCACTTTCTTTCTTCTGACAACCCATGCCTCATTCTGGGTTATTCCTTTTAAGACATCTAAATTTGGACCACATACAATTTGGAGATGGCAATTTGGTTTTATCATGTTATTAATTTTTGATGTGCCAGGTACGACTGCAGGGACTGGTTGGCCGAAGCTACTCCCTATATATACTTATTTTATTCGAGGATGTACTGACACTGTTCTTATGGTGCTTATGGTAGACAGAACATGCTTATCGTATCTGTTTAGTATAAGGCTAGCAGTTACAGATATTTATCGCAATAGCTCTTTACTTGGATACAAACTGACCAAAAATACCTGTTTTCGGTTGGTAAGTCTTACACTCTTAAACCCCGTCCTTATTGGGGGTCACTGATACCTGGACGCCACTGAAAGAAGGCAGAGGAACTGGAAGGAGATATACAGAGTTCTCTATATCATTCCCAGGCACTTTTTGCACATAGTCTCATGTGCAGTGGATCTTGTGAGTTCAACAATTTGTTTATACTATACACACCTGAAAGAATATACCATACCAGTGGTCTTGTTTTTTCTTTTTATTGTCGCATATAGACATGGAAGATACTGAGAAAGGCGTGAATTTTTCAGCACTATTGTAAGTGCACTACACACCAAACATTGGCCCGTCCAGTGTTACAGTCTACACTATTGTTTTTGTGTCTTCCTTTTGTTTTATATGAGCACCCCTCATATGTGCCACCAAACAGCTTGCCAGTGCCCTGAACAGCCTGTATGTACAATCTTTGCCCCCAAACAGACTGTCTGTGGCACCTATAAATACATACTCATTCACAGATACTCATTCATTTACACATTGTCAGGGTACCACTGAATCTGGACCGAGGCAAAAGGGTACTGGTCAAAATATTTATTGAAAAATAAAAAACAACAAGAAGGCAAAGTGTAAGACAAACGGGTAGTCGTGGATCAGGCCAAGGTCAGGAGCTAGAATGGGTAGTCACACAAGCCGAGGTCAGGAGTCCAGAAATACACGTAGTCCAAAATCAAGCAGGAGTTGAGAACCAAAATGGGCATCAGGCAGGCCAGGTCATACACAGGAGGAAGGCACTAACAGGACTGGAACCACGAAAGGGCAACCAGCAACTGAACTAGCCAAGTAATTATAGCCTGAAGGAAGCGGAGGGGTTAGACTGGATACAGCAGTTATAAGAGAAAGTAGGTGTGTCCTATCAAACAGCCAAAGGGAGGGGGAAACCAGTACAGGTAGGCCAAAACCGTGGCAAACATACTCATTTACACATACTCATTCATACTACCTCCAGCACACCCTTACCTCACATGCAAATTTCTCATGCACACATGCATGGTGTAAATTAATCAGTATCTCTGAATGAGTGAATAAACAAGTATGTTTGAATGAATATTTTTTGTGTATGTATAAGTGTGTGATAGCATGGATACGGATGTGCGAGCAACACAGAGGTAAGCTGCGGGCCCGTGTGGACGTGGTCATTCTTGCAGGCTTAAGGGATAGCTGCTATGGGCCCCAGAAATGACTGCCCATTTTCCCCTGCTTTAAAGATGGCTTTGGGTAGCATCAATCTGTTAAAAAGCAGCTGTCGTGTGGCATATTTTTTTTTTCTTTCAAATCTTTTATTGAAAGGAATACTGCAAAGATCATAGAAAACGGTACAGCAGACATTGTAAGAAAATAATGTACATCAGGCGAGATACACAAAAGAGAAAGACAGTTCGCATGAGGAAAGCGTACATACACAGTGTATTGCTGGTGTATCTAGAAATGTCAAACGGCAATAAAAGTTACAATGCAATTAGGTTCAAGAATACAATCTTACAGGATAAGACAGCACTGAGGTCTGATCTGGAGAATTGCCAAAATTAATAACAGAACTGAAACAAAATGAAATAATAATAGTGCACGGAAATGGATGGATGGATGGAGCGCTGTTTAATTGGTCACAGGGGGGTCGGTGCGGTGGGGGAACAGAGAAGTCAGGTGGCTAAATGCGCGCGGTAAGCGGGGGCTAAGGTCCTGGTCGTCATATGTCCAAGTCAGGGGGGGGTGTCTATAAAGCTACTCAAAATGGTCTGAAAAGTTGGAGAAGCCAGAAACTCCCTCCAAGGCAGCCACTTCAGGCCATTTTTATATCCGAGTCCCCTGGAAGTCATAATTAAGTCCCCCATCTGACAGATGAAGTTGACTTTCCTAAGTCATGCAGAGACAGGAGGGGGCTTAGCTTGCTTCCAAAACTGAGGGATAATAGCCATGGCAGCGGTAATTAGATGGATGGATAATGATCTCTTATAGGAGCCCATACTGAAGGACGTGTGGTGTAGCAGCATCGTCTCGGGAGAGGGTGTCGCATATTTTTAAAAACCTTCGTCAGTTTAAAAAAAACAAAAAACCTGAATTGGTTCATAAGTGCCAATAGTGCAACTGATGCCAACGAGGGACCACCATGTTCAAGGATGCCCAGGCTAGTGATCAATGCCATTCTCAGGTGCGATAATGATGTATGCTACCTCCAGCATAAAACAGTTTGCCTTTGTGTGCCTTCTTTAAATAGCATAGATGGATAGGTTATCCAACTTTTCACCCCTGAGAGTTTTTTTTTTACAGTGAAACGCGTTGGGTGGGCACTGAACGAGACATCACTTCCGTGAAAGTAGCCTCTTCTCAGGAAGAGATACCACACGTTTTATTACAGCATTTCTGTTGCTCGGAGTTATACTGACTACAGTTTTTTTCCCTGATGATTTTTTCCGCTGCTCTGAGGCTTATATGGATCTAATCCTTCATTTTTTTTTTAGGTCGTATTTTGTCTGGCACTGACGATTTTCACATTTTCTTTTTTATCAATTCAGAGGACCTTTTTGTGTGGGGCATTCACTTATTATTTTCAATGTAATGTTAATACTTTTTGTGTTTATTAGAGTTTGTGTTTATTTTCTCTATTTTGTAGCACATTATTAACCCCTTCGCGACCTTTGCCGGTTCGAACCGTCAAAAAATTAAATAAGCTTAGAAAGTGATCAACGATCACTTTCTTCGCTTAAACGGCGTTACTGTAATGCCTTGATGTCGAGGCATTCAGTAACGCCGAGATCGGCATCGGGGGCCATGTCTGGCCCCTCCCCGGGGCGTCAACAGCCGCCATACATGGTATGGCGGCGGACGCCCGTTTTAAAAGCGTTTAGGAGGCGATCAACGATCGCCTCCTAAACTTAAATGGTGTCGCTGGAATGCCTCGATCAGGAGGCATCCAGCGACACCAAACACTTACCTTTGGATGGGCTGTGACCGCTCCGGAGAGCGGTCACAGCCGCAGCTGCCGGTGATCTTCGCCATCAGCAAGATGGCGGCGGCCCGGGAAAAAAAACAATAAAGAAGAAAGAGTTCGCTAGACGGTCTCCAGACCCTCTAGAGAACTCTGGCTCCACTTGCAGGTTGAATACAGGTACTGCATTCAACCATGCAAGTCAATGGAGCCCAGCTTTCTAATCACTATGTGATTAGTAAAATATTCAAAATAAAAAATGTAAAAAAAAAATAAAAAAAAAATGTGCTAACATTTAAAAATAATTATGCAGTGATGTCACTTGATGAACCATCCAGTACCAGCAAAATGTGTAAAAAAAATATAAAAAAAGTATTAAAAAAATAAAATAAAATAAAAAAATAAATTTTATTATTTTGAGCAAGTGCTAAAATTTCTCAAAAATCTCAACAAAGAGTTAAAATAAAAGCACTTCAAATACCCAAGGGGTGTCTAATATATAAAAAAAATGGCTGATGGGGTAAATTGGAGTGGCTGAGCTCAAAGATAGGGCATAGGTACAGACTGACCAAAATGGAGAAAAAAAGCGCACTTCCCAAATGTGGCATTTTAAATCTCAAACAACCCGACAAACCCATGCATGTCGGGTATCACTGCACTCATGAGATGTTCCTGAACACCCATTGGGGTGTTGTTTGACAGTGACATATACCAGAACCTGTATATCTATAACTAAAGTACAATTTGTGTGAAAAAAAAAAAAAAAAAATTACTATTACAAAGTTTGACAAAGTGTAGTTCTATAATTGGTGCATGGAAAGGGTTAAAATAACAGCATTTGGAATACCCTGGGGTGTCTAGTTTTCAAAAATATATGGTTTGAATGGGTTAAATTGAGTTAACCGGCTTCAAAGATATTCCAAAGAGGAGATGGAGGCAGACTGACCAGATTTGTTAAAAAAGATTTGGAAATCATAAAACGCTGCTTGTACTTATTGCCCTATAACTTACAAAAAACAGCAAAAAAACCATAAAAACATTGGGTATTTCTAAACTCAGGACAAGTAGTAGAATCTATTTAGCTAGTTTTTTTTACTTGCTTTTTTAGGTGAGTAAAAGATTTTTCAAATAAAAGTCATAAAATGTGTTTTTTTTCAATTTTTCACCATGTTTTTTTTATTTTTTTTATAGTAAATAAGATGATACGATGATTTTCAAAACATCCTATGTGGAGCTGACCCTTATTGTAATTATCCATATTCACTTATATAATTTTAGTGCAGAATGCTTTTTCTATAGAAAACTAGAAAAAGTTTTAAATGTTTGAAAGACTACAAAAAAAAACTTTCTAGAAAATTTTAAATGATTTTAAAGAAGAGGTTTTCACCCTACCTAACAAGCCCCAAATTCAAACTACTCACTATACACACTAAAATCTAAGAAATATATATATATATATCACAAAAACAGGAGTCTGGATAACTCAGGAGAAAAGGTCTGAACGTCTGATTGTCCTTCCATTCATCCCAAGAGTTAAACTGGCTTATTCAACACAAATCCTTTGAAATGTTGACAACACAATGTATCATTATGAAATCCAATGGCAAAAACACCGGAATTTAGTTTTTTTCACTTGTTTGCTTGCTATAGATGAGTCATTGACCGTTGACAGTAATTACAAGATGTTACTTTTTCTGGGGTCAGGCAAGCTTAAACAAGCTATGATTAGACTCGTGGGCATTATTCCCAGAAAATGTGTTAAGCATTTAGAGTCCAATAAATCAAACTCGTGCAGCTTATTAAGTATTAGCGAGTGCAAGCTTAGACAGAGAGCGATCCCAAAGAAAAGGGTCAACGCAAATGGATCATTTCCACCCTACCCCTGTGACAGAAACCAGGAACGTTCCTCCATTCCCCTATAGAAAAAACGCAAAACATTCAAAGATATAGAGCAGTGATAGCGAACGTTTTTGGGCCCGAGTGCCCAATTTTCTGCATGAAACCAAGTTACAGACCAACAATGCATATTAAACAGGGAGAGAGAGTTTTTTCGGTGCAAAATTACCGTATTTGCTCGATTATAAGACGAGGTTTTTTTCAGAGCAAATGCTCTGAAAAATACCCCTCGTCTTCTAATCGGGGTCGTCTTCTAATCAGACCTCAAATAGAGTCTGATTAGGAGACTAAGATCCAGATCCCCCGCACCGCTGCAGGGGACCTGGATCCTCCTGTCTCACCCCCCCCCCCCCCATCATACACACACTTACCGGTGCTTCCTGCTGTATTGCCGGGGCAGCGGGTTGACGTCTACGCGATCCGCGTAGACAACGTCCGCTGCAGCCGGAAGGAGGTGTGGCTAGCAGCGGGGGTTGTCTGCGTCCGTCGCGCAAACCTTCCCCGACTGTCAGAGATCAGAGTTCCCCGCACCGGTGCGGGGAACTCTGATCTCTGACAGCTGGGGAAAGTATACGCGACGGACGGATACAAACCCCCGCTGCCAACTCCACCTCCTTCCGGCTGCAGCAGAAGGCGACGTCAACCCGCTGCCCCGGCTGGAAGCACCGGTAAGAGAGGGCTGAGAGGGGAGGGGAGGGGAGAGTGTGTGTGTGTGTGTGTGTGTTAGTTAAATGGGGGTATAGGGTGTGTGTGTGTGTGTGTGTGTGTGTGTGTGTGTGTTAAATGGGGGCATAGGGCATTTCTGGAGTGGCGTTAAGGGGGCATTTAATAGAGCACTCTGCCTCCTGAAATGCCTTATACACCTATATGCCACTCTGCCCCATAATATGCATTTTAACCCCCTAAATGCCAGAGTGGCATATAGGGGTATAAGGCATTTCTGGAGGCAGAGTGCTCTATACAATGCCTTTTAACTCCCTTAATGCCACTCTGCCTCCTGAAATGCCTTATACCTCCCTATATGCCACTCTGCCCCATAATATGCATTTTAACCCCCTAAATGCCAGAATGGGATATAGGGGTATAAGGCATTTCTGGAGGCAGAGTGGCATATAGGGGTATAAGGCATTTCTGGAGGCAGAGTGGCACATAGGGGGTCAAAAGGCATACCATGGGGCACAGTGGCATATAGAGGGTTAAAAGGCATATCATGGGCCACAGTGCCATATTGGAGTGGCAAGCCTGGGGGCAGATGTGCGTAACTGGGGGACAGGTTGGAAAATACAAGAAATAAAAACAAAAAAAATATTTTTCTCAATCATAGCTTTTATTAAAAAAAATAGTTTACATGAATTAACATTTACTGGTAAAACTTTTTTCCTTTAGGGTCGTCTTATATTCAGGCTTTTTCTTTTTTTCCTAAGTTAATATTCAGATTTTGGGGGGTCGTCTTATAATCAGGGTCGTCTTATAATCGAGCAAATACGGTACTACCCACAACAGTGTGCATTAAGTTGCCCATATAAATTTATTTTTTTTAAGCATAGAAACATAGAATGTATAAGCAGATAACTATTTGGCCCATCTATCAGCCCTAGCAGAAAAACACATGAAAAGAAGGTCTGTTCATGAAAAGTATTTTATTAAATAACATTGCACTGAAATTATATCAGTGTATAACAAAAATGGAGCCTAACGATTCAAAGTGAGGATCAAGAACTTTACATTACTAAACTTTTTAGCAACATAACTAAAAGTAAAGCGAGGCATATGAAGACATTGACTAATATATAAAACCATGAAGGAGACAGGGGTGCTGCAAATAACAGAATACAATGTAATAATAATTTATAATTTGCAGCCGTTTGCATTGATGTCAGCCCTCCTCCCACCTGAAACACCTTTGTGTTGCTTACCAGAACGCAATCCGAAAAAATAGCTGGTGAGTCGGCAACCTGGGTGCGTGCCAGTACTGAAGGCTTTGCGTGCTTGTGGCATATGTGCCATAGGTTTGCCATCGTTCATATAGAGGATGTAGAGGACAGAGATATAAATTAAGGCCAGGAACAGAGATTCAAACTGAGGGAATTATTAACATCTGCCATACCCCTTTAGACCCAATGGGGATACAACACCTGCAAAAAGGCATGGAATTTGCTACCAATAAAGGCCCAAGTGGTTTCAACTTATTTATGGACACTCAAAAATTCCTTAGAAAATTGACAGTTTGTTTTTTTTTTCTAAAAAAGGAACAGATAAACTTGGGAAATAAAGATCAAATAAAATTGGATCCCTTCATACACACCTCTTTGAAGCCCAGCTGAACACGAAAAGAGTGAGCATATACAGGTTTTCACCGACATGCTCCTTCTGGAATTCGAGAAAATAGAAAACTGTTAAATAAGACAATATAATCTCTTCTAAAAAGGACCAAAAAAATAAACAAATCGTAGTAAAAGCCACTAACAAGGGAGGGGCCACGGTTATCATGGACAGATCATATTACATAGAGGAATCAGATCATATTCTAGGAGTCAACAATACTTTAGAAACAAAAATTTAGAAACAGATCCAACTAAATAATTTCAAAAATAATTTAGATGTTTAGTACAAGAAGGAAAAGCAATAAGATCCTGAATACAAATGATATAATTTTTTGAACATCGGATTTCCAAAAGTAGCTATTTTTTAATTTTTTACCAAAAATTCACAAAAGTATAACTGCCCCTCCAGGCAGACCGATTATTAGTGGAATCAATTCTCTTACCAGTAACACTTCCCAATATGTGGATTTCTTCCTTCAAAAATATGTCACTTGCCCCTTCATATATACAAGATACCAAACACATTCTTAATATCTTAAAATACATTAAATGGTCCCCAGACTACATTTAGGCTACAATAGATGTTTCATACTTATATACAGTTATTCCTCATGACCAGGGTATAAGAGCTATCAGTAAAGTCATGCAAAGGGATGATATAATGGATCCATTACAGAATAAATTTATATTAGACTGCATTCATTTTATTCTTAAACACAATTATCTGCACCGCCACGGGGATCAGATTTGCAGCAAGCTACGCCTACCTGTACATGGCAGATTTGGAAGCTGAATCCATCTGGTTTTATAATCCTTTTGGTGCAAATCTGGTCCTCTGGCGACGCTACATCAGCGATATCCTGATAATGTGGCAGAGATCTTTCGAAAATCTAAATCAATTTATCTTTTATGTTAATCAAAATCAACATAATTTCAAGTTTACTTCTTGCATTAATATCAATCAAATGGATTTCTTGGACCTTACCCTATATACATCCAGCAACAAAATGTGTTCAAAAACCTTCTTTAAACCCACAGACGGAAATGGGTCCATTGGCTTCTCAAGTTGTCGTCATCCACATTGGCTTTGCAATCTGTCATGTTTTGCCTCCGAAAGGAATAGGACTTATCTGAAGGCCTGACATATCTCTGTTTATTGTAAGGATATTTCTGGGCCGTCTTGGTTTGAGATCCTGCAGAAGCGCTCTCTTGGTGTCTGACCTCTGTTTAATAAGGTTTAATGGTGAGCCAAAAAGTCTCCCTTGTTCAAAGGGAAGGTCACATAAAGCTGCTTTAGAGGCTGTATCTGCAGGATCTTAACCATACAGCCCGTCTGGCCACTGATGAAAGCCCCATGGAGCGGGCGGAAAGCTTCATGGTGTTGCATAAATATTCATTAGATAATCTTACATTTTTGAAAAGATGTACAATTTCTTTATGAGCATCCTCCAGAAAGTACTCTTCCATTTTCTGTAGCCAAAGAACCTGTGCCTTGATAACAGCTGCTCCTGCTGAAGCCGCTTTACCCTGAAACCCAGCTGCCTGAAATATTCTCCTACCGGCTGTTTCGGCTCTCTTATCCATAGCATCCCTGAGGCCTGCTATCTCCCCTATCGGAAGCGTGGTTTTCTTAGATAACTGCAACCTGCACATCCAATTTTGGAAGTTCTTCCCATTTAGCATCTTGTAAATTGAATAACTGTTTGAAATCTTTAGAAATAAATGCTCATTTACTGGGATTATTCCACTCCCTCTGCACCAATTTCATCACTTTGGGAAGAATAGGCAAACCTTTCTTTGTTGCTCTCGGTTGAAACCGCAGTGGGCAGTTAACTTCTTTAATAAACTTGCCGATTTCTTGAAACGGAAAGCCGAACTCGTCCTCTGAATCATACCAACTAGTATCAGAAGATGAATGGGAGCACTCTCCAAAAGAACAATCAGACGATGCATATGATAAATGCCTTTTTCGCTTTCTTTTTGGTATCTCAGGTACAGGAGATTTGGCAGCATCCTTAAAGGCTTGAAAGGTCTGGGATAAATTGTCTTGAAACCAGCATAAAAAGGACTGCATGTCGTTTTGCCATGATGTCCGCAGCACGCTGTTGGCAAGTGTTTTTTCTATAGCTGTCTGGCAGCGCCGTATTATAGTCAGCACAGGCTAAATGCTTAGACTTACAAGCAGCTTTCTTAGCAGGAGGAGCAGGATTTCTTTTTTCTAGAGATGAAGGGTTAAACGTTTTAGTAGATAAGACCCTCAAATTTTAACAAAAGGTAAGACAACCATGTGGGGGCTAGTTGACACGGGAACCTGACCTGACATACGCTCTTGTGGTCAGTCAGGCTTGCACAGCTTTAAATAGGCTGCCTAATCATCAGAATTGGCGCCATAAAGATGATCCGTCCTGTGCATGCTCAGATCGCGCTACAGGATCACAGTGGAATGCATAGCCACCCGGGCGTGCGTTCCACGTTACTGCGCATGCTCCACCTCCGCCATGATAAGAACCAGAGTGAACACTGCCTCTGTAACACATTTACGAGGCGCGCAGCCACGGAACTTCCACCCAAAGTTTTAACTGTCAGCAGCACTCTCACCCCCCTGGCAACAACCCGTGTGCCGCACCGCTTTTGCAGAATACAAATGAAGCTTGTTAAACCTACAAGGGACAAGAAAGAACTGAGGTTGCCGAGTTTTATTGGTAAGGGGGGGTCTTTAAGTCTTTCTTGGTCTTTCAGAAGCTTGTCCTGAGGGGAAGGAACAACCCCATACGTACTGCCACTATACGCAGGGAAAATTATAGTACCTGAGGTGGCGGTCCGCTGGGTAACTGCTTAGAGGAGACAAGGTAAGAAGATTTCTAACATAAAGTACTTGAAGACCAAAAGCAACAAATATACATACACAAACCACGTGACCTGGGCACTTATCCTAAATAACACGCACCCATTATGAACAAAAAAATACCAGAAATACATAACAAATGTAACCTGCACATACAAGACCCAGCACAGTGAATACATAAACATACAAGACTTATCACACGGCCAAGCTGTAATAGTGTAGAGTAACGGGAAGAAAATTTCGAGAGGGCCGGTTGATACGTGCAACAGCCTGCCAGCAGAGTTCAACATTGAGTCCCTCACTTAGCAAGAACAGTACATGAGGTGGCTGTCCCGTCGGTAACTGCTTTAGAGGCGACATTTTCGCAGACCAAAATCAACAAATTATATTTGTTACAGAAACGGTCTACTTCCTGAGCTCCTAATACTCTTAAAAAAGAGATCTTTACCTTTTTTCCTGTGTTTGTGTTCTCATGGCTGGCTGTATCCCGTAGATTCTTGCTGTTCCTGTTAGCTCCGGAAGAATAGTATTGCTTTTCTGTAGTGGAAGTTTTATATAACTCTGTTTGTATTCTCAGTTCCCTATGTTTTTTTTTTTTCAGAATGTCTGATAAAAATCCAGAAAAATCCTGCAGAGAGCTCCACTCCTAGAAAATCTACAGGGGAAACTAGACAGAAAGTATGTTCTTCCTGCGAAAGACCCTGCATGATCCATTGGCTAAGTTGTGCAGCTCCTGCACCCGTGCTAAAGAAGTTTCTACGACTGAATTTGCCTCCTGGTTAAAGGAGGAACTGCAATCCACTTTTGAATGCTTCAGAGCTATGGCCAACACCTCTCATGCGGCCATTTCCCAGCAAGAACCCTCTCAAAGGGCGACTCTAGCCTTCTCACCAGGCGTTCCACATGAATACAAGGATTCTTACACGGATTTTGATTTCTGATGAGGAAGGGGAAATTAAAGAGGATAAATTCTTCTTCCCAGTAGAAGAAAGCAGAAAACTCATCTCAGTGGTCAGATCGACATTAAACCTGAAGGATGAGGTACCAGAATCAAAGCCGGATCCTTTTCAAGGTCATTCCAAAAAACCCACAGACCTTCCCTGTTCATGATTCCCTCTCTGCTATCGTCTCCGAGCAATGGAAGCACCCAGACAGGAAGTTTCTTACTTCCAACCAAATAAAGAAGCTGTTCCCATTGGATAAGAAAACTACAGATTCCTGGGAAGTCCCCAGGGTGGACACAGCAGTAGCCAAGGCTACTAAGAAGACGGCTATTCCATTGGAAGATGTGTCACATTTTTTTTGAAATGTAAAATTTTTGTTTATTTTGTTTGCATTTCGTGTTTTCTTTTTGTTCCACAAAACTTGCATACAGAAAATAGAAATTGCAATACGAAAGAGTACAAACGATAAATATGGTTACATAGAAATGTACACATTGATGCAAGAGGAACAGATGTAAGTATGAATCCATATGCATTTAGATATGAGTGTATTACAGACAGAGATTTAAGGAATCAAGTAACAGAGGAACTGTCCCAATGGAAGGCTCCGGCGGATGTCTCATAGGCAATACTGGCAGGTGTAGAAAGCAATCTCGTGGGTAAAAAAGGGAACTCATGAGGTCGAGTGAAACATGGGTGAGAGGATACATAAAAAAAAAAATAAGTCACATAAATCATACCATAATACAATAGAACAATAAGGGCTGGGCGCGACTCTCAATTTCGGCGGTTGGTATACCAGGTATTAGGAGCGCCAGCAAGGCTCTGACCGGTGTTGAAGCCAAGGGGCCCATATCTTGTCATAGAGGGGTAGTTTTAACTAATTTTTGAAAGAGAGCTTTTCCAGAACATTCACCCGTTCTAGTATGTTAAAAATATCTGGCAACTGAGGAATTGTGCTCGACTTCCAATAGTGGGCTATGAGTGATTTCATAGCTAAAAAAATTTGAATTATGAGTTTCTTAGTAGGGGAGTCCACAAAATCTGGGAACATATATAGGATGGCTATTTCTGGCAGGAAAGGAAGATTCACACCTAATGAAGACGATATGATAGTGAATAGCTTTTGCCAAGTAGACATTATGGGAGGGCATGACCACCAAACATGGAGCATTGTACCAACATTCTGACAGCCTTTCCAGCAGACTGACGAGCAAGAGGGAATAACATAAAGATATCATACCCCTGCGAAGGGATTTTGCACAACATAAGTGAACAAAAGGGTGGGAGGAAGTTGTATCGACCAAGGGAGACTATGAGCGGGAAAGCAGTAGGTGCCTAATTTGAAGAAATTTATAGAAATCTTTTGAAGGCAGTAAGAAGGGCATAGGGTATGGGGAGTTCCAAGAGTGAAGTGCGAGATCAGGTATAAGCGATGTCAGTGTGTTAGGTGGGGTAGCTCTCATTATGGAGGACAAGAGGGGTATAAACCCAGACACTTTGGACCAAACTTGAAACGTGCACGGTGTTGCGGGAGGTAGGGGTGGAAGCTTGGGACGAATATGTGTGGGTAGCCACAATAACTGAGCTGCCGAGAGTGGGTTCAGCATGGAATCCTCAAGAGGGACCCAACTGGGCAAGTCCTCCTAAAAATGAAATATAACCGCTTGGGAGAGTATAGCGGCTCTATGCCTCAATATTAGGTGCTCCCAATCCTCCCTTAAATCTAGGTGAGAATAAAGCCGTTTCAAGATCCTCGACCGCTTTCCAATGTTAATGAAATCGTTGAGTGTGGACTGTATGTGCATGAGAAAACAATGTGGTATGACAATTGGGACTGCTCTAAAGACATACTACAACTTTGGAAGAACCATCATCTTAACAGAAGCTATCCTGCCCAACCAGGAAAGATCAAAGGAACGCCAGACATGTAGCTTGCTTAAAATATGCTTCCATAGTGGGAAGTAATTGAAATCATTAAGTTTAGCTAAGTTTTTTAAGGAATTTAATCCCTAGGTAGGAGATATAGTCTCTCCTCCAGTCAAATTCATATGAAAATTGAGGAGAGTGATAAAGAGAGAGAGAGGCAAATGTAACAGTATTGCTTGGGTTTTGCTAATGTTGAGTTTGTGATAAGAAACTTGGGCATAAATATCAAATTGTGCCATTAATGCCGGTAAGGAAGATGTGGGGTTCGTGATTGTTGCTAATATATCATCTGCAAATAAGCCCAAGACTGAAGAGTGTCCATCCCGACCCGTAAAACCTGTTATGAGAGGATCAGAGCGAATTCTATGGCCCAGAGGTTCCAAGGCAAGAATGTATAGTGGAGGGGAGAGAGGACAGCCCTGTCTCGTCCCACTGGAGATAGAGAAGGGAGAAGAAAGGAAGCCATAGAAGCTAACTGAGGCTGATGGTGTAGAGTAGAGTGCCATGATAGTACGGATCAAAGAGGGAGGGAAAGCATATTTTTGAAGGACCAACGAAAGAAAGAGCCAATCTAGCCGGTCGAAGCCTTTCTCTGCGTCAAAAGAGATTAGAGAGTCCCGGGATAGAGGTACGAGCAGCGTCCCATCTTAAAGTGATACATCTTCGGGGATTATCAACTGCTTGTCTATGTCTAACGAAGCCCACTTGATCAATGTGTAAGAGAGAGGGTAGTAGTATTCTGTTAGCGATTATCTTAGCATAGATCTTAACATCTGTGTTAAGAAGAGAGAATGGGCGAAAGTGTGCACATTTATCTGGAGTTTTACCTGGTTTAGGCAGTGTGATGTGAGCATGTAGGTTTTCCTGTGGGATGGTACCCTTGGACATAAAAGATTGAAAATGCGTTAAGATATGGGCCTAAGACTGGAAAAAAAAACCTTGTAATAATAACTAAAGAAGCCATCTGGACCAGGGGCCGATGTTTTCTTTAATTGAGATAACAGTAGCACGGATCTCATCCAAATCCAAGAGGGCCTCTAAAGTGTATAACATGTCAACAGTAAGTGTGGGAAGGGTAATCGAGTCAAGATAGCTATTGATGGCAGTGCTGGTGGGCTGCAGGGTGTGTCCATCTTTGGAAAGGTTGTATAGAGAAACATAGTAAGAGGGAAATTTATCAGCTGTTTGGGAAGGATTCTTCAGAATCGAGCCCCTAGCCGAGTGGATAAATTGGGGACGAGACTGGGCTGCCAAATGTCGGAGCTTGTTCGCCAGCATCGTGTCGGCTTTATTGCCCTTAGCGTAAAAGCGTTGGCGAAACGAGAGAAGCATCTTGGCAGTGAAGTGTGCTTGTATTGTAGCTAATTTATTTTTAACAGATTGGATATCAGAAATCAATTGAGAGGAAGGGGCTTCTTTATTGAGTCTCTCCAACTCTTTGAAGCAGAAGGACATCTTTATTGCCTTCCTTGTGCCTCTCACGTTTGAGATGAGACGCTATGTTAATGAATCTGCCCCTAATTACAGCTTTATGAGTGTTCCACAATGATTCAATCAATGTGACCGAATCTTGGTTTTCTTGAAAATATAGGTCTAAATGTGAGAGAATTTGTGTAGTGATGGTCGAGTCTGAGAGCAAAGAATTATTGAGGCGCCAGGAACCTCTCCCCTTAAAAGAATGGGGAGAGTGAAAAGATAAACATAAAGGGGCATGATCTGACCAGTTGATAACACCAATAGAGCAGTCCCGAATCGATTGCAACAAAAACTTATCAACAAAAATAATATCAATTCTTGTGTAGGATTTGTGTAATGCCGAGAGTAGTCTCTTTCCAAGGGGTGGTGGAGGCACCATACATCATATAGCTGGTGTGAGTGTAGTGTTGAGGTGACAGAAGTGGCTAAGGAGCGCAATCGTTTACCATAACTACCCGATGGAGTCGCAGAGGTATCTAATGAGGGATCAAGCATAGCATTTAAGTCTTTCTTAACCGAAGTAACTTTACGAAGTAATTTCTCTATAAATGTAATTGTGATGTATTGGGTGTATAGAAAGTCACTAAGGTGTAGGTGATCGTGTCAATGACACAGTTGAGAAGTAAAAACCTGGGGGTCCACCACTTGGTCAGTTAATTGAAAAGATAGATGTCATGAAATAAAAATGGAGACCCCTGCTTTACAGGAGGATCCCATGGAGTGGAATTGCCACGGAAAATCTTTAGAATAAACGCTAGTGGGTTTGGATCGTTGGAAGAGGGTCTCTTGGACACATAAAAGTTGGGCATGTGCTCGTTTAGCTTCAGAAAATAACATCCTCCTTTTATGGGGAGTATTGAGGCCGTTGGCGTTAATAGATAACAATTTGAGAGAAGACATCACGTAGGAGGTATTGTATGGCTTAATGAAAAAATAGCCCCCCAAAAAATAGGAAGTGTGGTGTGAAGTGTAAAGGCCCCCAGAGAAAGTACCACAGTATAGGAGAGTCGCGCCCAATGCCCGTAAAGAAAATCCAAATATAAAATAAATGATTGGAACAAATAAAAATTAGCAATGAGGGACACGTGTGTAAAAAAGTGACCATGTGCTAGGAAGCACAAAGTAGTAAGAGCGTGGTAGATCGCGAAAACAGAGTGTGAGAGAGCCGCCATCAGGACAACAGTAAAAACTCAAACTAAAACTTAATAACAGAAAAAAAGGTAAGTGTAGTAAAAGAACATTGTGCGACCCGTATGGTATATGGGCGCTGTGTGGGGGAAGGAGCCTCATCCGTGTGTACCGTATCTATGTACACGCAGAGAGGGAGAGGTTATTTCCTTGAGCAAGTGAGGAGATCTCCAACTCTGAAGAGCAAAATCATAGCAATAACAATAAAACATAAAAAGAAAAGTTAAAAAAGTGTGCTCATCTTTGGTTGTCCGTGTAGTGTTTTAACTGTGTGAATGTGTTGATTGAAGCGATCTGGAGGTCGATTGCCATGAAAGGATACCATCATCGCCGAAATCAGGTGTGCGTAGTAGATCTAAAGGAGGGGACAGAGTCCCATTCCAGAGTAAGGTGTTTCGGCAGAGACGGACGAGTGGCTGAGCGAGCCAGGGTGTTGATCGATGAGGATGGTCGTTGCGGAGAAACAGAGTCCAAAAGGAGCTTGAGGCCTTCTAATGGTGAAGCGATGGTGAAGGCAGCGCCATGTTTGGAGAGGAGAATGCGCGTGGGAAAGCCCCATCTGTACGGGATTTTGTATGATCGGAGAGTGGAGGTGATGGTGAAGAAAGATCTGCGTTGCTGTAATGTATGTTGTGATAAATCTTGGAAGAATTGCAGGTGAGTGTAGATCATGGGAGATCATGTTTATGATGTAAAGTTTCTCCTTCAAAAACTGGCAAGCCGGAAGAGGAGCTGCTGGCCCCTGATTGAAAGGGCTGAATCTGTCAGGCAGGAGCAATGACCTTAAGCCACAAGGTGCTTAATAGTTTTCTGGGATCTTTTCCCCAATCACACCGGCCAGGATTGCAAATACCTGTAGCCTAGCCAGTTGGAGAAAGTCAGCATTATCAGACGATACCGCTTTTTCTCCTCATCATCTTTTTTTTTTTTTTTTTTTACGTCATCTCCCCTAGCAATTCTATCCAAGTAAGGAAAATATGTGCACATATTCCCCCTTCTTAATCCTCTCTCTCTTGTTTCAAATGGGAGCCCAGAGGTCATTCAAAACAAACATAGACCTCCCTTTTAGCCCTTCTCTTTATCTTTGTCCTTATCAATATCCATATCCTTCTCTCTTCACTATGTGACAATGTGGCGCTAGCTTCAGTAACCGTTCCACTACCCCAACGCTATCTGCATAACGCTGGCTGTGACGGCCCAGCAGCAATTGTCTGACCGGCCCCTAAATCTGCATAAGCCCCCAAACCCCCCTGGGTACCAAAGAGTCACTTTCACAAGGCCTAAGCCGCTCGTCATACCGCTGAAACAACCCATGCGTGCCTGCCAATAACTCCCTCACGGATGACATAGCCTGAGCATCTGAGCTAGCGCATCTGAGCTAGCGGGGATGCAGAGCCGGAGTGGGAAGGGACGGCAAAGCTTGGATAGATGCCAGTTGCTCTTGTAGCCTGGATGGACAGCAAGACACAGCGGCAGCCCTGAACTCCACAAGCATGGCCTCCAAATTTGCATCAGACATGATAAGTCTCTTTTTTTAAGTGATTAGCTGATTTTAGTATCAAGTCTCTTGCAGCTCAAAAAGAGGTGCAGAATGTCCCCATATATACCCTCATAGTCCAACCCCTTATAGGCAAGCCCAAAACGCCCTTCACCTTTCTCAGGTGAGGTCATGTACCCCTTCTGCACATCTGCTCCAGGTGCTCCCTAGACTGGGCTAAAAATACCTAACTCAACCTAGGTCAAGAGGGGGACTGACTCTCCCAGATTATCAGGATTTCCTACTAGATAAGATCTTGAAATGGTCTCCCTGGCATGAACCTTAGCATTCTTACTCTGTAAGAGGAAGCTATTACTTTTATTGAATAGGTGACCCTTCTGTGCAACTACATGCCTGGTGCATAGGTGGTGCCTTCTCAGTCCCTGCCTGGATAAGTTATTTTGCCAGCGTATATTTGGACTGTCTGCACCCACTAAATTGTGCATAACCAAGCATTGGAATGGACCCCACCTTAGTAACCAACAGATACTGCATGAGGTCAAATACATTAAATACATGGTGTATTTGAAAGCCCTGGTCTCAGATTTGTTTTGGCCATTCTGTGGAACTGCTTGTACTGATGCTTTTGTCTCTGTATCGACAATGCTTGGGCATAGGAGAAACATTTTATTAATGTACAGGTCTATCTGCTGCTCTATGCGTGGACTTTTCTCATCCTATTGTTACCTACACTTAAGGGGTGTCTTGACGAGCACGTTTTCAACAACACTACTACTTTTTGAGTTCTACCACCCCTTGGCATCACGCACAAGCTGACAGTACTTAGGATAAATGGGATAGCCACAGTTGCAGGATTTCTATGTACTGTGTTTTATGTCCTTGTTAAAATGTGGTGTTCTATCTGGCATCTATTTGTGATGTAACCTGGTCTAGTTTCAATCCGTAACTAACACCAATAAAATTATAAATAATATAAAAAAAAATGGAAAAAAATTCCCCCACACCCTTAGTCAATACACTATATGGACAAAAGTATTGGGACACCTGACCATTACACCAACAGGAACCTTTATGACATTGCAATCTAAATACATAGACATTAATATGTTGTTGGTCCCCCTTTGCAGCCATAACAGCTTCCTCTCTTCTGGGATGGCTTTCCACAAGATTTCTGTGGGAATTCTTACCCCTTCATTCAGGCACTGATGTTGGACGAGAAGTCTGGTTCGCTATCTCTGTTCCAGTTTGTCTCAAAGGTGTTTACTGGGGTTGAGGTCAGGGCTTTGTGTGGGTCAGTCGAGTTTTTCCACACTAAACTCCTTCAACCATGCCTTTATGGATCTTGGTTTGTGCACTGGGGCATAGTCAGGTGAGAATGGAAAAGGACCTCCCTCAAACTGTTCCCACAAAGTTTGAAGCATAGCATTGTCCAAAATTTCTTAGTATGCTAAAACAGCCCCAAAGCATATCTCTCCTCCATCAAACTTTACAGTTGGCACAATATAGTCAAGTAACGTTCTCCTGGCATCTGCCAAGCCCAGACTCCCTCACCAGGCTGCCAGACAGAGAAGTGTGATTCATCACTCCACAGAACACATTTCCACTTCTCCAGAGTCCAGTGGGGGGGTGCTTCACGTCACTCGATTCCACACTTGGCATTGTACCTGGTGAGGCTTGCATTTAGTTGCTTGACCATAAAAACCTAGTCCATGAAGCTCCCACCGCCCTGTTCTTGTCCTGATATTAATGCCAGTGGAAGTTTGGAACTCTTCAGCTATGAAATCAGCAGAGCGTTGGCGACTTTTACACACCTTGAGCCTTAGCGCTCGGGGGCCCTGCTCTGTGACTTTAACTGGACTTCTGCTTTGTGACTGAGTTGCTGCCACTTTAATCCCACTTTGAGTTGACCATAGAATATCTAGCAGGGATAACATTTCAGGAACTGAGTTATTGCAAAGGTGGCATCCTATCACAGTATCACACTTGAATTCACTGAGCTCTTCAGAATGACCCATTTTTTTGCAAATGTTTGTAAATGTACACCTGTTGCAATGAGTCTGATTGAAATACCTGAATTCAATAATTAAGAGGTGTTTCTCAATACTTTTTTTCATATAGTGTATATTCAATGTGATTGTGTATCCACAAATCACATAAATCACATAATCATGCTAAAGAAATAAACTCTAGGTAGAAAATATACACGTCTACAGGCATGCCATCCTTTCAGGACCTCTAGTGCAGCAGCTTTTGAGGACTACACCTCATTTGGAGTGGGGGGCATCTGTTTTTGACATACAGTGATTATATTGAAATCACTGTATGTCATTGTATGTGACAATCTGTTTTTTTTTATTATTATTGTTTATAGTTGGAAAGGCTGCAGAACAGTCTATGACTAATCTCCAGCATTTTTTACTCTGTAAGGGGTAGCTATTACATTTAATGGATAGGAGACCCTATGGTGCCACTACATGTCTGGTACATAGGTGGCATCGGTTGACCACATTTTATTTCTGCCATTCAGGGACACACTATGAAGTCCACAGATGTATGTGTATATATATATATATATATATATATATATATTAGGGCTGCAACAAGTAATCGATAAAATCAATAATAATCGATAATGAAAAGGATTTTATCGATTATAAGTCAAGGGTTTTTTTCTGGGGATGCACTGATATATCGGTGGCCAAAATATATCACCGAAAAGGGCTTTATCGGCCAAATGGCGAAATAAAAAAAACAGCCAAAAATAATCGTCCGTGAGGGCTGGGCTGCTTACCTGCACGTTGGTCGCACAGTGTGCGAGCAGCATCTCGGTCACGAAAAGCAGGAACCCAGCGGATTCACGTGAATGTACATGACGTGACTCTGCTCCGTTCCTTCTTCCCCTGGGGGCTTTGCCAGAGAAATAGTTCGCGAGGAAGCAGCAGGGCCCCTTCAGTAGTCTGCAAGTGAGAGATCTGCAGTTCAGGTAAGCGGGTAATTCACATGTGAACTCAGCACTGAAGGCATAGAATCAGACATACAAATCCTGTATTTGCAGGTATACAATAATAATGTATGGAAACATAGCATTGCAGGTATAGATCAACAGAACACACAAACCCAGCATTGCAGGTATAGATCAACTGGAAATCACATGTAAACTCAGCGTTGAGGATATAGATCAAAGAAACACATGGAAACTGCAGATATTGATCAACTGAATAAGACATACAAACCCTGTATTTGCAGGTATACATAAATAATGTAAACATAGCATAGCAGATAAACACCCTGCCTGCGCAATCTTGGTCCCCAAGGCTCTTGTGCCATTTTTACCTTTCCACAAATCAGTTATACATCTATGATACACACAAACACATTTACAGTCATTCACTAATTCACACTTTCATTCACATAATCGTTTATTCTCCCACACAAATAATTTTTTTTTTTATTTGTTTTTCACAACATCAATAGTGCTATACAAGAGAAATAAACATTTATCTCTTCTGCAATTAAAAAACAATAACAAATTACAATACAAAGACATACATGACTTACAATTGATTCCATTTGTCTTTACTAAATTATTATCCATACCTAGAATGTGGGATTTGTTAAGGAGTTATCTAAATAGATTACTTTCGTTTTCAGGGTCCAATTTACCGTCGGCCACAAAGTTTATCCACTCTTCCCAAAAATTCTAGGTTTTAACTTTCCAGAAGGTTTGCACTAATATACCTTTTTCCATATGGCATTGATGTAAATAATTTACACATATTCATTAATGCATTCTCACAAATTCATTAATTCTCTCCCTCATTCAGACAATTCATTCACACATTAATTCATTCTCTCCCTCATTCACACAATTTATCCACACACTAATTCATTTATTCTCTCACGCAATCTCACTCTTTATTTATTTCAATATTCTAACTACCCTCTTTCAAACTATATACATCTCCCTCCCTTCTCGTTATCTACCCCCCTCTCCCTCCCTTCTCGTTATCTACCCCCCTCTCCCTCCCTTCTCGTTATCTACCCCCTCTCCCTCCATTCTTGTTATCTACCCCCCTCTCCCTCCCTTCTCGTTATCTACCCCCCCTCTCCCTCCCTTCTCGTTATCCGGGACGTGTGGTCACACTAAGGTGGCATCCTGGGCCAATTTCTTTGGCACTGAAATGGATAAATAACATTCCATCAATTAAATACACATTTAATACAATTTTTTGTGTGCATTTTTCCCACACACATTGTAATTTAGGTATGAATTTATAGCTCCTGGTATATGTGACTGTCAAACAAATATGACAGCAACATCTCCTGAGTACAGTGATATGACCCATACATTGGTTTGTCTGGTTGTTTGAGGACTTAAAGGCCACATTTGGGAAGTGTGCATTTTTCAAATTGGAAGTTTGACACATATCCTATTTGGAATATTTTTGAAGCCTGGCAGTTATATGTACGCCATCAAATCATATATTTTTGAAAACTAGACAACCCAGGGTATTTCAAATGCTGGTATTTTAACTCTTTTCATGTACACATTTTACCACCAGCCTTCAACAAAGTTTGCTGTAGTATTTTTTGTGTGTTTTTTTTCACACACATTCTACTTCAGGTATGAATTTACCGTTCAAATCACCTTTCATAATGATAACAGTGATACCATACATTCTCGGAGTATGATACAAAATGGTGTTAACAAAGGTACTTTATACACGTGGGGGATTACACTTGATATGCTATAACAAGGCGTAATTTAAAGGTGATACATAATCCAAAGTGACAAAGTAGGAGACATTGAAGTTACATCCAATTAGTAGTTGACAAAAGTATAACAAGGATTCAGCGTATCCCATTGTGTAACAGCTTAGCTCTTTAAACATAGACATAATATAAAAAGGAGATACCTTAGGAAAGTGTATGTGTAAAAGACACAAGGTAACAACCTGCAGTACCTGTATTCAACCTGCAAGGAGAGCCTGAGTTCTCAGGAGGGTCTGGAGAGACCCTCTTAGAAACTTTGTAAATGACGACCAGGCAGCAGAGGTAAAAGGTTTCGTCAAGCTGGAAGTGACTCGCATGAAACCAAAAGTGCAGATGGCGTCACACGATCCCTCTGTTTCTTGCTCTGGGCTGTTGCTTCTAGCCCACTGACCTACCTACTGCAGTGGTACTGGGGACTGGAGTGCCAGGGTAAGCATAGAAATAAACGCCAAGGGCTTTCAGGCAAAACAGAAGGTTCCCATAAGGGAGTGCTAGCTTTCATCAGGTTTCCTGCCTTTCCATAGAGGCGGAGCCATCTCTCCTTAAGTGCCACCATGCGAATGGCAAGGAAACACTTTTCCCACACAGGTTCCTGCCCCCTGCACGGCAAAAGAGATTCCTCACAGAGTGCGCAGGCACCACAGCAGTAACCTGCGTGCCCACGTTAGGCGGCACGTCTCTCAGCTTGGCTGGTCCCCGGACCAGTGAAATCTGAGAGAAAGGTAAGGGGTACGGGACAGTGAGTTAATGAGTGAGTGTTTAGGAGCAGAAATGGCGCAGGCAGGCTGCTAAAGGGGCAGCGGTGACACAGATGTACCATGCCAATGTCTGGCTTAGTATATAGTGATGCTGCACTACTGTCAATGTCTGGCTCAGGGTTACGCTGTGCCACCATCAAAATCCGTTCATCTGGTTGCCATGGAAGCAAGAAATATACACGTAGAAGTTTTTCGTATTGTGCACAATCATTTTTAGTTTCTTCCGATGTTGCATTTGTTCATTCGTTATTCAGACGAATGGACAAAACTGTAAAATTCAGCACGAAAATACATTCGTCTGAAAACGAATGCTCAAGTCTAACTGACTTGGGACTGTGCTAGTACATGCTCATTTATTAAGTGCCTCTGAGCTGATTTACTATTAAAGGTGGATTGTATGATACAGAATTTTCAGGGCAAAATTTAATTTGTTATTACATTTATATTTGTTATTAAATATTGTTATTAATTATTGTGTTATGTATAATTTATTCACATGTTATGGTTAATCTGCTCTCTCTGAGTTTCTTATTTGAAAATTGTTCTTGCATAAATAAAATACTATGTGTCCTATATTTAAGAGTGCTTATAAGGGACTTATGGGGATTTTTTACTGCAGCACATGTTTTGTGATCTGAATTAGTTAAAAACTCCCCAGCTCTCCTGCTACTTAGCACAATCCAGAACTGGGTCCAGACCTGGCGTTTAGGGTCTGAACTGTGATAAACCATATGTTACCATACTGTATGCACTTATTAACCAAGTGAAGCACCAAATATTGTTCACAGGTCCCAGCCACATTTAGGCAGTGCTTGCACGATTGAAACTTGCAGGATTTGCAAGTGTGAAGTGGTCCTGCCATGAATCATGGACACAATTCAACAACCTTCAAATCTAAAATTCAGTCATAAATGCAAATTGTACTTGTAAATTTAGTTTTTTTAATGTCTGCTGATGTTTTTTTGTCTGTTTACCTATATTTTAAATGAATTTGTATTGCAGCTAATATGTACAAATATAGTTATAAACAAAAATCACAATTATATTTCTGCCAAACATCTGGGATAAGAAAATATATAATTGGATAAGAAACCATAGTCATAGAAGTAGCATTTTGGCTAACATTTTATAGTACAGTCCTTGTATTGGCATTGAAAGACTTGCATTATCTGCTCATGTAAGGGGTGTATATTTAAGCTTTTAGAAATAAAATAAATTTCTTCTTCAGGATGGTAGACAACATTTTTAACAGTAATTCTCTGTGCACCACATCCAATTGCTTAGTAAAAGGTTTTCTCTATTTATGACAATGTGGCTTCATTTAGCGAGATAGTTGAATTGAAAACGATTCATTTTCACTGTTAACTCCAATTCTAACAATAATTACAAAAGTAGATCTTCCATTTCTCTTCTTTTTTTTTTTTAACTATTAGATTTTTAACGACATCATTAATTACCCAACAGGTTCTAAGCCGCGGTACTTGCAGAAATATTTTTTTCTGCCCTAATTTTAGGTGTCATAATGATTTTGGACAGTAGATGGTAGTATTGCTACATGTTTACAAAAAAGCAAGGTTAAAGAGGATGGCTGTGTCCAATACAGGACATGACATGTTTTTTTTTCTGAAATGTATTGGTGTGTGTATATATATATATATATATATATATATATATATATACAGCAAATAAAGTTGATGCACTCAGCGGGTCTTCTTTTTATAAAATGTATTGACTTGGTGAAGTTCCAATGAGCCTCTCTCAAGAACAATGAGTGATGCAATCTGTGGCAAATTTATAGCTGAATGAATAAAGTTAAGTGTACTTACTTCTGTAGGACGTGGTCGTGTAGCCAGGTTATGGTGTAATGTGTTCAGGTAAAGATGACATCATTTCTGGCGCTCAGCATTACAAGCCGGCACCGAGATCGAGCAGGGAGACTCGCCGCAGGACTGCTTAAAGGTAAGTACAAAGGGGGGGGATAGGGTAGATAATAGGGAGGGAGAGAGTAAGGGTAGATAATAGGGAGGGAGAGTAAGGGTAGATAATAGGGAGGGAGAGGAAGGGTAGATAATAGGGAGGGAGAGGAAGGGTAGATAACGGGGGGGGCATTTTAAACTTCGCCCCAGGCAGCATTATGTCTTGGGCCGGCCCTGCCTGCAACACCAGCAGCCATGGTTTTGTCCAGCCACGTCCAAATCTTTGTTGATTTTTTTTTTATTGCACAGAAGGATTAACATACTTATAACATATGCCTAATGAGTCTGTCACAAATCAGTCTTTGATATTGCAACAAGAGATATATGAGCCACTGCTTTTTAGTTCCCTTTGTCACAATGAACTTGAACTCGAGAGACATACTACTTTCTTCAAACTAGATTAATTAGACATAAAGTGTCCTACGTCATTACTTATTACAATATATATATATATACACACACACACAGACACTTCTATCCAGGGTTAGATTAACCAAGGGGCACTTTGGGCAATTACTCCTGGGCCCCAGAGTGGCAGGGAGCCCTCAGTGCCCGTCCTGCGGTAGGCTTACTTGATTTGTAGTAGCTTGAGCTGCTCTACTATTGTCATAACAGGTGATGCCTGTGAGCTCTGGATTAATGTGAGAGACTGATTTCCTAGCAAAGTGGAGCCAGTAAAAGAGGAGGACTCCTGTGAGTATCGAGGGGGTGTTGCCGTGGCTGCAGCATAAAGATATTGTTATTTTTAGGAGTTCACTTTCGGTTATCCAATTCCAGTTTAGGGGTCAGTGTGTCCTACATGGTGTGGGATAAGCTTATGAAGGAGGTGCAGCTGGGAAGCATGATGGGCTCCTTTTCATCTCCCTACTGGCCTAGGTTGTGGGTATTGCCTTTAAGGATCATACTAAAGAAATAGTCAGACAAACTTTTCATATCCAAGAGGTGGGTCTGTTAATGATTGTATTGATGCAGAATTGTGCTCAGTGTCCTATACTTCCCTTGTATTGTCATGGGTGCAGAAGGTATACAATGACACAAATAAATAAAGATAAACCCTGCATAAGAATGCCCAGTGAACCCGTGAAGCACCAATGTGCTAATAATAAAAATATGAACTTACTTGGGTATAAAATATACCATAAGGCAGATCCAATAATACAATAACAAAAAGGTAGTAACAATAACATATACATTGAGTCTGCCTTTCTGTTATTGCCGCTTCATCTATCAAGTGTTCCAGCTTGGTTTGTGTTATTTTATTGTTTGCTGTTTAGCAAATGGATGTTTCATTTCTTGCTCTTACTGGCTGGGTATTTTAGTGTTTGTTTTCCTGGGTATGTGTGTCTGTATTTTAGTGTGTGTCTGAGTATGCACGTTCGTGTCTTCCTAGGTATGTATTTGTGTATCACCCAGGGTATATATGTGTGTCTCGGCCTGGGTATTTTAGTGTGTCTCGGCCTGGGTATTTTAGTGTGTGTGTCTGTATATTAGGATCTGTCTGGGTATGCATATGCATCTGCCAGGGGACATTAATGTGTGTGTGTGTGTCTGGGTATGCTAGAATGCGAACATGTGTCTTTATTAATATGTGTGTGGTATGTTTGTGTGGGTGTCTGGTTGTGTATGTTGGTGTGTGCATGTGTGTTAGTGCTGAGTGCAGGCATGTGGCTTGATTCAGCAGTCAATAACGCCAGATACTCAGCATGCAGCTCAGTGTAAAATTTAAATGGGGCAATCACTGTGTTGGGCAGTGAAGTTACACCCTAATTCTTCTTTTGTTTATTGGCAAGGCATACACAGAAGTGTGGTCTGTTTCTTTTCTTAATCATAAGCTTTTTTGTTTAAATTGCAGGGTTTTTGCATATTATGAAGAGTTCTTTACTTGGTTTTAGGTGAAGGCTTCAGTCTGGCGTTTCCAGAAGCCCTGCTTGGTGGGGAGTGGTTGCATCTTGTATAACGACAACATCAGATGGCCTTTCTAATTTGGCACTTCAGGAGCGACAAGGCGGGTCTAAGATTTTAGGTGGTGTTGCACTTAGCGCCAGATTGCTTCATGTGTCCGCTTCTGTGTTTTGAGGAGTACAAAGAGGTTTGCCTTTTCTTTTCTGTGGTTCTTAGAGCCGGAATGTGGGTCTGATTCATTCTGCATTGGTGCTGCTACTTAAGCGGCACGGTGGGGTCTTCCAGCACAAGTAATTGTGCAAACACGGCACAACGTGCTTCAGGAAGTTACTCAGAGAACACAGGTCCCCCAGCTATCCTGACGTTTTTGCCCACATGCCAGGGGAAATGACCTGGGGATGGTATTCATTTGAAGGTTATTAACTTTAATAAATATAATAGCGTACAGCACTAAAAAAACACCACTGTGATAAATCAATGACATAAGTTAGTAAAAGACAAACCTTAAAACACAAGTGAGAGTCTGGTGAGCTGTAAGTGATTAGATGGAAAATGTGTTATAAACAGTGAAAAAAATATCAAAATTATACTTATATATATATATGTATATATATCTCCATGATTCTTCCTCCAAATAGGGTATAAATCATGTACATGAAAAACAAAAAAAACGTACGTAGTGCAACTTGTAGCCAGAAGAAATGAATAAACCCAAATATATAGCAAGATGGTCAAAATAACAAATTCACTTAAAAGGAATACAGATTTAATCAGTAGTAAAAGACAACCAGCAATGATTAACTATCAGGCTCTTCAATAACGATAAATGTAAAGTGGTTGTGCTTACGAGAGCAGACGCAATATATGCGTGCCAGGAAAGAGCTTTATCAAATCGGCAATGTGAGAGGCTGTTCCGGTGATTTTTTAAAACGTCTCTCTTCAACAAAAAAAACCAAACATCCAAAGCGGCAAAAGAAGAAACTGTTCCGATCCTCGTTCGGCGTTTCTCTCCTCCTTATGGTTTCCGGGTTCTCGTATCTGACGTGTTTACCCAGACGGAGTCTCTGAAGGTCAAAAACAAGTGCTGCTCATAATAATAATTTTTTTTTTTTTTTTTTTTTTTTTTAGATTATTGTTTTACATTTTGAACTGGATGGTTCCTCTGATGGTGACATCACTGCATAATTATTTTTAAATGTTACCACATTTTTATATATTTTTTTAGCAATTTTATTTCATTTTTTGTATTTTTTAAATATTTTACTAATCACATTGTTATTAGAAAGCTGGGCTCCAATGACTTGTGTGGTTGAATGCAGTATCTGGAGAGACCCTCTAGCGAACTTTCCCAACGTGTTTATTTTTTTAAGGACGAGTGCCATCTTGCGAGTGGCAAAGTCTCTCGCAGTGGCGGTTGGACCACTCTCCGGAGCGGTCACAGCGCGTCCTGGGTTGGGTGTTTGGTGTCGCTGAATGCCTCGTTATCGTTGATCGCCTCCTAACCTCTTTTAAAACAGGCGTCTGCCGCCATACAAGGATGTTGATGCCCCAGGGAGGGGCTAGCCCTGATGCCAATCTCTGTGTTGCTGAACACCTCGACATTGAGGCATTACAGCAACACCGTTTAAGCAAAGGCACGTCATTGTTCGTTATCTGACTGTTTTTGTGTGACGTGCTTGGCCCGTCATTGGACGTTAATGGGTTCAATGATCCACAGTCAGGGACACCAGAAAGGCAGCAAAATGGTTAAACAAACCATAGTCAAAAACAGGTAGTTATAGGAAGGGAAATGCCAGATACTGCATACACAGAAAGCCAAGAACTGATCAACAGTTGCAATCTCCTTTTAAATGTTTTGAGAGTTTGGTAAGGCTGTGACGTCACCAGGGGGCATGCCTGAGCCGCCTTTTCATACGCTGCCGACTTGCAAGCGCCAGGTCACACATTTGCCAAGTCGGCGTTTGCCTGGAGCGCCAGATGACCAGTCTGGGCTTATAATTGACTGCAGCACTGTATGTAGGGGAATGCATGATTCAGCTTTAAACTTTAGCCACTAACAGGCTTGAATCCACCCATCACCTTTCTCATTATTGATGCAGCTGGGTCAGTTTCTCTCGTGTTATTATATGTAGTGTGAATCTGTGGCACATGAAACATCAATGAACAAGCTGTGAACCCATGTCTATGCAACTCAAAGTCTGGTGGCCTAATACTTTGTATTGTTTTAAAAATACCCCTGAAAAACTCTTCAGCCTGCATCAATAAACTAGAGAAAAGTAGACTTAACCACTGGGATGGGTATAGATTGGGGGTAAAGAAGGAAAACTTTTTAATGACTAAGTTTATAGTTCTGTATAACAATCTGCTGTATGTTCATAGCGAACGTTCCCTTATGTCCCTGTAGCTGTTTTCCCTGTAACTGGCACCACCTGTGTTTTCTATAACAGTTTTCTCCTGTCTTTTCTATTTCATAGCCACCTGCATTTCAACCTCCCACTTGCAGAGTAGAATGCTGCAGGCACAGCTTCCGTCCCAGCTATTGACCCTGCCCTGATCCTGTCCCCACCCTCTCATTCCCTTGTGTCACTTGATACACATAGACGCAGGTAAACGTCTCCACGTCCCCTCCCATGTTCCACTGTACTGTGACCATGCAGTGCCGGAATGTTGGATCACAAAACGAGAAACTTTGACAGCACCTGCCAATGTCTGGTAAGTGTATCATTCTAATACTTTAAATACATTGTCTTGTTTCTGTTTGAACTATCTCTCTTTCTGCAATGCTGCCTGCCTTCTGCTGTTCGTGGAACAGATTACCAGCTTTGTTTGCTGACAAAGATATAAAGATATTTTAGAAAGTAGAAAGAGTAGACAATATAATACTCTTAATATTAAAGGCCAGTAGTCATTTAATGCATGTGGCTCAAAAGCATTGAGCAAGGCTGACTGAGAAAATTAATTTTATCTACTGAATCCTTTATATGTTCTGGAGTTACAAAGTTACACGGTTCTCACTGTTTTGTATACTGGAGCCCCTAATGTGTACCAATAGGAAGGGCAAATTTGTACACAATGTACCCCTTCCAGGAGTGGGAGGACTTGAGGCTAAGAACTGAGTTACAAGGACAATGTTGCAGGGTTTTTTGTCAGGTTACCGTTATCCAGATCCAGTGGGTTGTGTCTTCTCTGTGCCACCTTGGCATCTGTCTACAATTGTGTAGTTCCCAGAATGTCCTCAGTTACCCATAAGCCCATCAGTTTGCCAGTTATATGCAAGTGTATGTCTCTGCAATGTCCACTATGTCTGCATGCATTGGTAGATCATGTTTTGGCATCGGTTATTGGGTGCTTGGTTGTTTCCATAGACCATGTGCTATCTTCCAGGCATTCTTGATGCCTGTTTGATTCCTATGTTAAACCCCAGCTTGTCTAATGAATGTGGCAAGTTTTAGTTTCAGACTCTGAATCTTGGGCGGTACCACCGGTTGTCATGATAACCAAGCCAGTACATTCCCTCATATTATACTATCTGGACGATTGGAACTTCCTGCTAACTGCCCCTCACCTAAATGTCTTACCCCATTGCTATTCATTTTCACTTGCACCTCATACCCGCAAGCGTTAAATTAACTCCTGACTATATTCGTGTATAAAAAGGGGCATCAATTTGAGAGATAAAAATATAATTTTGCCTCTGTATAAATCAATGGTAAGGCCGCACCTTGAATATGCTGTGCAATTTTGGGCACCTATTCTAAAGAAGGATATCATAGCACTAGAAAGGGTGCAGAGGCGGGCTACAAAATTAATAAAAGGAATGGAGCACTATAGTTATGAAGAAAGGTTAACAAATTTAAATCTGTTTAGTTTAGAAAACCGGCACCTCAGAGGGGATATGATAGCATTATATAAATATATTCAGGCCAATACAAACCATTGTGTGGAAATCTGTTCATAAACAGGACTATGCATAGGACACATGGTCATGCGTTCAGTAAGGACAATAAGGATGTGGAATTCTCTGCCTGCCGCTAGTTTTATCGGAGTCTGTACAGACGGTTAAACTGCAACTGGATGGATACTTGGAAAAACATAATATTCAGGGATATAATCTTTAATTATGGGGAAACGGCTTATTGATCCAAGGAGAAATCTAACTGCCATTTTGGGAATTTTTTCCCTGGTTAGTGTAAAATTGGAAAGAGCCAAACTGTAAGTCTTCACAAGGTTTTCACACACTGTTGCTGGTATTTTGGACCATTCCTCCATTCAGATCTCCTCTAGAGCAGTGATGTTTTGGGGCTGTCGCTGGGCAACATGGACTGTAAGGCACCTACCTTTAAACAGCTCCCGGTCGTCCTCTTCTCACTCCCGGCAGAAACGCTGGCACCGCTCGTTGGAACATGAAGCAGCCGCTCGCGCGCGCGGCCACTTCATGAATACTTATGAGGCTGACCGCTGACTGGATTCCGCTGCGTCGCTATGGCGACGCAGGATGTGATCACGTCCCGGACATCGGGGAACGCTATTTAACCCCCTTCGTGACAAAGGCTGATTTTACTTTTTGTTCCCTTCGTGACAATGGCCGTTTTAACATTTCTGCGCTGCTCGTGTTTAGCTGTAATTTTCTTCTTTCCCGTTTACTGAACCCACACACATTAGATATTGTTTTTTTCAGGACAAGAAGGGCTTTCTTTAGATGACATTGTTTTGATTGTATCATATTATTTACTATTAAAAAAAGTATAAAATATGGTGAAAAATTTAGAAAAAAATGACTGTTTCTAACTTTTAGTTGAAAAATCTTTTACTCATCTATAAAAGGTAATAAAAAAAACCTGCTAAATAGATTCTACTATTTGTCCTGAGTTTAGAAATACCCAATGTTTTTATGTTTTTTTGCTTTTTTCTGCACGGTAGCAATAAGTACAGGTAGCATTTTGCTATTTCAAAGCCATTTTTTCCAAATCTGGCAATTCTTCCCCCCATGTGCCATTTCGGGTATCTTTGAAGCCGGCCAATGCAATTTACCCCATCAAATCATATATTTTTGAAAACTAGACAGCCCAGGGTATTCCAAATGCTGGTATTTTAACCCTTTCCAAGCACTTATTCTACCATCAGCCTTTGTCAAACTTTATGGTAGTAATTTTGTAATATGTGTTTAGCAACATCTCCTGAGTACAGCGATACCTCACATGAATGATTTTGCCTGGCTGTTTGGGGGCAAAAGGGCCACATTTGGGGCATGCACATTTTTCAATGTTGAACTTTGGCATTTGGGGATCCACTGCCCATGCCCTATTTGGTACATCTTTGAGCCGGGCCATTTCAGTGTGCCCAATAAAGCTATATATTTTTGAAAACTAGACACCCCAGGGTATTTCAAATGCTAGTATTTTAACTCTTTCCATGCACCATATCTACCACCAGTCTTTGTCAAACTTTGTGATAGTCATTTTTTTGCATTTGTTTTGTCACACACATTTTACTTCAGGTATGAATTAAAAAGTTCTCGTATATGTCACTATCACAAAACACCCCAATATGTGTTCAGCAACATCTCCTGAGCGCAGTGATACCCCACATGAATGATTTTGCCTGGCTGTTCGGGGGCAAAAGGGCCACATTTGGGGCATGCACATTTTTCAATGTTGAACTTTGCCATTTGGGGATCCACTGCCCATCCCCTATTTGGTACATCTTTGAGCCGGGCCATTTCAGTGTGTCCAACAAAACCATATATTTTTGAAAACTAGACACCACAGGGTATTTTAAATGCTGGTACTTTAACTCTTTGTATGCACACATTTTACCACCAGCATATTTTCAAAGTTTGCAGTAGTATTTTTGTGTGTGTATTTTTCCCCCACACACCTACTTTATGTATGAATTTACAGCTCCTGGTATATGTCACACGACACCCCAATATGTGTTCAGCAACATCTCCTGAGTACAGTGATACCCCACATGCATGGGTTTGTCATTTTTGGGGGGAACATTTGGTACGTGTGCATTTTTCTAATTGGAAATTAGATGTGTGGCCATCCTTCCCCCCCGTGTTAATTGGGACCTTGTTGAACCCGGCCAATTCAATTTACCCCATCAAATCATACATTTTTTTAAAGTAGACACCCCATGGGCATTTAATATGCCAGTATTTTAACTCTTTCCATGCGAGAATTGTTTTAAGCTAATATGCTAATTTTAGGACTTGCTCACAAAAATATATTTTTTATATATATATATTTATTTTTTGCCTTTTTTTAAATTTTTTTAACATTTTTTTTCAACTTGAAGGTTCCCCTGATAGTGACATCAGTGGGAAATTATTTTAACATTTTACTGTTTTTTTACTATTTTTTTTCTAATTATTATTAATTTTATTTTATTTTTAATTTATTTTTTCTAATCACACTGTGATTAGAAAGCTGAGCTCCATTGACTTGCATGGTTGAATGCAGTACCTATATTCAACCTGCAAGTGGAGCCAGAGTTCTCTAGAGGGTCTGGAGACCGTCTAGCGAACTTTTTAGACTTTATTGTTTTTCTTTATTGAATTTTCCCGGACCGCCGCCATCTTGCTGATGGCGAAGATCACCGGCAGCTGCCGCTGTGACCGCTCTCTGGAGTATATATACAAAGTATGGCGGATGTTGACGCCCCGGGGAGGGGTCAGAGATGGCCCCTTTGTGCCGATAATGGCGTTGCTGAATGCCTCGAGGTTAAGGCATTACAGCAACGCTGTTTCGGTGCAGAAAGCGAAAATAGATCACTTTCTGCACCTGTTTAATGACGTGCCGGTCCTGGCACGTCATTTGTCGTTATCGACTTGAATTTCCGTGACGTGCCCGGACCGGCAATTGTCATCAAGGGGTTAAACCTCTCTTACCGTGTCCTCAGTGCTCAGTTATACTGGTGCTTCCTGTATCTCGTGAGCCCCTCCAGTATTCCAAGTTGCTTTCTCGTTTATCCGGTATCCGACCCTGGTCTGCTTAACGGTTCTCGTGTACTTCTGGCATCCTGACTCTGGCTATCCTACGACTCTGTGTATCTCTGGCATCCTGACCCCGGCTCTCCCTATGACTTCGTGTACCTCTGGCATCCTGACCCTGGCTATCCATACCGACTACGTGTACCTCTGGCTTCCTGACCCCGGCTATCTCAACGGTTCCTGTGTATCTCTGGCATCCCGACCCTGGTCTACTAAACGGCTTCCTTCTGACCACCCTTGCTTACAGTTACACTGCCAAGCGCCCTGTTAACCTCACCAGGCCCCTTGTGCGTGTTCTGTTCTGAGCAAGTGTGTTCCACTCCTGCATTCCGGATTCCTCCTGGTAAGACGAACCTCACACGGACTTTCAACTCCCTCCAAAGGTTTTCTATGGGGTTGAGATCTGGAGACTGGCTAGGCCACTCTAGGACCTTGAAATGCTTCTTACGAAGCCACTCCTTCGTTGCCCGGGTGGTGTGTTTGGGATCATTGTCATGCTAAAAGACCCAGCCACGTTTCATCTTCAATGCCCTTGCTGATGGAAGGAGGTTTTCACTCAAAATCTCACGATACATGGCCCCATTCATTCTTTCCTTTACACGGATCAGTCGTCCTGGTCCCTTTGCAGAAAAACAGCCCCAAAGCATAATGTTTCCACCCCCATGCTTCACCATAGGTATGGTGTTCTTTGGATGCAACTCAGCATTCTTTCTCCTCCAAACACAACGAGTTGAGTTTCTACCAAAAAGTTCTACCTTAGTTTCATCTGACCATATGACATTCGCCCAATCCTCTTCTGGATCATCCAAATGCTCTCTAGACGGGCCCGTCCGGACATGTACTGGCTTAAGCAGGGGGACACGTCTGGCACTGCGTGATTTGAGTCCCTGGCGGCGTAGTGTGTTACTAATGGTAGCCTTTGTTACATTGGTCCCAGCTCTCTGCAGGTCATTCACTAGGTCCCCCCGTGTGGTTCTGGGATTTTTGCTCACCGTTCTTGTGATCATTTTGACACCACGGGGTAAGATCTTGCGTGGAGCCCCAGATCGAGGGAGATTATCAGTGGTCCTGTATGTCTTCCATTTTCGAATAATTGCTCCCACAGTTGATTTCTTCACACCAAGCTGCATGCCTATTGCAGATTCAGTCTTCCCAGCCTGGTGCAGGTCTACAATTTTGTTTCTGGTGTCCTTTGACAGCTCTTTTGTCTTGGCCATAGTGGGGTTTGGAGTGTGACCGTTTGAGGTTGTGGACAGGTGTCTTTTATACTGATAACAAGCTCAAACAGGTGCCATTAATACAGGTAACGAGAGGAGGACAGAGGAGACTCTTAAAGAAGATGTTGCAGGTCTGTGAGAGCCAGATATCTTGCTTGTTTGTAGGTGACCAAATACTTATTTTACCGAGGAATTTACCAATGGATTTATTAGAAATCCTACAATGTGATTTCCTGTATTCTTTCCCCCCATTCTGTCTCTCATAGTTGAAGTGTACCTATGGTGAAAAGTACAGGCCTCTCATCTTTTTAAGTGGGAGAACTTGCACAATTGGTGGCTGACTAAATACTTTTTTGCCCCACTGTACATACGGGTTTGCCCCCCCTCAACTGAAATTTGGATTTTTTTTAATGGATTTTACAAACCACAGAAAAGAGACAAAAGGGTCCGCCGGGGCGTGTTTAAGTAGAACTCTACCAAGGAAATGACATCAGGAGGGGCCAGATACTTGCCATTTATCCTAATCCCTTTTATCTGGGTGAAAATTCCAACGTGTAAAGGCTGGAAAAACTGCCTAAGGTCAAAAAAGCAGCTTCCACCGGAAAAAACTCCAGAAAAAACGCCAAAACGCAGGAGAATGCAGCGGTAGTTTTCTTGGCATTTTTCCTGGCGTTTTTCATCAAGAAAATAACGCAGGACAAAAACCCAAGTGGAAACCTAGCCTAAGACTGATTCTAAATCATAAAAAATGGGGTGTGGCTTGGTGCCAGAGATGAGCCTGTGATGAGGGAGCCATGAGTAACAGCTAGCAATATTTGTATTCAAGGATACTACTTTCTGTTGCTCTTTAATTGTTCTCTTTTGCTTTCTGGCTGACGTAGGTGTTTCCCTGTAGTAATAAAAGTGTTACAGTCAGCAAGTGTTTCACCTCAACATTGGTTCTGTGTGATGATTAGGATGGGCTGCTATAATCGCTTACTGTCCTTATCAGGACAGTACCAGCGCTGCATCAGCTAAATTTTGGTCAGCCACAGCGCCAGCATGGCTTCATCCCGGCGAAGTCTTGTTTCATCCTATCAGTCTAACACTGAGAGGGTTAATTGCGTTAGTCTCGCGAAGGAAGTTGGGGTACAGGACCTCCAGTCACAGTGATAATGGAAATAATGGTGGGGAGGAATATGATAAGGGGGGGTATGAATATGGTGGTTGAGGGATAATTATTGTGGTGGGGGTTTGGAATTAATTAAGATGGGAGTATGATGATGGCCAGGAGCTACTCTACACTACCACATAAATACAGGTACTCTAATATTATAAACATTCATACATGTACCTATACCCATAGATTTACACACAACTCTAACATCAAACACTTACGCATACACACATAGCCCATGCACCATGCACTTACACATATATACATACATACACACACGCACACTGACACCATAAACTTAACCCCTTCAATCCCCTATGGCCATACCGGGACGTCCAAAAAACGCCTCTTAAGAAACCCCTATGGACGTACTGGCACGTTCAGCAATTCTTGCTTGACAGCCTGCACTCCCCACTGACAGCAGAAGCCGGCATCGCCGTCTTCCTGCTGTCCGATCTGATGTAACAGCTTCCGGCATGAAAGCCGGAAAGCTATTACATTTCAAACTGCCCAATCGCGCGATCGGTCATTCCCTTCCGGTAGCGTCACTGCTGACGTAACCCGGAAGTTCATCGGAGGACAGGATATCCCCTGCAGGGGATATCCTGTCCTCCGATGAGGCACAGACACTGCAATTTCTATGCACGTCTGTGAGGACATGCATAGAGATCACAGTGTGATTGGTGCAGGGGGATCGCGGGGAGTGAGAAACTATGTCTCTCACCCCTCCCCCTCCTGTCCTGAAACAGAGAAGCAGAAAAAAACAAAAAACGGTTAGTCATTTAAAAAATAAATAAATCAAACATTAAAATAATAATATAAATAATAAAAATAATAATAATGTGAGCTAAGTGATGTCATTGTGACATCACTGGCATGTTCAGGAAGTCCCTAAGAGGACCTCTAACCATTTTTGTGTAAAAAAAATATATATACAAAATACAAAAAAAATTATTATAATAAAATAAAAAAATATGTAAAAAAATAATCAAACATTTTTAAAAAACCTTATATCCCATTGCCCTAGCATAACATCTAGCCAGTATAACCCTCCTGCCCCCGTTCACAACCTCCAAACCCGTTAAGCAATAGGCATAAAAATTATACAAAAAATGTACACCTTATAGTATGCTCCCTGGTGCTGGGAAAGTATGGATAATCTATATAAATTAGGTATTTCTGAAATCAGGACACCTGAATTGATAAGCTTGGAGGGGATTTTCCATCACTTTACCTACTTTTGTGAGGTTTCAGAGGGAAAATTTTAAAAATATTAGGTTTTTTTTCTAATTGTAATTGTAGTAATTTTTACTAAATTTCTCATTCTAAATTTTCAGCTAATCATCCAACTATGATATCAAAAGAAAGCTTTATCTCTCCTTGAAAAAACAATATATAGTTTACATGGGTACACTATTCACAGGAAAGGAGAATAATCGCTAAACCGACATACCGCAAAAACGGCAAAATTGCTCTGGGACTTGAGGTACCAAAAACCCCTGGGATTGAAGGGGTTAAACATGAGTACACAAGCATTCATACAACCACTCTAACAATATACAATTGCACATATATACATACACACATACAGGGCCGGCCCGACAATGGAGCCGAGTGGGGCAACCGCTCCAGGCGGCACTTTGCCGCCCCAAGCTTTTTTTTTTTTAAAGCGAAAGAGAGAGAAAGGGGCGCCGAGTGGTTTTCGCTTACCAAGCTGTCAGTACCCGCTCGGCGCCCCTCTCTCTCTCATCTGCGGCGAGTCTTCCTGTTCGGTCTCGGTGCCGGCTTGTAATGCTGAGTGCCGGAAGCCGGCACCGAGACCGAACAGGGAGACTCGCCGCAGGACTGCTGAAAGGCAAGTACAAGGGGGGGGCGGCGGGGGGGGGAGAGGAAGGGTAGATAGGGGGGGGGCGGCATTTTAAAATTCCCCCTAGGCGGCATTTTGCCTTGGGCCGGCACTGCACACATAGCCATGTAGTGTGAATTTGTGTGAGAACTACTGCTGTAGTATATGTAGAAGACATGTTTATGCACACTATTATGCGACATGATTTAGGATCAATATATAAATAAAAAGTGCTGTGCAAAATACTAGACACAAATAAAAAAAATTACAATACCTATAATAACCAATAATATACTTAAGTGAAATTACATATCATAAGTACAACTGCTATATCATAATACAATGTAATATATCTCTTTGTTTTTTGTGGGTACAGCTTAAGTAGACTAAAACCTAGCTGTTAATTGGAAAACAGTTGGTATAATTCACGCTGTTTCTTCCTTGAAAACAGCAACAATGGGTCATACATTGACCAATAATACAGTTGTGTGAAAAATAAATACACCCTCTTTGAATTCTATGGTTTTATTTTATTTTTTTTAAATAATTCTTTATTAAATCTTTTAAGAAAAGCAATTTTTTAACGAACAGCCAACACACGTGTAAGTAAAATTAACTTACATTATACATACATAATACGAGACTTATAATACATATAACATATATAACATATATGACAAAGCTCTATGATAGATGATCCTAATGAAACCCTATATCTTTAAAGGGGGAATTATGTCTCTTGGCTAAGTAGAAAGGTTGAACTCTGTCAAGGTTCGGCTGAAGAGATGAAGAAAAAGAGAAGAAAAGGAAAGATGTCTTAAGAATCAACTAAGAGGCATTGGTTCCAACTAGACCAGATCTTATTATAAGAAGCTAGGTTATTTTGAAAGAAATATCTCTCTGAAGTGGCCTGAATTTTAATTTGATTAAAGATTTCATCCCGTGATGGAGTATTCTGAGTTTTCCAGCGTCGGGCTATACAAATTTTACAAGCCAGTAGTATATTAATAAGTAATATATTATTAAATTTAGATGTTTGTGGTAAATCTAAGTGAAACATAAAAATCTGAGGTGACAAACAGATTCTAATACCTGTACTTGTTAAACATAAAGAACAAACTGTTTCTTTAATAAGATCAAGATTTTGTCATTCCCACCATATATGAAGATGAGTTCCCGTTACTTGATTACACCTCCAGCAAAGACCATTATTTGTGTTAAACATCTTACTAAGACTATGTGGAACCAGGTACCAATGATGTAATAATTTAAAATATTGCTCATGCAAATTTAAGCAATGAACTGCTTTTCTAGTGTGATTCCAGGCTTTGTACCAATTCTGAAGCTGGAACTCAATCTTAAGGTCTCTTTCCCATGATAAAATTGTCTTAGATTTTCCATGAGGTAAGAGGTTGACCAGTTGTTTTGATACCTTCGAAATCTTATTTGATTGAGGGGGTTCTAATAAAAGCTCATCCAGTTTGTCACATTTCCTTAATGGAGTTATAGATAAAAATTGTTTAATACGTAAATATGAGAAAAGTTCTTTATTTGGTAAGTTATATCTAATTTGAAGATCTACAAATGGAATCACTGTCTGTCCTTCTATAATATCTGCGATGTCTGATATCCTACTTTGTTTCCACCTCTGTTTAGATCTCTGATATTCATATTCAAGATTCCTATGGGGGATAATTCAGATATGGCAGTTGATAAACCATAATTTTCTCAAACTTTAGATACTACCTTTAGGATATCTTTCAAACCATATTAAATTGAATGGATCTATATTATTATTTATACTTTTCTCAATACTGTACCAACCTAAGTTATGTTTATTTGTTTGTCTCCATGCCATCGCATGGGAAATATGAGAGACTTTGTAAAGTCTATATAAGTCTGGATAACCTATCCCCTCCTGAGAGATGCCCCTCTTCAAGATATTTTTCGAGATCCTATGTTTCTTTGTTGACCATACAAATATTGAAAATAATTTATCAAAATCTTTCAATGTTTTCTTAGGAACAGCATACGGTATCATTCTAAACAAATATAAAATTTTTGGTAATAGCTAGGCTTTAAGTATGTTTATCCGACCTAACCAGGATAACTCTATTTTTTTCCATCTAGAGGTTAAGAGTTTCATTTCTTCTAGTAGAGCACTTAAATGTAAAGAAATTGTTTCTGATAAGTTTTTACTAATTTTGATGCCCAAATATTCAATTGTATTCTGAATTTTAATTGCATTAACTCCCTCTGTAAGAGATCTTTGTTGGTTTTCATTCAGATTTAATGTTATTACTTGTGTCTTTGAAAGGTTTATTTTGTAATTAGAAAAACATGAATATTCCCTTATTGCTTCCAAAGTGGAAAAATATAAGTATTCTGGAGAGGATAATGTTAGAAGTACGTTGTCTGCATATAATGTAATTGTATGTTCCTGAGAACCTATTTTTATCCCGGGGATCTCATTTGACATTCTTATAGACATTGCTAGAGGCTCCATAACCAATGCATATATCAGTGGAGCTAATGGGCAACCCTGGCATGTACCATTTTGGATTTTAAAAATTTTCGATTCAAATGCTGTTCCCTTAATTCTGGCAGTAGGGGAAGAGTATAATGCCATAATAGATATAAATCTTTCATTTAATCCAAATGCATAGAAAGTTGCTTCCATAAATTTCCAGTTAACTCTATCAAAAGCCTTTTCAGCATCTAATGCTAAAAAGGCTGAAGGAATTTTCTTTCTGTGGATTTCTTCTAAAATATTGAAAAGTCTGCGGGTATTATCCTCCCCTGATCTTCCAGATATAAAACCTGTTTGATCAGGATGGATAAGATCTGGAATTATCTTTTTAAGTCTTTGAGCTAATATTTTAGAGAAAATTTTTACGTCCACATTTATAAGAGAAATCGGCCTATAATTGGTCACTAATGTCGTATCTTTCCCCAGTTTCGGTATTAGCGTTATCGATGCTTCCAGCATTTCAGTGTATGGTTTTATACATGCCTGAGGTTTCGGAGCAGTTGGCGTACATCCAAATTCTACGAGATACGTTACCACCTGTATTCAGCCGTCACTGCCTTCCCCATTTAGGACAATTCTATTACAGTTTACATTGCTGTTGATTTTATATATCAAATTTTTTCTATATTGAATTCTAAATTTGATTAAAAGTTTTCAAATGGATTGAAGAGGATCTGAGTCTTCCTGAAACACTTCTATACGCAACTCCAAGTTTATAAGAGGAGTTGAATCATGTATTTATTTTTTATTCATTTGTTGACAGTATTGCACTATATATTTTTTTCTTTTATTTCATATGGCTGTTTTTCATATGTGAGACATTGATCTCTATAAGTAGGTTTTTTCATTTTGAATCGACCATTAACTCCTCTGTATATGAAAATTATTCTAGAGTCATATTTGAGGCCATCTGTTCGGCAGCTAAAGCTTAGCCGAAATTGGGTCATGCAACAGGGCAATGATCCCAACCAGCAAATCTACAAAAGAATGGCCGAAAAAGAAAAGAATCGAGGTGTTGCCATGACCCAGTCAAAGTTCAGACCTCAATACTGTGAAATACTGTGACCTCCCTGTGTATGACCTGGACCGTCTGACTACCCGCTTTGGATTTGACCTGTTCTCTGGCTGACTACCCGTCCTGTGATTGACCCCTGGCTCGTCTGACTCTGCGTTTGATTTTGCCGTCTGCCATTCCCCTGCACTTTTGTGACTCCTCATTTAGCGAATTGTGCCCTGATTATCTCCGTCATCCCTATTTCGTGTGGATCTCCCCAGCTATACCCAGAGACTATATACCTTACTACATCTACCTACTCCGGGGACTCCTCACTGTTGGGAGCATCGAATACCTGGGGGTGCTTCTAGGTACATTCCTCCAGGAGAAGAACTTCTGCGGTGAGTGCTTCGGTTTACGGTGACATTACACCAGGGTCATGGATCCCTCTGAGTATGGCAAGGCTCTCTCAGCCCAGGGACAGATGATTCAAGCTCATGAAGCCCGCTTCACTAGCCTGGAGGATAAGATGGATCAACTATCCCATGTTATGCAAATTTTGTTATCCCGGTCTGACCCTAATCCTACTGCTGCTTCCTCCACGTCAGCTGCTCAACCTTCGGTTTCAAGTCCTCCTGTGTCTGCTGAGTCTTCTTCCTCCATGAAATTACCTCCTCCGAACCGCTATGCAGGGGATCCAATATCTGGCTGTGGCTTGAACCAGTGCTCTATCCAGTTTGAGTTCTCTCCTCACATGTTTTCCTCCGAAAAGGCCAAAGTAGGTTACATTATCTCCCTTCTGTCTGGTAAAGCCTTGGCGTGGGCCTCTACGTTATGGGAAAGGAATTCCCCACTCTCCTAAATTGCACGGCCTTCATCTCCACCTTTCATTTTTCTGCTCCTCTAATATCTGACGACCAATCCCTTATTTCAGTCTCTGTGGGATGGAGAGGCAACCAGATTTGTGCTACTGCTATGATTGACTCTGGGGCCACAGGATCGTTCATCGACGCCGGGTTTGTAAAGCAATACCATATTCCCTGTGCCTCTCTTATATCACCCATTGCCATCTCCGCCATTGAGGATTCCCGTTACACCCAGCCACTGTCACTAGGCCGCTCTTACTGCACATAGGGCTACTTCACCAAGAGACTATTTCCCTTATGGTCATCTTGTCACCCAAGTGCCCCATCATGCTGAGGCTCCCGTGGTTACAATTACACAACCCATCCATTCACTGGAGACGTAAAGATATCACAGCCTGGGGATTCCACTGCCAAAAGAATTGCCTCTTGAAGCCTTTCCGCACCAAGCCTAATCTAGCCTCTGTTTCTGTTACTCCGTTGCCCACTTGCTGTCTGGGCTACACAGATGCCTTTGATAAAAAGAACGCAGAGGTTCTTTCTCCCCATCGTCCATATGACTGCCACATCTAATTATTCCCTGGTACCATGCCCCCAGGGGAAGAACGTACCCGTTATCCCTTCCAGAATCCAAGGATGACTTAATAATATTACTATCAAAAACAAGTATCCTCTCTCTCTCATTCCACAATTATTTGACTGCTTGAGAGACTCTGTAATATTTACCAAACTGGACCTGAGAGGAGCATATAACCTGATTCGCATTAGGGAGGGGGATGAATGGAAGACTGCCTTCAATACATGCATGGGACATTACCAGTATGCAGTAATGCCTTTTGGACTATGTAACACTCCCGCAGTTTCCCAAAAAATTATAAATGACATTTTTCAGACATTGCACTTCAATTTGGTATCGTCTATCTTGACGACATCTTAATTCATTTGCCTGATCTCGAAACTCATCAGACGCATATAGTCCTTCAGCGTCTTCGGCAGAATAATCTATATGCCAAACTCGAGAAACGTCAGTTTGAAGTTCCACCCATCTTGTTTCTGGGATATATTATTTCCGCTTCAGGGTTCGAGATGGATCCAGAAAAACTGTCAGCCATTGCAGAATGGCCCCAACCGGCGGCCTTAAAACCACTACGTTTTCTGGGTTTTGCAAATTATTAACGAAAATTCATTAAATTTTTTCCAAGATAGTCGCCCCCCTCACCTCTCTTACCAAGAAAGGGGCCAATTGTAAAGATTGGTCCGAAGAAGCCAAGCAGACATTTTCGCTCCTGAAACAGGCATTTTCTTCCGCTCCTGTGTTGGTACACCCTGACGTCACTAAGCCCTTTATTATCGAGGTTGATGCCTCTGAGATCGGGGTTGGGGCTGTGCTTTCCCAACGCAAGGAATTTCAAAGTCGTCGGCATCCATGTGCCTATTTTTCCAGAAAATTTTCCTCTACTGAAGCTAATTATGACGTTGGTAATCGAGAATTGCTTAGAATAGTTTGGGCTCTTCAAGAATGGCGACTATCCCATGTTGTGGAAATCAAACGTTGTGCTGACCACCAGACTTCTTTGAATGTATAAAAGTTTATTCCGGATACAAGCAGCTGCAGGGAGATCTGCACAAAAGCAGGCAAATCTAACAGCTTTACATTTTCACACACTATATATACATTGAAAACAAAAGAAATAAGTAAACTCCTACAAAAGGGCTGGCACACTTGTAATATCTCTGGGTTTACCATAAAAGGCAAAAGCCTAACCTACATATCATTAATATGTATGATATGGGTGGGGTTTCAGTTAATTAAAGCAGACATCCTGTGCCCGGAAGTTGACCCTGAGCCCACACTTATGGTCCAGTTTCTCACCAGCTGTGTAATTTGACCTATGCCCTCAACCATAAATATCCTGTTCCTAAACAGAACAATACTACCTCCCAGTGCATCAGACTCTTATCACCAAATAGCAGAAACAGTTAACCTCTTCCTACCCACTCTCCACATCCTAAGATTCCACAGTCCCCCCTTTCATGCTTTAAAGATTCCATGAAGCATGACTCTTAGGCATTCACCCATTGTGTTTAATACATTTGTGGGCAGCCAAATCTTGGTCACCGTCATACACAGATAATAAACGTGTTTTGTAATTTCTTGAGTATTCTTGGTTTTGATATTAGAATCTCCATTAGCACTAGGGGGACATTCATGAATGGTCTTACCAATTAGAACAGGATAATGGGCAATAGACGAGGTAGCAGAATTCCAACATTTAAGGAGTAAAAGTTTCAACACTGTTATGGAGGCAAATATGGTTGTGAGGAACAAAGCCCCTATAATCAAACCATACGCCCCAAACCAACTACTTATTCCCCAATCCCCAGAAGAAATTTTCAGGGAACTTTGCATTTCAAGTACTTCTTTCCTAATCTCACTAACCGCTGGAGTAACATTTTTAGAGACGACTGGAACATAAGTGCAACATTCAGAGCCCACTAGTGAGCATAATAGCTAAAATGAAATGAAGAGCTATATGATTCTGTATGGCACCCAATCGTAGTGCTAGCATTTCTGCTGTAATACTTGTGAGAGCGTTTTCTGTTTAATTGGCCACCATTTCTAACATGATGGTTAAAGCTCTGATTCTTCCCCAATTATCTTAGACCCTAGTGGAAGGAATTCTCAGCTACCCAAAATTTCTGAAAACGTGGGTTCGTCTTTATGGTGCCTTTTAGTTCTATGAACCCCAAATACAACTATTGCTCTTTCTTTAGTATGTCTTATTGTAGGGAATATGTAGGTCACATAACATGATCCTTGACAATTCTCAGGTAATCTAGTAAATGCATAATTTCCACACCTAATAAAACCCATTTAATGTCACATAAATATGTGCTTTACCCAACATCTTCTTCCCATGCAATATTAACAAGATGTACAATGACACCTGATTCCTGCAATTACTTGTGACACTTACTAGTTCCTACAAAAATACCTCCCTCAATATTTGTACGTTCTAAACACAAATCCCCAATGGTCTGAACTACTGTTATTCTTCCTCATTTCTCTTTGAAGAATTATAACACTGACCATACTCAATTTATGACATCAGAAAGGGAGGATAAAGAGTTTTAGGGAGACCTGGGAGTAAAACTTGAGTCTTATTTCTAAATCCTACCATTTCATCAATACAATACAATGCAATATAATGGGTCGGGTATAAAAAGGAACAACCCTGTCTGAACTATGAGGCATATGAATATAATCATAATACAGAGAATCTTGTACATTCTCAACGTAACTATTGGCAAGAGCAATATAAGAGTTCCGTTCACAACACTGAAAAAGAATAACAAAGGATAGAAAAACAAATATTTGTAAAATTAGACTTTTTATTTTTTTTTTTTTTAAACTTCCTGCTTTCTCTGTGTTAAAATACATGTTAATTATGCAATCTACTTAAGCAACATAAAATAAAACAAAACAAGTATCTGAAATATAAAATTACTAGGAGAATTTCAGTCTTTTAAATCTTTTGGGGGAGGAGCAAGCTTGCAATGGGAGATATGGATCCAAGAAACAAACAAATCTGTGTTGTACATAATACTTGATAAGCTCCTTTCCAGTGCGGTTCCTTTGGAAACTGTTAATAAGGACCAAGTCTCTAGATTGGATATGGTGCACATTTTTCTTCATATATTGTTGGCTGTACAGCTTTGACCTGTAGATGTCGAGACTCCAATGCTTAAATTAGTGGCATATCCACATTTATAAATTGTCCTCTTGTATGATTTTGATAGCAAATAAGAACCTTTCGGCCCATCCACTGTCCATTTTCCCAATATAAGGCTCATATCCCAATCAGCCCACGGTCCCGTCCTAGACTCAAGAGCCACATGCCCATGTCCTGTATTTTACATTTCCTTACTGTACCAGCATTTACCACTTCCACTGGTAGGCGGCTCCATACATCTACCACATAACTCCGTAAAGAAAAACCTCCTTACATTACATCTAAATACACATTGCATTGACATACTTATTACATAGACTGAAAGTACAAATATACTTAGAGAATACAAGCACAAGATTTTTGTAATTATTTTCATTTAAGTGTGAAAAAGAAAGTACTTAGAAATTTTAATTCCATGGGATAGAATCTAGAAAGATGTGAACCTGTGTCTGTGGATTTAGAAGCCACAAAGATTTCCTTATAAATTTATAACCTAAATGAATCCCCTAGGTATTAGTCAAGTCATGACTTTATGTGAACATTCTTGTTACAAAGTAACCAGTCACCAGGCGTTCAACTTTCTTTCTGATCTGAGTTCTGGTGGCTTGAAAACCCTGTTGAGATATAACTCAAATCATAATGGTTAGTTTATCAATATTATAATACAATCTGACATTGCACGTACATAAATATACTTGACATATGGATGTCGTTGTGTCCTAAACTGATATTTCCTAATGAACACAATTATAATCTCACATAAATTTAATACTAAAAATATTCCTGATAGAAATACAGTTAGGGAACTATTCCAATGAAGGGATATGGGTGTATTCTATTATATATTTTCCAAATCCAATCTGCTTAATCCATTTTACACGCATTATAACAATATCCATGTTCCTATCCCACATTCATTCACACTTCATTCGTATCACACACACACTGGTAAAGCAGATTGGAGTAGAAACAACTTTCACGATAGCAGTTATCTTATGCGCATTGTATTCACTAGTGTTAGTACTACCATACAACTTTGCTTACTGCAAACTCTTAAGTCGAATTATTATTATTTTTTTTTTTATTATTTTTTTTAGAGTTTACCTCAGTTTTCCCAGCTGGCCAGGCTAAGGCAACTGTCAGGCATGCTGTACATACTTAAAAACATTACTCCAGGGAATTTTCAAAACGTAATCCCCAAAATACAAAAAGAAAAACTAATATCAAGTTACAATTATATTATTTTGCCTATTTTGTTTAAATATGCATTTCCTGTACATCACTTTAATAATAATCAAATAATTAGGCTGTTATTTGCTAGTATAATTGTGCATGGGCGTTATGGTGGAGCAAAGCTACAGTCTCTTTCAATGTTCCTTTATGCACAGAATAGGCAAGTTTGACACTTACATAAACCACATTTACAATAACTACAAATTTCTTATCCACTTCCTAGAATGTTCAAATTAATATCTGACAATTCTAGAACAATCAAACAATTCTATTTCTTTACCCAATGATAACATCATACCAGTTACAAATCATTCATAGAACCACCACCAATAGCAGCCCATCCCATTACATCCTTTTACTTTCATAACAGTACAACTTACAAACACTCGTAATAGTTTTGTGCACATCTTAGAAAGGAAAATATATACATACATACACTCTTTACTTCTATTGCATTCTTATTCACACACATACAAGGGTGACGTCATTTCTTCAGTTTTCTGCGCCTTTATTTTTAGAGAGGCATGCCAGTAATTCTAAACATTTTTCTTTAATAATTTTTCTTAGACTTTTGCATTATGTGCCAATTTCATATTACATTTAATCAAAGGTACCTTCTCAGGGAATTGCCCAATTTTCTCCAATAAATAATTTTATATACCTCACGTGAATTCCTGGTAATTAAATACCAAACCGGGGTTCCCTTTTCTTGGGACCACCACTTCCTTGGAACTAATTTTGCACAATCATACACCAAGAACTTATTTTCCCTGGACCAGATACAATTAGACACAATTATCTACTTGCGCTTGCTCTGAGTCCACTACATCAACGTCACCACGGCCAGTCTCCTCCCTTAAAGGTATTTATATTAATACCCGGGACCTTCTATCAATTATAACCTGACCGTCCTTCAACCGTCCTCAGGGGTCTCATGTGTACCACTTCATTCAGCCCTCAATTTAACACGCAACTGGGTTTTCCTCAGACCACCCTTGCAATCAAGATACCCTGGTCAACACCCGAAAGGCTAGCAGGGGTCTTGGGGCGGCTGCAGTCTGATTATTACCCAGTCCCGACCCACCTGGGTCTAAGTCACACAGCACTCACACAAGTTCCAATATCCCTGACCTAGGTCACCTTATACAATCTTAATATTAACGTTTATACATTCAAAGTAAAAAGATCCCGTCACCAGGAATATCTTACCCTCCAAGGGAACAATACCACTCGCAGGAGACACAAACAATAGACATTTCAAAAGGTGTCTTACCTCTTAATAGCGCGCTGGGTTTGTGTGTCCTGGAGAGAGTCCCAAGGAAAGGTTCGATCAGGTTTCCTGGATGTTGGGATCCTGCCGACTACGCCAAAAACTGTTGTGGAAATCAAACGTTGTGCTGACCACCAGACTTCTTTGAATGTATAAAAGTTTATTCCGGATACAAGCAGCTGCAGGGAGATCTGCACAAAAGCAGGCAAATCTAACAGCTTTACATTTTCACACACTATATATACATTGAAAACAAAAGAAATAAGTAAACTCCTACAAAAGGGCTGGCACACTTGTAATATCTCTGGGTTTACCATAAAAGGCAAAAGCCTAACCTACATATCATTAATATGTATGATATGGGTGGGGTTTCAGTTAATTAAAGCAGACATCCTGTGCCCGGAAGTTGACCCTGAGCCCACACTTATGGTCCAGTTTCTCACCAGCTGTGTAATTTGACCTATGCCCTCAACCATAAATATCCTGTTCCTAAACAGAACAATACTACCTCCCAGTGCATCAGACTCTTATCACCAAATAGCAGAAACAGTTAACCTCTTCCTACCCACTCTCCACATCCTAAGATTCCACACCTATTACTATCCTCACCGATCACAAGAACCTAGAATATCTCAGCACAGCCAAACACCTAAACCCTAGACAAGCCCGATGGACGCTGTTCTTGTCTAGGTTTAATTTTATCATCTCCTACAGACCAGGATCCAAGAATATTAAGGCTATCTCTACCTCAGAGGAATTTCTCAGGTATTTCTACCTCAGAGGAAAATCCAGTTCCTGAACCTATTATACCTCCTGCTCGAATCATTTCTGCTGTAACTACTCAACCTGATTCTTCATTGACTAAACGCATCTTGAAGGCTCAGTCCCGTTCTCCTGTCCACAGTGCTTGGCCCATAGGTACACTATTTATACCTGAATCTGAAAGGCTCATTCGTCTCTCACCGCTGGACATCCCAATGCTCGGTGCACGGCAGACATCATCGCAAGGGAATTTTGGTGGCCTGAGGTTCAATCTGACTGTCATGATTTTGTACTACTGCCAAAGCTTCTCACTCCCGTCCTGCAGAATTGTTACAATCTCTGCCAGTTCCTGTTCATCCCTGGTCCCACATTGCCATGGATTTTATGGTGGCCATACCTGTCTCCGAAGGTTATACCGTTATTCTAGTCGTCGTTGATAGGTTTTCTAATATAGCATATTTTATCCCCTCTGCGGCCGAGTTGGTACCTATCTTTGTACGGGAAATCATTAGACTCCATGGTCTCCTGATACAGATTGTGTCAGACAGAGGAGTTCAGTCCATTGCCGTCTTCTGGAGAGCGTTCTGTAAAGCACTGGGGATCTCTGTAGCCCCCTTATCTGCTTACCATCCCCAAACTAATGGTTGCACCGAGAGAACCAATCAATCCCTGGAATAGATCCTTCACTGTTTTATTGGAGACCATCACTCTGACTGGGCCAGATTACTCCCGTAGGCAGAATTTGCGAGGAATAATGTCACGCATGAAGCCTCTAGAGTTTCCCCTTTTTTTTTTGTAACTACGGCTTTCACCCTACCACCTTGCCCTCTGCATTTCTGGAGACCCCTGTTCCCGCTGTTGACCAGTATTTACAACTACTACCTTCCATTTGGGACAAGGCGCGTCAATGTTTATCTAGAGCTTCTGAAACCTATAAACGCCAGGCCAATAGACATCGCCGGATAGGGCCATTTTACATGAAGGGAAATCGTGTCTGGCTTTCCACAAAAAACATCAAACTCAAAGTCGCTTCCTCCAAACTGGCTCCTTGTTTTATTGGTCCATTTCGTGTACTTCATAAGCAACTGGCTTAATTTTCCGAACTACAATTTCCTGCTAGTCTTCGTATTCCTAGAGTTTTTCATGTATCCCTACTGAAGCATCTTGTTTGTAATCGATATACCAGAAGTATCCCTCGTCCTCCTCCGGTTATTATCGATACTCACCTTGAATATGAGATCCAATCGATTCTGGATTCGCATAGATTTCGAAACACAGTTCAATATCTGGTACATTGGAAAGGTTACGGTCCAGAAGAAAGATCTTGGGTGTCAGTCAAGGACCTTCACACTCCTCGACTTTTAAATAATTTTCACAAGAAATTTCCTGACAAACCTGGCAATTTTCGGCTTTCAGCCGGCCCCCAAGAGGCGGGTAACGTCACCCGCTCCCGCAATCCCGCTGTTCCCCGTCGTCCTGCGTCCATCCCACTCCCGGTTCCCCACTACCCTTACCTCATGTCGGGGTCAGGAGGATGCGTCGGCTGGTTGCTCGGCCTGGCGATCGTGCTCCCCCTGCTGGGGACGCCTGTCGTCAGCGTTGGGGGCGTGACGGCTACCAGCGCCAAATTTAAAAATCCGGAAGTCCTGTTTCCTGTACCCTGGTGTGGTCTTTTGAAGTTTGTCCTGTTCTGAAGCGTTTTATGGTAAATCTGACCTTTGGCTTGTCCTGACTACTCTTTGATCCTTGATTTGGCTGTGTTCGTTCCTCCCTGTGTATGACCTGGACTGTCTGACTACCCGTTTTGGATTCAACCCGTTCTCTGGCTGACTACCTGTCCTGTGGTTAACCCCTGACCCTGTTTACGGTAGACGTGACAGCTGTGCATAAACGCCTACAAACCTCAATGAATTAGAGCAACATTTTAAAGAAGAGTAGGCCAAAGTTCCTCTGCAACGATGTGAGAGACTGATTAAGTCATATAGAAAAGATTGCTACAAGTTGTTGCTGCTAATGGTGATTCTATAAGCTATCACAAGGTATACTTAGTTTACTGTTATGGTCTTTCTGCTTACCACCAGAATTACTCAGCTAAAGGCTAATTAACAGCCTTTCAGAGTTACCACAGCTATTCTCCTTTGGACAGTCCATTATCCAGCTCACAGCCAGCCTCCTTCTGGCTACTTAATCAGCAAAGGTTCACTTCCTCCTTGCCCTTGTGTTGTTTCTAGCTGCAAGTGCATTATCCTGTGTTCCTGATTACCTGTGCGTGTCTGGCTTTCATAGACGTTCTCTCTGGCTTTTGATTCCTGGCTTGTTCCTGACTTTGCTGATCTCCATATTCCTGATCTTTTGGTATACACTTCTGGATCATGATTTGGCTTTGTTTGCTTGGCTATTACAATAAAAGGTGTTTTATACTTTACGTTTTGTGTCTGTCTGGTTCCTGGTCTCTACCACTTCTCCATTTTGGCGTAATATGTCACAGGTTGTATTTTCCTAATTTTCAGACCTGTTAAGGAACTGATGATTGTTATTACACCCTCCCTTACTCTCTCTAACGCTCTCTCATGCTCGCCACCTTCCTATGCCCTTTCTTCCAGATTGTTCTTGTTATTTTGTCATCTTTCTTCATCTGCTTCTCCCCCTGTCTTCTTTCTTTGTCTACTTCTCACCAGGCCTTCCGAAACACTTCCCGCAAAAGGATGGAGCCTCCGGGCACACCTTCTCCCATGACTGGGGGAATGGGAGAGAGGCTGGCTCCTCCCTTTTGTGGAAGAACTTAGAGAGGCCAGATTAAGAAGGCTGATTTGAAGAGAAAGAAGCATGTCTGCACCTCTCTTTCTTTGCAAATTAGCCTGTATTATTCTAACGTCGGAATATTTCTGCAAAAGGACAGAGCTCCGTTCTTACAATAGTGGATGTGCCTGCAGGCTCTGCAGAGACAGAGTGAATGAGAATGTGAGAGAGGGTGTGACAAGGTATACTTAGCCTTAAAGATTGAGTGAGGGTGAGTCACAAGCCCCTAGGCTTAGTCGTCTGTTCCCTCAAAATTAATGTCTAACACAATACTTGCAGTGCTTTTAGAGTCAAGGATGGATGCAATCCATTTGTGCAAACTTTTCTGTAAACTGAAATATTAGACAGAATGTGGTATCCCCTGATCAAATTGTGTGGCCTCGCACAGTTCCCTAAATCCGCAAATTTTGCTTTGAGATGAGCTCAGATAAGGTAAGTTGCTTATCAGCAAGTGTATTGTGTGACTCTACCACGGTGTGCATCTTGTGCTCGAGGTCACTTGTCCATTCGCCTGAAGCTCTCTGTAGGTCTACTTTGCCAATGTCCAAACGAATATGATTCTAATGTTTCCTCCCCAAACATGTCCACATGCAGTGAATATTTCTACTTACCAAGAGATTCTTTTCCCCTGCCGATCCCTGGTGACACTACGGATAGACTCCTCCTTCGTACCTGAGATAGTGCAGGACAAACATTTAAAATCCCCTCCAAGATGTCTTCAGTGAATAACAAAGACCACACAGGAAACAAATATAATGCAAAAAAAAAATTTATTCAAAGGAAGGGAGGAAACAAACATGTTACCAGGGATCAGCAAGGGAAAAAGGCTCTCGGTAAATAGAACTTACTGTTTCCTTGCCATCCCAGGTCACACTACGGATAGATATACCCAAGAAGAAGGGTGAGAAAAACCATTAAGAGGAAAAAACAGCCTCAAGGACCTTATGACCGAAAAGTGAGTCCTCCAGCGCCATCTTATCGAGTCTAATGCTGGGCAAAGGTATGGAGAGACCCCCAAGTAGCCGTCTTACAGATCTGTTCAGGAGAAATGAGACACTGTTCCGCCCAGGAAGTGGAGACTGCTCGAGTAGAGTGATCCCGGATCCAGTCTGTTTGCAAGAAACCAGACGTATGGCAGGATAAATAAATACCGGTAATAAGTCTTTTGGCAGGGAGCCCACTTGGAAGGGCACGAAAGGCAGGGAGCCCACTTGGAAGGGCACGAAAGGCAGGGAGCCCACTTGATAAAGACACAAAGCAGGTAACCAGGAACGGTACAGGTGCAGAGCCACAGCAGAATGGTCCACAGACTTCAATACAAAGGCCCTGACTGAAGTAGCCAGGATTAAATCCCGGAAACAAGGCGCAGCTGGATGTAATGATTAGGGCTCAACTCAGGTAATAAGGTACATCTGATCCTGGTAATTGAGTGCTCCAGAAGGCGGAGGGTGGCCACTAGTGGTAGCAGGTTACTATACCACATGTATGAAAAAGCCATGGTTCAGGCAGCGAAAAAGTAGACCCTGACAGTAAGGCACTAATGGCAGAAATCTGGACCTTGATAGTAGATGGTTGAAGACCAAGGTCAAACCCTTCCTGCAAAAACTCCAGAATCAATTCTGAGGAACAGGAGGAAGGAAGAGTCTCTGGAGCTGCACCAACTGGAAAACTTATTCCAGATCTTAATATACCTGAGGGAGGTAACCTTCTTCCTACTGCGAAGAAGAGTCTCTGTCACCAGAACAGAGAAACCCTGAGCCCTCAGGATTTTACGTTCAACCTCCAGGCCATCAGCTGGAAGATCTCTGGATTTGGGTGTAAAACTGGCCCTGATGAAGAAGGTCTCTCCAAGCAGGGAGCCTCAGGGGCCTCCTGTAATGGAAGTTGATCAAGTCTGTATACCCAGACGCGCCTCGTGCAGTCTGGAGCTATTAGGCATGCAGTCGTTCTTGATCTTCTGCAGAACCTTGGAGATCAGATAAAAAGGAGGAAAAATGTAGGCGAAATGGAAATTCCAGCTCCGGGTGAAGGCATCTACCTCATAAGGATGATCCTGAGGATTGAGGGAGAAGATGGGCGGAACTTGAGTATTGTCTCTGGAGGCCATCAGATCGATGTTGGGTAATCCCCACTGCAGGACAAGGAACCTGAAAGCTGCTGGATACAGAGCCCACTCGTCGGTCACAACAGGAGCTCTGCTCAGGAAATCCACATTGAGTGTTCAATGTTCCTCTGAGGTGGACTGCGGTCAGGGTAATCGAATGGGCCTCTGCCCAGAAGGAGATCCTGAGAGACTTACGCAGAAGACAGGTGCTCCTTGTACCTCCTTGCTTGTTGATATATGCTACTACTGCCTGGTTGTCGGAGCTTAGCAGTATGTTCTTGCCAAACAGCAGCCGTTCCCAACTGCAAGCAACTCCAGGCCGTTGAAAGGAAGGAGTTGTACAGCTGGAGACCAAAGACCTTGGAACAAATCTGTCTTGATATGTGGCTCCCCATCCTCTGATGCTTGTATTGGTGGTGAGGAGCTCCTTGGCTGATAAGGACCAACTTCTCCCTGCAGCTAGGGTTTCCCTTTGGAGCCACTAGGTGAGAGATGCTTTGACATGAGGAGGGAGACGCACGAGCCTGTCCAGAGTGAACTGGTTTCCATCTAAATGATGAAGGATAAAGTTCTGGAGAATTCTCATGTGGGCCAGGGCCCAAGGAACTGCATACCTTGTGGAGGCCATTCTTCCCAGCAAAGACATGGACGTCCGTATGGAGCTTCTGCGCGCAGAGAGAACACTGCGAACCAGCGAACAAATCCTGTTGATCTTGGAAGATGAAAGAAAGGCCTTCCCTGAGCGGGAATCCAGACATAGGCCCAGGAGTCTGCTGAGAGGGAATGGTGCTGGACTTGTCCCAATTCAGAATCCAGCCGAGCTCCTGCAAGGTGTTGATCACTCTGGTAAGGTGAGACCGTAGAACAGGAGCTGAACGGGCATAGATAAGCCAGTCGTCCAAGTAAGGGATAACCAAAATCCCTTGAAGTCTGAAATGAGCCGCCTGTACTGCCAGGAGTTTTGTGAAGACTCTGGGGGCCGCTGACAGACCAAACGGAAGGGCCTGAAACTGGAAATACTCGAACCCCGAGGAATGGAACGTGAAGATAAGCATCCTTGAGGTCTATAGAGACCATGAAGTCGCGGAGGCATAAGGTGTCTAGAGTGGATCTTATGGTTTCCATCTTGAACCGGACATACCAGAGGTGACTGTCAATAATCAGATGGAATCCTCCTGGCACTTTGGGGACCAGGAAGACAGGAGAATAAATCACCGACCTTGCTCCAAATGAGGGACGGGAACCAGAGCCTGTAGATCTGTAAACTGATCTATGTCAGACAGCAGGAAGGCCTGCTTCGCCCGGTCTTAAGGTAAGTGGGAAACCAAAAAACGCTTTGGAGGCCTGAGAAGAAATTGAAGCCGGTAGCCTTGAGATACAATGGTTCTCACCCAGGGGTCTTGAGTGAAGGCCCGCAGCCTTCTTTTGGAAGCAGGTCTTCGCTGTGGCATCCAGTGCTTGTCCCCTGTAGTCTTTTCCAAAAGGGGCTCCAGGTCTTTACCAAACAGAGTTTTACCCTTAAAGGGGATATTAAGCAGTCTCTTTTTAGAGGCATTATCCGCAGCCCATGTCTAGCCGCAACAGAGAGCGCAGAAGCCCTGGCCGTCATTCTGATGGTCTCCATGAGATGTTGTTCTTCTGGAGACCCTCATAACTGTGGTATGCACCAGTGAAGTAGCACAAAACTGGTCCTCATCAAAGGGGAATTAACACTTCTCTCTGGGTGATGCCATTCCTGCTTAATAATATAAGACACAGCAGGATGAACTGGGAAAGTGGCTGAATGCTTGGAGAAACTGGCAAAGAAACGGTCACTCTTCTGGGTAGCAGTCTCTTCTAGATGAATAGCAGACCTCACAGCAGAGATAAGGGTATCCATCTCCTCCACCGTGAAAAGAAAAGAACCGTCATCCCAGATTTCACCCTCTTCAGATGAAAACTCTTCCACCTCAGGATAATCAAATTCTGAGTCCGACAACTGGGGTCTTGCACTGCCGGGAGGTGAGGGCAGGAAGATGCAGGGACAGCTTGACGAAAGGCAAAGAAGGTAGACTGCATCTCCTCTTTGAGCCAGGCCAGAATCTCTCTTCCGCCACCCGCCTCAGAATCTGTAACTGATTTCAGACAACCGGTGCAAAGCTTCTTCCTGGAGTCTTGCAAGGCTTTGTGACACCCAGAGCACTGCATATGCTTGGTTTTCATCATGATATCTCAGGATGCAACATCACCCTAGAAAAAACAAACGGCAAACAGCAGGAACTGAAAGAGCAAAGTTACCTACTCACCCATTTGTTTAAATAGCTTGTAATCAGACTACAAGCCGCAACAGCAGTGAATTGGCGCCAACATTTTCAAAATTGGCTGAAAACAAGTCTTGAAACGCACTCTTAGAAGTGCTTAATGCTCCCGGCCGGAAGCCGGAGAACCGCCAAGAAACCACGCTGAGTCGTCCAAGCCTCCCTGAACTCCCGGAAGCAGCTGTGCTGCTCGAGAAGAGGAGCAGAGAGGATGCCGCCACTAAACTTAAGAGCGCTGGGCGGCACAGCACCAGCCATTCAGCTATGGTCCAAAAGGCATACCCCACGAAGGGGGCTTAGCCTGGGGAACCGGCTCCACCTAGAGCCGAAGAAAAATAACAAACGAGAGCCGAGTCCTCCCTAACCGATGTAGGGCAGGAAAATACACTGAGGATATCTGGTCAGGTAGAAGACCAGTTGCAGGGGATATCAGAGGCTTAGTTTGTACCCTACCATCATTACCAAAAGGAAGGTACAGACAGGCAAAATGAAATACACCCCAGGCTGAATAGTAATATGAGGTCTGTACTGGAGAAGCTGGCGAGTCTCCGTGTAGTGGAGACACGGCTGGAAGCCCTCAGACAGGGCACTGGACACACGGCAAGGACACTGGACACACGACAAGGACACTGGACACACAGCAGGGCACACAGCTGGGAGCCCTCATGCTGGGCACACGGCAGGGCAGACGTAGTCGGGAAGGCCGGGTCATTACAAGAAGGACAATATCAATAACGAATAAGAATCCAGGGGGGGAGTCAGAACAAGCCAGGTCAACGCAAGCAGTAGAAGAGCCAAAATCAGGAACCAAGGAACGAAGTCAGAAGTAAGCCATGTCACAACGGGTTAAGCCAAATTAGAACACTGCTAGAGAGAACAGGTATTTTATTATATATATATATATATATATATATATATATATATATATATATATATATATATATATACTTTAAAACAGGGTAAAAGATATAATGGAGCATTTAAAATGAATTAAAACATTTTACATAAAATTACAATAAATACAAAAACCCAGATGTTTGAGATGTTCAGTCCATTCCAAGTAAAATGTGCCACATATTAACGCACCAAAGTCTCTTCGCTTTCATTGAACCCATGCCTTTACAATCCTTTAAAAAGTGTGTGTACACTGATCTCTGGGGCACTTAGCAGTGGTACAATACATCTCCTGTGCTGAAATTGCCTAGTAGGCACTACCTGCCATGCAAGATCTCTCTGAGAAATTGGCTAGAAATTGGTGACATACATTCTGCCAAACTCTTCTGGGCTCTAAAAAAGAGAGTATTGTGCCACTTGCTCAGTTTTGTTCCTTTGAACTTTTTTGGATTTGCTAAATGACATTTAAAAGCACAGGAGAGTTAAGAGACAGCGAGTTAAAGTTATATTTCCTAAAAATATGACCAGCTGCATAGGGTAAAAAGGAAGCAAAGGTACATTCTTTATAAAAGTTTGTTTTTAAAACACATAGTAAAAAACTTTATATATAAAAAATGCTTCATGTCAAGCACCCTTACCACCATTCACATTTTGCATGCACGCTTTCTCTCTTTTTAGTTTCTCACTTCTGGAGTTCCAGAAAAACATAAAACAAACACAGATGTGCATAACTGGGGCAGGTTGGGAAATAAAAACAAGAAATTAATTTTTCTCAAAGATTTTTTATTCTGCTGTTTGTTTTAAACACCCAGTTTGTTTAATAAATTATTTTAAATAAGCGAAAAATGTACATTGCAGCCCTACCTCAATATAGTGTAGATATTAATATGTGGTGTGAAATGTAGCATTTGGTCTCAGCTGTCTCTTTCCCATATCTTTCATTCTCTCTGTGTTCAGAAATTCCACATTATTATGAGAAATCTATGCCTTACATTTTCTGTTACAAACAACCTCTAAAACGTAAAACAACTGATAGTAAGGAGCTACCTAAACAGACAAACTAGGAATGGCACATCTCCCTGTCACCGGAAAAGGTGTGAAACCTGTGCATACATACTGTTTAGACCACAGACATAGTACCAATACCACATACAAGCCTACACAATAAAGTTAATAGTACCCTCTCGTGCAAGTCATCTAATGTGGTGTACTTCATAATGTGTGATGTCCAGACCATGAAAGACAGATCATTTTATTTTAGAAAAATCAGCCTAAGATCTGAAACCCTAGTTTTAATGTAGCGCAGCCTTAGTTGCCAACCACTCCTCTATCGTGACATCAAAAATCAAGCCTCCATTTGTAAACACTAAATTTAGCACAGTCTCCATTTTTGTTAGCACCTCCACCGATTGCTTAACACACAATCCCTAAAAAATGTAGGTTCTCTAATCCTGGCTGACCTAGCTACTCAGTTTTTTTCCAGTTTACATGAGGTATACTAAGGTCCCCCATAATCATACCTGGGAACTTTTCGGTCCCGGCTACCCGGAGCCTTCCCTTGGGGGACACTGCTTGGACTGCACACTGACGTCAGCAGACGGTGCCGCTGATGTCGGTGGGCGGTCCCACTGACGTGGGGGGGGTCCCACTGATGTTGGGGGGCGGTCCCGCTGACGTTGGGGGCGTTCCTGCTGATGTCGGGGGAACACCCCCATGTAAAGGAAAAAAAAGGCGGGGAGGGGAGCGTGTCAGGACCCCGCTCCTGCAATCATTCGGGTCTTGGCCAAGAGAACCAGAGTAGCAGCGCTCACCCGGCAATCTCCGGGTCAAACCCTGAGAGTTCCCAGGTATGCCCATAATGACAACCTGACCTTTTATTGATATCTGATTTTTTTCCTTAACTAGTAGATGATTAAACTCCTCTGCCTGTCCTGGGGTGTATACATTACACCGATGTGCGCAACCATTTTATTTCCAGATCCTAAAGTTACCCTAAAATCGAGGCTGTTTCTAACCTTGCAAGATCTCCTACTAATCCAGAAAGGCTCCGTGCATATTATTATTTTGAAGCAGGAAATTATCTTTTTTTAAGGGGTTGAAAAAATAAGTTACAAACTAGTAGTTGTTGGTACCAAAAACGTATTAGCTCATTCTATAAATTTTACCATAATCATGGAAACATAGAATTTGATGACATATAAAAACCATTCGGCCCATCTAGTTTGCCCATTTTTACTGAGGTAAGACACATTTCTTAATCGGCCTTTGTTCTAGTCTTAGATTCAGGATGGCTTTATGCCTGTCCCATGTTTTCTCTTACTCTATTGGCCTCTACCACTTCTGGGAGGCTGTTCATTTATTTACAACACTGTCAGTAAAGTAAAACCTCCTTACAATAAATCTAAACATCTGACCCTCTAGTTTTAGACTATGACCTGTCTCCTCCTTTGAAGTAAACGTCCCTCTTATATTTTGACAAATCTCATTAAGTATTTTAATGTTTCTATAAAAAAAAAACTCATGAACTAGTTGAAAGTGTTAGGAAATCCCAGTATATAACACTAGCTTTAACCAAAAGGTTATATTTTCCACAGAGGATGTAAATGAAAAGACAGTTTTTTCTACCCTTGATGTTTTTTCAATACAAAGTCTTGCGTTGAGTTCCTGTCACATTCCCAGGAAGTGTACTGTCAGCATAGAGCAAGTTAAATATTTAGGCTTATTCTTTGGAAGAGGATTAGTGCAGGGCTCGACAAATCCCAGGCGCCAGGTCACCATGGCGACTGAGAATTTTGTGTTTGTCAGCCTGTTAAACCCCCCCAAAAATGCCTCATGTCACCACAATCGTGGTGATCACGGGGGCGCTGCTGCTGTCTGCCCAGGTGTCTGGGAAGACCAGCACAGCCACTCCGAGCCCACCCCCGAGCCTGTGATCACTCCCACGGAGTGATTCTGTAGGCTGAAAACGCGATTGCAGGAAAACCAGCAGCTTCAGGAAAGGGGGTTGAGTGTTATTTGGGTACCCACACAAGTGTGGGGACCTGACACAACATCCCCCTGCTGCCTACAGGAGTCATCAAAGAGACTCCTCCCTGCAGTGGCTGGTCTATAGACCAGCAATTGCGTCCAAGCTGCCAGAGGCAGCTTCAGGGGCAAGGGGAGAGGGTTTTTTGGTCTCCACATGCTGAATGGCACATTTACAATGTGATGTCATAAAAGTCATATCAGTTTAATTAAAATCTCTTGCTATTCTTGGTAATAAGAGAACATTATAATCGGGTATAATCAGCATACCTGGGGACTTTCTGGCTTCAACTACCCAGAATCCTCTTGCAAGATGCGGGTAGGAGGTCCCCCTGATGTCAGTGGGCATGCTATTGTTGGATGGGAAGGCGGTGTGCACTACTGCAACTTTCCCCATAGTGACACGGAGAAGCTGCGTTTCTATGATGTCCAGTTTAAAAAATATATATGGTTTGATGTGGTAAATTGAATTGGCTGGTTTCAAAGATGTCCCAAATAGGGCATTGGCGCAAAATGATCAGATGTCAAAATTGTACACCTCTCAAATGTGAGCTTTTAGCCCCTAAACAACCAAACAAACCTATTTATGGGTCGTATCACTGTTGAAAAATACATATCCAGGTGCTGCTTTGCAGTGACATATACCAAGAGGTGTGAATTCATACCTGAAGTACTATGTGTGTGAAAAAAACAACACAAAACCATTACTACCAAAAACTTTGACAATGGTCGGTGGCATAATTAGTGTGTGAAAAGTGTTAAATTACCAGCATGTGAAACACCCTGGGCCGGGTTCAAAGATGTCTGAAATAGGGCATGGGCACAGGATCACCAAATGTTAAAGTTTAACATTGAAATGTGGCCTTTTAGCCCCCTTTTAACCCAAGAAACCCATGCATGGGTGGTACACGTATAGGGGAGTTGTTTGACAGTGACATATACCAGGAGCTGTAAATTCATACGTGAAGTAGAATGTGTGTGAAAAAAAACACACAAAAAAATACCACCACAAACTTTGATAAAAGCTTGTAATATAACTCATATCAGGGGCACAGTGGCATATAGGGGGTATAAGGCATTTCAGGGGCACAGTGGCATATAGGGGGTAAAAGTCATATCAGGGGCTATTAGACATATCGGGGGGACAGTGGCGTATCAGGGAGGCAGAGTGGCATATAGGAGGTATAAGGCATATCTGGGGGGCAGAGTGGCAAGCCTGGGGTCAGATGTGCATAACTGGGGGGCAGGTTGGCAAAAAAATGAAATAAAAACAAGAAATGCATTCTTGTACCTTTTAAAATATAGCTTTTATTATTAAGTCAGTAAAATAAGGGAATTATGGAAATGCCATTGTAATAGAGATAAAAGGGTTAATGACACATTAATGTAAAGGTTAAGTTTTTTATTCTGATGTTTGTTTTTAACACCCAGTTTGTTTTTTATCCGATTAATCGAAAAAATCATCGACCAACTAATCGATTATGAAAATAATCATTAGTTGCAGCCTTAAGTAGAATTAGTGCATGAAAAGAGTTAATATATTAGCATTCAAAATACCCTGGGTAAATTGAATTGACCAGCTTTAAAGAGGTCCCAAGTTGAAAAACTGTGCATGTCCCAAATGTGGCCTTTTACTAGCTAAACAACCTGACAAACTCACGCATGGTTGGTATATTTTTTGTATTCTTTTTTTTTTTTTTTTCATTAGCACTTTCTATGTATCATTTTTTCCCCCTTATTTTTCCTCACTTTTTTTTTTTATTTGTTTCATACGAAATGATGAGTTATACATTAAATAAAGCTTAAACAGAAAGGACTTCTTGTCCTCAAAAGCGAGTATGTAACATATGTGGTTAACCTTAATGAGAGAGGAGGAAATTATCCTGCAAAACAAGATACAAAAAATGCCAAAATGTAGAAAATAGAAAAAGTAGCCTTATTTCTTAACCCCTTAACAACCGATGACGGTTCAGGGCCGTCATGCAAAAACGGTGTTAAAATGACCTTTGACGGTCCTGAACCGTCATGGGGTTAAATCCGTTCAGCAACACAGAAAAAAAATCGCTTTTTTAGATTGCTCCCCGGAGCGTTTTTATACTTTATATTTTATATTATTTTTAGGTACGGTTAACACCTCCTTTGCTGTAGATCAGTCCTTAGGGATTGATCCCATAGCAGCAGCACCTTTTTGCTTACTGTTTTTTTTTGTTAGCCTTTTACCAGCCAAACAATCTGACAAACCCATGCATGTGGGGTATCGCTGTACTCAGATGTTCCTTAACACATATCGGGGTGTTTGACAGTAACACATACCAGTACCTGTATATTTATAACTAAAGTACAATTTGTGTGTAAAAAAAAAAAAACATTACAAAGTTTGACAAAGTGTGGTTGTATAATTAGTACATGGAAAGGGTTAAAATACCAGCATTAGAAATATCTTGGGGTGTCTAGTTTTGAAAAATATGATGGGGATAAATTGAGTTAACCGTCTTCAAAGATGTTCCAAAAAGGAAATGGAGGCAGAATGACCAAATTTGGAAAAAAAGGTTTTGAAATCATAAAACGCTACTTATTGCCCTTACTTATAACTTACAAAAAACAGCAAAAAAACATAAAAACATCTATTTAGCTAGTTTTTGTTACTTGCTTTTGTAGGTGAGTAAAATATTTTTCAAATGAAAGTCATAAAGAGTGTTTTTTTTTCAAATTTTCACCATGTTTTATTATTGTTTTTATAGTAAATAAGATATGATCAAAATATCTGAAGAAAGCTCATCTTGTCCTGAAATAAACAATATATAACTTGTGTGGGTACACTAAATGGGTGAGGAAAAATTACAGCTCAACACAAGCACTGCAAAAGTGTTAAAACAGCCTCAGTCCCAAAGGGTGCAAAAACGGGTTAAGAGGTTATCTATGAAATATACAAGGCCATCCAAGCCCATCCTGCAGCAGTAGCTTATATGGTGTGGATCATGTGAAGAGCTGAAAGACAGCATTCTTGTAAACTCTTCAGTCAACTCTTATGACGAATAAATCATATGGCGTGGAAACCGCTACTCTCCTTTCAAGCTCTCCTTGAACCCCTTTAGCGAAAAAATCCCAATGCGCTATATATTGTAATCAAATTATACTATAAACAAGAAAAAGCTGTCTTCAAATAAAAAAAGATTGTTCTCAGTATATCCATAATGCATAACTCCTGCAATAACTGTCCATGTATGATGTGAGTAATTCCTGCAAACTTCCACATCCACTTTTGATGCACTACACGAGGGGACAGCAAGTATATATAGCACATTGTGTACATTGTTTATTTGTCTATGTTGTACTTTTTTTTACACCATTGTTGTCCTGAAGAATAACCATAAAGGGCTTATATTTAATTTTTGTTTGTTTTTGTAGTATGCCGGACTGCTTTTTGATTCTTGTGTATTTCTTGTGTGGTAGGCCGTAATGATCCAAGGGCATCTGATTGAATAGATTTCTATATATAGTGAATATTATATCCTATATTTTTTCACCTGGCTTCAACATCACATCAATTACCTAGGGGAATTTACCTGACACTGGTAATGCCAGCAAGTAGGAGGCTGCATGGTACACAAATACAGCTATGATACAAACAGCTAACATCATATATTTGAACCAGACCCAGACCGGCCATCTGGGAAACCAGGCCAATGGTGCAGGCTAATTACTTTTACTACCATGTTTCAGCCCATAAATTCATGGCTGAAGGCTGGATACACGCAGCTGCACAATGTTAAAGTATAAGAACATAGCATGTGGCCACCAAACACAGAACTCTCTTGGTTTGACTTGGAGTCTTAGGGTGACACTCTCTGGGGCACTCTCCTCTTTTTCCCAATTCCCCTCACAATTCCAACCCATTTAAGGCTATTTGGGGCAAGCTCTGCTCTTCACAGAGGACTGCCCCACTTCTTGCATGACTATGCCTTTCACGCCTGCCCTCTTTCTCAGAAGTTGGTGTGCTCCTGGTAGTAGGGCAGCTGCGAATATCCAGTCAGCAGCTGCATGTACATCATTTAACTGGCTTTAAAGTAAATACATTCTATTTTACTACATGCATGTATGTGTATATCTATATATAGATATACAACAGAGAAAAAAAAACACTTCTGGAACTACTACACCACTTGCTTTATTTTAAAATAAAATGCAGACATTCAGCAGACTAACAAGAAGGAGCCTTACACATTTCATGTGCTATAGCACTTTTGTTTATACATAGTTTCCTTAAGGTCCTGTCACAGCAAAGCATACGTAAAACTCAAACGTAAAATTCAAAGAGTGTGTACTTTCTTTTTTCACATGACTGTATGTGTAGAGCCCTAGGAAGTGTGCAACAGGTGCTGCTGCGGGGGGGGGGGGGTGCAGGGCCTGGCTCAGAACCACTGCTTGTGTCTGGCTCACTATATAATGACAGGAGTCATGTTGTACCACCATCTATGTCTGGATCATTGTATGGGAGTTATGCTGTATTACTTTCAGTGTCTGGATCATTATATGACAGGAGTCATGCTGTACCACGGTCTGTGTCTGGATTACTGTATAATAATGGGAGTTGTGCTGTACTACCCTAAGTGTCTGGATCACTCTATAATGACAGTCCCACCATCTGTGTCTGGCTTGCCATATAATAATAGGAATCAAGCTGTACCACCGCCTCTGTCTGGCTTGCTATATAATGATAGGAGTCATGCTTTACCACCGCCATTGTCTGGACCACTATATAATCTCAGCTAAGAACAGGAAACTGAGGCTCTAATTTGCACAGGTTCACCAAAATTGGACAATGGAAGACTGGAAGAACATTGCCTGGTCTCAATTCCAGCTGCGCCATACTTTGGCGTAAACAGCATGAAAGCATGGATTCATCCTGCCTTGTATCAATGGTTCAGGCTGGTGTTGGTGGTGTAATGGTGTGGGGGACATTTTCATGGCACACTTTGGGCCCCATAGTGCCAATTAAGCATTGTTTAAACGCGAGTACTGTTGTTGACTGTGTCCATCCCTTTATGACCAGTGTACCCATCTTCTGATGGATACTTCCAGCAGGATAATGCACCATGTCACAAAGCTTACATCATCTCAAACTGGCCTCCACAGTCACCAGATCTCAATCCAATAGAGCACCTTTGGGTTGTGGTGGAACAGGAGATTCATATCATGGATGTGCAGCCGACAAATCTGCAGCAACTGCATTATGCCATCATGTCCATATGGACCAAAATCTCTGAGGGATGTTTCCAGCACCTTGTAGAAAGTATGCCACAAAGAATGAAGGCAATTCTGAAGGCAAAAGGGGGTACAACCCGGTACTAGCAAGGTGTACATAATAAAGTGGCCAGTGAGTGTATATAATGATGGGAGTTATATAGTACAACCATTGGCGTCTGGCTCAGTATATAGTAATGGGATTTATGCTGTTCCACAAATATCAGGCTCAGTATGTGCTTATCATCACTATGATCTGCATTGTATCATATTCATGTCTGGCTACCTGTATGCTGATGAGAGATATAATATAACGCTTGCATGTTCACAGGGCTGGCCTTAGGTGTTCAGGCGCCCTGTGCGGACTATTCCTCTGGCGCCCCCCATCCCACAAAAAAGAAAGGAAAAAATCTTGTAACAACTAGTTTTAATTAAATATTTTTTTATGTGCAATTGCAAATAATTACAATAACTGGAAACAATGGTTACAATAAAATACATTAAATATAAGGGGAAAAAAACGAATCTTTGTAACAAAAATTTTTTTTTAAATATTGAACAAATTGGACCCCAGAGAGCATTTCCTTGGTTCCCGCTCCACGCTCCGTAGCATGCAATCACTCCCTCCGCTACCACACACACAAATTTTTTACTGCAGATTAGGGGTTGACTGTGAAAGTCAGTGCAGTCTTCCCTCTTTCTGGCCCTACCGTGACTTTAAGTGGTCCTCTCCCCCATAATCGTCCCCAGAGTCCCTTTGTCCCCTCATTCGCTAAGCCATACCTCTCTTTTCCTTCCTTCCTGTGAACTGTAGATCAGATAAATAACACATGTAAACAGCACTTGCATCACCTGAATAAGACATACATTATATATTTGCAGGTATACATAAATAATGTATGGAAACATGGCATAGCAGCTATAGAGTAAAAGAATAACACACAAACCCAGTTTTGCTGGTATAGATCAATTGAAAATCACATGTTAACTTAGCATTGAAGGTATAGATCAAATAAACAGAATCAGACATACAAATCCTGAATGTGCAGGTATACAATAATAATGTATGGAAACATAGCATAGCAAATACAGATCAAACGAACAGCACACAAACCCAGGTTTGCAGGTATAAATCAATTGGAAATCACATATAAACTCGGCATTAAAGGTATAGATAAAAAGAAAAACGTGATTGAAATATGATTTCAAAACAGCTGAATCTCTACCTCTCCCCCAACCTTTCTGACTATCTACCCCCACTCCCCCCTTTGCAGTTCACTTACCTTCCAGAAGTCCTGCTGTGGGATCGTGAGGCCTCTGCCTCCCTGCTCTGCCGCGGTGCACGCTGCTTCACTGCTGAGTATATGACATCATATGACATCATACTCTGGCGCTCAGCATGACATGCCAGCACCGTTGCTGAAAACTTTGTGAGCGACCGCTCAGCGCCCCTCTCTCTTCTCCGCATCAATAAAAAAAAATATGGAGTTTCAATTAGGCTGCACAGGACCCGGGCAATCCGGCACATGTGGTCACACTAGTGGTGCCCCAGCTGACATGGCGCTCTGTGTGGCCGCACAGTTCGCACACCCGGAAGGCCCGCCCTGCATGTTTATAATTGGGATTATAGTACACATCTAGGGTGCCAAAGGTTATGTTAGTGTTCCATTGTCCCTAATCTCCCATTAAGCTTGTGCAAAACACTTGCTCAGGCCTCGGCCAGCCCAAAATGTGAATAAACCACTGGGCTTTAGTATTATTTTTTTTATTCCTCTTATACAATAATAAATAGAATCAATTTCCTTAGAATAACCTCTGTAAAAACATAGTGAGGTGGGGATGCATTTTTCCTTCTTGCCTGGGGCGCTAAATTATCTAGCTACACATACATACATGTGTTTCCATATACATGTAGTAAACACTACTACAGGCCTTTGTGTATTTGCATTTGGGCATTAACACCCATGCGTCTACACACCTAAAAATAGATTCTGTACACGCAAGTGCGTATTGTACACGCAACGTTAATGCAAGTGATTAAAGCATGATGTGTGTCAGCTGGTAGTCTTTTTTACCGGTTACAATGTGTGTGTGTCCAGCTCCTGTGATTGGTAGAAATAATTTCTTGCTTGATTGCGTCAGGGCTAGATGCGCGTGCCCTGCTCGCGATTGGCAAGCGCCTAGCCCCCTCCAGCTCAGCTCGCGTTGGACGTCACTGCAAGCGCTGTGCGGAATCTTAAACAGCTCCATCCCTCTCCATTCATGAATCTCCCGTGACGTCAAAGGAACCCTGGACTCTCTTTGCAGTGGGCTGCAGTATTGAGTGGGTGGTATCTCCCCATCCCTTTCACTTGTATTCTCCATAACCCTATGCATCTCCCGATATTTGTGTTTCCTGGTGCTTTTCAGAGTCAACCTCTTCTTGGCATTCTTAAAGCCGCAATATGGACACCAGCCTTATGCAGCAATGTGAGTATCAGCTGTCAGTCTGTCCTTTGTTTTATTCATTACGATAGCAGGAGTGCAGAAGGGGTGGAGCTAGTGACAGTGGTATGAAGGACAGATGGATATGTCATGATCCATCTGTCCTGTAAGATCTCTGGGGCACAAAATGATGCTGCGGGGCCATAAATTAAATTCCTCCCTTTTCAGGAAAGATCTTGTCTGCTTTACGGAAGCTCAGCTTCTTTATTGTAACCATCGCTGCCTTGTCAACCTCCCAACTAATGAAGTGCAATTTTCCTTTGTACGACTATACTGAGCTACAGCTGAGTCGTGCAAGGTAGCAGGGAACCAGGATTGTAGCAGGAGACAAAAAGCCATATTCTAAGAATCTTCTGTGGATAAATATATGCAACGATTTGGAAACTTCTGCAGAGTCCCTTCATTTCTCTGCAAGCCTCTTCATATGTGATCTCTCCAAGAATTGGTAATATTGCATCCCCATCTTTGTCATTTTGTTGAATATTTGGTGTTGTCAAATATCTTGTGGGATTTACGGAACACAGAGTAACATTTTTTTGACCCAGGAGGTAAACGAGTTAAATAGACTGAGCTGATTATTTAACCTGGTTTTGTGCTAGACCAATATGGGATATAGAGAGCAGTATGTTGCTGACCTTTATGTAAGCCTGGATGATATATAGAAACTCTACCATCATTCTCCTAGCTGTATACTGTCATCAAACTGATATCAAACGTACATTTAGGGCAACAGATAAGATATGGGAATATAATCAACAAAAAATGATAGAAGATAGTGTTTGTGGTCACTGTGGCAAAGTACTTTGTGTTAAATGTAATAAAATAATGAAGGGACACCTAACTGCTGTGACTACAGGAAATGTGCAGGTAGATTGTATGAGATAAGGTTTTAATTTTTTTGTATTACCATTACAATTATCATTGTCTATTATTTTGAGAACCACAGTAGTGCACTTTGCTGGTCATGTAACATGCTTGGTAATGTTACATTAACAGTGCTACTGGTTTGGTATTTTCTTAAATAAAATAACTTTGCTTGTAGATTTTGAAACATTACATTTTGTGCAAAAGGTATACTAGTCGGGTTGGAACCTTGGTTTATAATGGTTTATAAAAGCAATAATGCCCCTACATGCTTGTTAAGGCCAGAGTGAAGTTGGGGGGAGTCTTATACGAGTAGTCATGGTCCAGCGTGATCTATTGTTGTTGGAGTGGTTTTAGATTTTGGATTACATGCTGCTTAGGCCTCTCAGACAAAGGGGCTTTGTTGTTTTAATTGTTGACTAGTAACAGTACTGTGGGTCCTCCCATGGAATACACAAAGGTATGATGATATGCACTTGTCTTTTTGGAATAAGAATGGCTAATCCAAAGTAATCTAATTTCTGATTATTTGTAGGTTGGAGGGATTCAAATGATTACTGTAGGGAAAGTTCACCTTCTAGAATACATCAGGAAGTCAAGGAGATGAACATTTCAACTGTCCTGCAAAGCCTTGGGTTAGTGAATACACTGATACAACAGCCCTGGCTAGTGGTGATGTGATAGAGGTCCATGGTTAGGGTGACAAAATTCCTCCTTTTATTGGGATAAAGCAAAAATCTTTGAATGCAGTCCTGGAATCTATACCTTTTCCCACTTCATATTCACCATACGTAAATTAAATTATTACTTTAATTTGTAATATTAAAGTGTATGTGTGTGTATGTATGTATGTATATATATATATATATATATATATATATATATATATATATATATATATATATAATACACACACAGTCATTCAGAAAAGAAAATATACCCTATTTGATTTATATGGTTTTACATATCAGGTCATAATAACAATTATCTGTTCCTTAGCAGCCTTTCCAACCAAACTGATCACTGCAGACTGGAAACACCCCACAAAAGCTGCAGTTTTGGGGATGCCCACAATCTGGCCATTGTCAGATCCTTACGCTTACCCATTTTTCTTACTTCTAACACATCAACATTGACGATAACATTTTCACTTGCTGCTTTATATATCTCACTCACTGACAGGTGCCATGATAACAAGATCATCAGTGTTTTTCACACACTAACCTTGGGCTTAAACTGGACATTGTAACACATAAGAAATGCCATATACTAACAACCACCCATATTTATTCTGACGCTATACAGTACACGTACACACACATTTTTTACTAAAGGGGTTTGGGGGGTAGTGTTTGTTTTAATGTTTGTTATAATATTTTCTTTTAATTTATAGTGGTATGGCTAAGGGGTTTTTAGAAGAAAAAAAAAATTTATTTTATTATTGTCATTTTTTATTTTGGTTTTTGTACCATTCTCTGTGCAGTATGGCTTGAGATTTCCTTGGGCATCTGTCATACATTTTTTGTGCCAGTGATGTCTTGGTGACACCACTAAGCTTCCAATCGATTTTATCTTTGTATTAATTTCATTTATATTTCAGTTTCTTCTTTACTATTTTTTTGTAAGGGGAGAAACTATTTTTCTCCCTTTCCTCTTCCTGGTGTTTGTGCTTCATAGCCCTGCATTACCGATTGCAATCATGAGAGAGCTCAGCAGGGTCTAGAATGCAGTAACACCTACCGGAAGAGAATGCCAGATCTCATGATGAGATATTCCTTAAATTACAGCATACCGGTGCTTGCAGCGAGCACTGTTAAACACTATCAGTTGGCAGGGGAGAGTGCAGGCTGTCAATAGATCTATCGTGTAGCAGCAGGGAGATGCCCCTGCAACAACCTCAGGACGTACCTGTGCATCCTAATGGGTTTCTTGCCACAAGTTTTCTTCTTTTGCCGCAATGGTTAAGCATGGCACCGTTATAGAAAGCCACCTTTGCCACATGTCAGTTTGTGAAATTTATGCCCTGCTAGATCTGCCCCGGCTCACTGTAAGGGTTATTATTAAGAAGTGGAAGCGTCTAGATGCTGAACCAGGAAGAAGGGACTTACTCTAAAATCTAATGAAAAGCCTTCCCAGACTCAACTGTTAGAGCCTCAAAGGGGTGGGTGGTAACTCCATATTATGCCCCTGGTTTTGGAATAGGATGTCCAAGAATCTCAAGCATGTGTGATGGTCAGGTATCCACATACTTTTGGTCATATAGAGCGTTCTATGCATTACATTGCATATCGATGGCAAGAGTGTCCCTTTAAATACCCATTGTACAGCGGTACTGTATTAAGACTGTATATCTTTGTTGTGATATGATAAGAAAAAAACAAATACATTGTGTAAAATTTCTAGAAAGCAAAGACCTTTTACGTTTTTAGTTAGGCACTCACGTTTTAGTTGGAGTGCTATAGGCACTTAGTTTTAGTCCTGCCTTAGTCTCCTTTCCACATTTCCAGGAAATCCAACAAACTCAGAATAGAAGAACAGTAGCAAATCAGCAAGTAGTGTAATATATTAAAATTGTTAATAAATATAGAATCCTACATTCAAGTCTTGAATGTGTCTTCTGACATATAAGTGGTTAACTCACCAAAGGAACATTGCCAGGTTCTATTTAAAAGAAAAAAATTCCTCACACCACATGAGTTTCTACCAGATGTGTGGACAAGTTGCAGTGTTCGGCCTTAAATATCCAACTTTTTTTTTTGAAGATCACTTCTACATTCTCTTTTTGAAAAGCATTATCTACCCCCCCCCACCGGTACTTACCCTTAAACAGTCCTGCGGCGAGTCTCCCTGTGACGGCACGGTGCCGGCTTGTAATGCTGAGCGACGGAAATTCACGTCACTTCCGGCGCTCTGCATTACAAGCCGGCACCGAGACCGAACAGGGAAACTCGCCGCAGAGGAGAGAGAGAGGGGCGCCGAGCGGGTAAGCGAAAACCACTCGGTGCCCCTCTCTCTCCTCCGCTTCAAAAAAAAACAAAAAAAAAACTTCTGAAGTGCCGCCTGGGGCAATTGCCCCAGTCGGCTCCATTGTAGGGCCGGCCCTGCCCTTAATGACACCTTAGTACACCTCACTGATGTTTTCTAAACAGTTCACATATAACAATAGACAAGTTTATTTATAGAGCCTGTCAATGTTCCTTGCACTGCTGACTGCTATCAACAACAGAAATTTTGGCCATTCATAAACAGGTGTCTTCTAGCTTAGTCCTATGCCTTCATTATGACATTTGTGAATGTTCTTTAGGGAATTGGTGAATATCTGCTAAGATGTGAGAATCTGTACAAGAGAGAGGAAGGAATAAAGCCTATTGATTTCTTGAATCCAATGCAGCTGTCTCCTCATTTCCCCCTCCTTGATAGACATTAGTCATTTCCTGGACAATTCTCCTTACAGACATTTACTTTTGGACATTGGAGTGTGCAAAGAGCTCAAAAGGATGCTGTATACGCAGCAAAATAAAATATATTTATGTCAGTGTTGTCAAGTCTTAACTTCAACATTTCCAATACTTTAGAATTCTTAAGAATTCTAGGCAGTCATATAGATAAAGATACAAGATATGTCACATTTTGATTTCATATCAATTGCTGTGGAGGTACAATGCTTTTGGTGAAGAACACAAGCATGGTATTTATCCGCTTGAAGTTGGTAGTAGACCACCAAGATCCCTAGTCTTCTTATTCTGGAGTCGCACTCCATAAAAAGATATGCAACTGCTTCCCTTCATGGCCCAATGGCCAGCAAGAGGACTGGATCTTCTTGGTCTCCCTAAGAAAAGGGAAAGTGCTAAAATATTTAAGGGCAGATGGCAACCAGAAAGCAAGCCCATCTCCCACAAAAATGGAACTTTTTGTCTTTAGGAACATGTGATGTGCAGCTCCACTATGGTATTTTCAGTTAATGAAACCAACATATACACATATATTATCAGTCTGTATATATAGTGTTTATTATGGAATAAATGAAAATGTTTAATAAAAAACAGTACAACGAGTGAGGGCTATTAAATATATAAAAAAAATCTACTGCTGGCCCTAGCCCTTTGCTTTGTAAGGGGGCCTATTGAAGGTGAGCTATGTATTTTATTAACCTAGAGCAACACTAAGAACAGGAGAGTACTATGGCAGATGCAGGGGTGCACTGCACCAAGGCGCTCACTTAGCAAGGGTGCACTCCATGCCCTACACCTCCCCAAGTGAGGCTGAGTCAGGTCCAGCACGGCTGTATCAGAAGTGCTTGATGTGATGTCACATCTGGTACTTCTGATACAGTTGCCTCTTCTACGCCAGAGAATGGTGCACCCTCACAAAAAAAAGGTATGCATGTTGGTGGTGGGGATTATAGGTGCTGGTTGGAACAAACAGCCCTGATGGGGCTGATGAGGACAATAGAGGGGCTAATGTGGGGACATGGCAGGGCTAGTGGGGACAATACAGGTGGCTGATGGGGGCATGGCAGGGGCTGGTGGAGACAGGGCAGGGGCTGAGGTGGCAGGGCTGTAACATGTCAGGGGCTGATGGGCATAATAAAGAGGTTACTGTAATGTGAACTGATAGAAAAGAGATAACATGGAGGGTGGTGCTGGTTATATGGTAGAAGGGGACATGATATGGAAGTTTGAGCATGTGACTTGGTAAAAATAAAGAACATATGGAGGTCAGGGTAGATTAAGTGTACACATCTGTGGAGTGGCAGATTAATTAGTTTATATGTATATGATTATATATATATATATATATAATATATATATATATATATATATATATATATATATATATATATATATATATAAAAATCTAATTCTCTGTGGGAATTTTTACCCATTCATCCAGTAGAGCATTTGTGAGGTCAGACACTCATGTTGGAAGAGAAGACCTGGCTCGCAATCTCCATTTCAGTTCACCCCAAAGGTGTTTGATGGGGTTGCGGTCAGGGCTCTGGTGGGCCAGTAAAATTCTTCCACACCAGTCTGATCCAACTATGCCTTTATGGACACATACACATATATATCTTTTTCCTGCTTATCTTAAAATATTAAAGTAATTTTTGGTCATTAATTTACTTGCAAGGCCTTGCCTGTCATTAGCATTGGTCATATGTATAGTAATAATTGGTTTTGAGGATAGCCATGCTAGTTCAGTGGATGGATTTAGGATTCCCGGCTACAACTCTACGTTTTTAAAAATTTATAGTTTACCGTTAAAACAGGGAACATTTTCTTCTGTCTAGGTGCCTAATACGTAGTAATGAGTATGCGGCGTTAAGAATGTGTAGCGGTGAGATAACATGAGATAAGATATGTTATTATAGTGAATGTGTGTGCCTGTTACAGTATGGCGTTGGAGAGAGTTAACATAAGACGTCAGTGTGAGCGGGTGTGTGTTAGTGTATGGTATAAGTATATGATGTTAAAGTGAGTTTGTGTGTTAATATATGGTGGTAGTGTGTGTGGGTGAGTTTGCATGTTAGTATGTTTAGCCTGTGTGTCCTACTTGTGAGAGAGAGGGGAAAGGAATCCTGGACCCAGGTGCCAGTAACCCTACGCTCACCTCTGGCTACGGAGGTATGAAATTCTATCTGTATAGCATGTAATGGACTCTTTTAAGCAAGGGTCAGATGCCTTACACTTGCTACATCTGTGGTAGCTGGGGGGGTTTATAAGTCACAAGGGTAACATGATATATTAAGCACTAACAATTACACAAGATGAGGGAGCAGAAATGGACCTCTGACAAAAGTGACGTCTTCACAGTGATGGCTTGTTACTAGAAAGCTTTATTACACAGTTGCCAGTCAGAATACAAAAAGCCACAAAGAATACCTTGTTTTGCCCATATAAATACACCCATTGATGAAACAAGCCAATTATTGCAACAGCAGCTAAAATAATATTAATACATACATAAGCTATAAATCAGGGTTGAGTAATAGGGTAAACACGCTTCTCATCTGATATATCTAATGGTATCCATAATAAAGTGCCGTTATAGAAACATATATTTACAGTTAATCGATATAGCATCTACTCACTGTAGCAATGTCTACATTTAAATATAACAACCAAGTTATTAGTACTTAATAATTTAGAAACTGCAGATGTGATATGTTTTGTGCACCTGATATTTAAAACAGGGTTATGCTGCAAAAATGTATTGCCCAATAATCAGGGGTGTAACTAGAAACCACAGGGTGCAGAAAGTGCCCCGCTTTCACAGCTGGCTTCTGCCATCACTGCCCATAAACAACTTGTCTGTGCCTTCTTTGCACCTTGCCCCCCTCCTTCCAACATACATTCTGGCATAGATGTAAACACACTTACACAAATTACACACACTCCATCTTGCCCCACATACACATCCGTGCTCACATACACACAATTACACATCCAAGCTTACACACACACACACACACAATTACACATAATTACATATATACTCCCCCCCTCTCTCTCCTACCCTCTTACCTCTCCAGTAGCTACCTCAGGGCTCGACAAATCCCAGGCGCATTTTGTCCTGGCGCCTAGGTGTTTGTGAGCCAAACCAGTGGCCGAAACACACATTCAGCAAAATAAAAAAACGCTGAAAATAATCCCCGCAGGGGCCGCACTGCTTAGCTGTGCGTTGCTCTTAATGTGCAAGCAGCGTCTCTTGTGCTGGAGTGGCCACAGGAAGCAGGAAACCAGAGGAGTCACATGACTGCTCTGTTCCTCTTCCCAGTGGGCGGGACAAGAGAAGTTTGTGCAGAGAGACAGAGATAGAAGCAGCAGGGCCCCTATGGAAGTCTGCGTGTGAGAGATCTGCAGTGCAGGTAAGGGGGTGAAGGAGGATGAATGAGTGTGTGTGTGTGTGTGATAGCCTGGTTGTGTAAGCGGGGGGAGGAGCATGGCACATGGCACATGGGAAGTGATGTGCAGCATCAATACACAAGGGAGGCAGCAAGCCAGGTTTCAGCATGTACTCCTATCATGCCAAGTCAGCCAGTACATGCTGGAACCTGGGTGTGTCTGGGCAGGACTGTAATTTTAGGACTTGCTCACAAAAATATATTTTTTATATATATATATTTTATTATTTTTTGCCTTTTTTTAAAATAAAAAAAAAATCCATTTTTTTCAACTTGAAGGTTCCCCTGATAGTGACATCAGTGGGAAATAAAAAAAAAAAACAGTAAAATGTAAAAATTAACTTTTTTTCTAATTATTATTAATTTTATTTTTAATTTATTTTTACTAATCACACTGATTAGAAAGCAGGGCTCCATTGACTTGCATGGTTGAATGCAGTACCTGTATTCAACCTGCAAGTGGAGCCAGAGTTCTCTAGAGGGTCTAGAGACCATTTAGCAAACTTTTTCCTCTTTATTATTATTTTTCCCGGGCGGCCGCCATCTTGCGGATGGCGAAGATCACTTGCAGCGGCGGCTGTGACCGCTCTCTGGAGCAGTCACAGCCCATCCTGGAGTAAGTGTTTGGTGTCGCTGAATGTCTCCTGATCGAGGCATTCCAGCGACACCATTTAAGTTTAGGAGGTGATCATTGATCGCCTCCTAAACGCTTTTAAAACGGGCGTCCGCCGCCATACAATGTATGGCGGATGTTGACGCCCCGGGGAGGGGCCAGAGATGGCCCCCAGTGCCGATCGTGGCGTTACTGAATGCCTCGAGGTCGAGGAATTACAGCAACATCGTTTGGGTGCAGAAAGCGAACGTAGATAGTTTTCTGCACCCGTTTGAAGTCATGACGGTCCTGGCACGTCAATTGTCGTTAACCGTTCGTTTTCGGGTGACGTGGCCGGACCGTCAATTGTCATTAAGGGGTTGAATTATTTTAAATAAATGAAAATTTTTCATTTTTTTTATCCGATTAATCGAAAAAATAATCGGCCAACTAATCGATTATGAAAATAATCGTTAGTTATAACCCTACTAGTTTATGACTCTATTTGTTTTCCTTTGTATCTCACATCTCACCAATTTACTGTAGGGTAGTTATATAGTGAATGGCAAGGGATGATTGAAATAGATTTTTTCCCAGCCCTGGCGTAGGTAAATCAAAGCCGCGTAGTAGAGTTTTCGTAAGGATTACCAATGCTTACCGGCTCAGAACATGCTCTCATAATTATGCTATTTAAAGGGAAAATGGGTGGGGCGTGTCAAGACCCCGCTCCTGGGACCCGGAGGATTCGGGTCTTGACCCGGAGAACCGGTGTGTCAGGAACTGAGTCCATACACACTACTGTAATGACCCAGAGTGCCCAAAGATTGTGTTCAGGAGTTATTGCGTAGTAGCGGGGTTGGACAGGGCCTGGTGCAGGGCGACTGCGCTCTCTCGGGTCGTAATCTAGGGTTGTGCGGCCACATACCAGGGCCCTGACATAGCAGCGGATGTTGTCCAGAACAAAACAAAGTGATATCCTGCAGGCACACTGGAGCAGGCATCCAGACGAATGTGCAGGATGCTGCAGGCTGGGAGTATGTAAGCTAAGCAGAGTAACAGAGTTGGAGATTCCGTCACATCATATGGCCATAGTATGCTTAGCCCACCACTATGCCAAAGTACTCCAATATTTGGTGGGTCCTAGCACTAAACCCTGCCTATTGAGTCATTAGTAAACTGAAACTAAGCATTGAATCTAAACACATAACCAAGAAGGACATACCCTTAGACTGTAGGCTGAGACAAACATAACAAACGGGTGGGGCACACCTTATAAAAGGAAACATAGCTGAAGCAAAGAGCAGAACTGAAATTAAGGAATCAGAAGCACAGAACAGAGCATGTGGAAATCCAGGAATGGATTACAGCAAAGGGGAAACTCTACCGAGGCGGGGGCAAGAAAGAAGCAGCTCCGCAGCCTGAATGGAGCCTGACACAGTGCTTCACCCGGCAATCTCTGGGTGAAACCCGGAGAGTTTCCAGGTATGATTATGTTACAAACAGAGGTCTAATAATTCCTCCCTGTAAAGCAACCACCTCCTTCAAGCTTCTATTCCAACCCAATGAGGCCCTCAACTGCATTTTGACAAACTATAGCTGTCATGTTTTCTGCAGTACCTGCAGTGGTCATGGCCTATCAGGTAATATACATGCCTGGGAACTCTCCAGATTTGACCCAAATCCTCCGTTTTCCCTTTAAATGGGGGTGTTTCCCACTGCCGTCAGCAGGAACCTCCCGCCGACGTCAGTGGACAGTCCTTGGGCAGTGAGCAGACCCGGAGTAGCCGGAGCCTAGAATTTCCCAGGTATGGTAATATAAAACCGGGAAAGGAACTCTGAGTGACAAGCTGCTTGTTTTTTTTAAATTGGCAGAAAGTATACCATTTATCACAGAGCTACAGATGTCTAATGTATCTGTTGGGTATATGTTTTAGTATGTAAGGTGGCAGTTGTTAGACTTATTTTCCTCATAATCAGCTTATCTCTATTAAGAAGACCCCTTAGTTATATGCAATTACCAGAAATCTATTATACGCAAAAAAAAAACGTCTGCGCTTCTTACCCTAATAACAAATATATAAACATAATATAAATGAGAGGTTTTGGTTATATGAATTGGCCAAAGCACAATTAGGCACACCCGCCACATGAAGGCACACTTTCAATAGAGTGAAAACCTACTCTCACCTCCTACATAGTGGGCACACAAAGCAGTTTATACTGCTACCAAAGCCTTATTAATGTGTTGGAGGGGGTGCAAGATAACCACCTCCCAATTAACCCATGGACAGCAAGCTGCAACTGGACAAATGAGAAGCCAACAACCTCACACATGAATTCAGGTGTCCTGATTTCAGAAATACCTAATTTATATAGAATTTCCATACTTTTCTCAGCACTTATAGGGAACATACTATAAGGTGTACATTTTTCGTATTTACATTAGGTATGATGGGATTGCAGCTCTAATTTTAAGCAAATAAACCAAGAATACCCACAGATGGTATTTGGGTATTTTTCATGCAGCTATTTGTCCACCAATCACTGTGAAAGGTGGCCGCAGAAATTATTTCCTGCACTTTTTCTGTTATCTTTTTTAATAATATGCAATATTATATTGTTGTTGTAAGGTTTTTTTACACTATACTGCAATCGGCGACAAGCAAACAAAGATGCAGAATCTATAGCATGCCTCTGCCTGATCCAGAACCTCCAAATCCAACAGTCATCTAACCTCCAGGGCCGGTTTCTGTAAGTCAGAGGAGATGGGAAACCAAAGCCAGCAGGCCAACTAACTACTTCTGCAATCTCAGCCAATTTATCACAGACTATGATAGAATAGGATGAATTCTAAATTCTAGAATAATATTTTGAGTAATGCTGCCCTGAACAAGTGATAGAAAAAAACAACCGTTATATTTATAGAACCTTCATCATTTGAATAGATTCTTAACACAATCAGTATATTGAACAAAATGACATATAAGAACATATGTAATATAGGAATAAATGTATGTATTTGTAAAAAATATCTATCAATAAAAGAAAAACATAGAAAGCACTATCAACACTTAAAGAAAAGTTTAATATATATATATATATATATATATATATATATATATATATATATATATAAAAACCCTGACACCATGTACACCATTTTAGGAGATATAGATTGTACACAGATTACGTGACATTAAAATGCTAAAAGATGCAGTAAAGTACTGATATGCAGTGGCGTCGCTACAGGGGGGCAAGGGGGGGCAATTGCCCCCCCTAGGTTAATCTTTGCCCCCCCGCTAAATTTGGATCCCGTCTTTCTTTCTTTTTTTTAATTTATTTTTAAACGCGGAGGAGAGAGAGGGTGCGGCCCGAGTAAGATCGGCAGCCAAGGCAACCGATCTTACGCGGGCCGCACCTCGAGTCCGGCTACTTACCTGTGGGAGGGTCTTCTGTACTGCAAAGAGGAAGCGGAACCTAGCAGAGTTCACGTGACATCACATGACTCTGCTCCAGTCCCGCTTCCTCTGTGCTTTACCAGAGAACGCAGAGGGAGGCCGCGCCCTCTGCTGAAGTCTGTGAGCGGCATCAAGGAGCTGCAGTGCAGGTAAGGGGGTGGGGAGGGAGTTTGAATGAGAATGTATGATTGAGGGAATGAATCTGTGAATGAAGTGTGTGATAGCATGGATGTGTAAGTGCTGGAACCTAGGCATGATGGGACTGTGATTGCTGTTAGCAATCACACTCCTATCATGCCAAGTCAGCCAGTACATGCTGAAACCTAGCTAGCTGCCCCCCTTGTCTATGGATGCTGCCAGCAGTATGGGGTCTGCACATCACTTACAGCCACCCTGTACCAGCATGTACTGGCTGACCTGGCATGATAGGAGTGTGATTGCTAACAGCAATCACAGTCCCATCATGCCTAGGTACCAGCATTTACTGGTTGCCTGGGTATGATAGGAGTGTGATTGCTGTGTGGGCAGTATGGACGGCAGGGCCGGCTTTGGGGTGCGCAACCTGTGATCTATGCATGTAATTTAGGGGGTTTTAAATATACCTTTTAATGACGTGTTTTTATGTGAATTCCAATTGATCTTTACCTGCAAAGCTGGGTTTTTGCGTTATTCTGTAGATCCATATCTATATATTTCCATACATTATTTATGTATACCTGCAAATACAGTGTTTGTATGTCTTATTCAGTTGATTAATACCTGCAATGCTGTTTCCATGTATTTATTTGATCTATACCTGCAATGCTACGTTTCATATACTACTGTACACCTGCAAATACAGGATTTGTATGTCTGATTCTGTTTATTTGATATATATCTTCTGTGCTGAGATCACAGGTGAATTTCAGTTGATCTATCCATGCAAAGCTTGGTTTGTGTGTTAATGTGTTGATCTATACCTGCTATCGGCAACTGGGGCTAATATTAATATATATGGGCAGCAGGGGCAAAAACACTAAGGGGGGTATAAACGACAATGCAGTGTGAAAAATCCATCCTGATTCAGACGTCTGTGACGTGGATTGTGTCCTGCTGTTTGTGTGTTTTTGGTTATCAGTGTAGCAGAGCCTGTCCTCGGGTGTGTGTATAGGTGTTGGTGTGGCAGAGCCTGTCCTGGTGTGTGTTTAGTTGTCAGTGTGGCAGAGCCTGTCCTAGGGTGTGTGTTTGGGTGTCAGTGTGTCAGAGCCTGTCTGTGTGTGTGTGTGTGTGTGTGTTTGGATGTGGGTGTGGAAGAGCCTGCCCTGATGTGTGTGTTCAGTTGTCAGTGTGGCAGAGCCTGTCCTGGTGTGTGTGTGTGTGTTTGGATGTGGCAAAGCCTGTCCTGATGTGTGTGGGTGTCTGTGTGGCAGAGCCTGTCCTGGTGTGTGTGTGTGTTTGGATGTGGGTGTGGCAGAGCCTGTCCTGATGTGTGTGGGTGTCTGTGTGGCAGAGCCTGTCCTGGTGTGTGTGTGTATGTTTGGTTGTCGGTGTCGCAGAGCCTGTCCTGGTATGTGTGTGTCTGAGTGTTGGTGTGACAGAGCCTGTGTTGGTGTGTGTGTCTGAGTGTTGGTGTGACAGAGCCTGTGTTGGTGTGTGTGTCTGGGTGTCAGTGTGTCAGAGCCTGTCCTGGTGTGTGTGTGTGTGTTTGGATGTGGGTGTGGCAGAGCCTGTCCTGATGTGTGTGTGTGTTTTTGGTTGTCGGTGTGGCAGAGCCTGTCCTGGTGTGTGTGTCTGGGTGTTGGTGTGACAGAGCCTGTCCTGGTGTGTGTGTCTGGGTGTTGGTGTGACAGAGCCTGTGTTGGTGTGTGTGTTTGGTCATCTGTTCCTGGCACTTAACTTACAGTAGGAATTATTTAATTTATATTTATCCAGAGATAAAATGCCCTCCTGAAGTTGTAGTGACTTGAGGGGACAAAACGTTCAAGGCCCTGAAATCATTTAGTGGAAAAGTTATTTATTGTGTTATAATATTTATTTCAAGGATTAGTTGCACTCAATTGTGGCTTCAGGCTTCCCATGTTGAATGATCAAGTATTATTTTAGCCCAATAACAAAAGTATAATTCCATAGCACATTATTTTTGGAAATTATGAATGCCCCCCCAGTATGAGTATGCGGCGTTAAGAATGTGTAGCGGTGAGATAACATGAGATAAGATATGTTATTATAGTGAATGTGTGTGCCTGTTACAGTATGGCGTTGGAGAGAGTTAACATAAGACGTCAGTGTGAGCGGGTGTGTGTTAGTGTATGGTATAAGTATATGATGTTAAAGTGAGTTTGTGTGTTAATATATGGTGGTAGTGTGTGTGGGTGAGTTTGCATGTTAGTATGTTTAGCCTGTGTGTCCTACTTGTGAGAGAGAGGGGAAAGGAATCCTGGACCCAGGTGCCAGTAACCCTACGCTCACCTCTGGCTACGGAGGTATGAAATTCTATCTGTATAGCATGTAATGGACTCTTTTAAGCAAGGGTCAGATGCCTTACACTTGCTACATCTGTGGTAGCTGGGGGGGTTTATAAGTCACAAGGGTAACATGATATATTAAGCACTAACAATTACACAAGATGAGGGAGCAGAAATGGACCTCTGACAAAAGTGACGTCTTCACAGTGATGGCTTGTTACTAGAAAGCTTTATTACACAGTTGCCAGTCAGAATACAAAAAGCCACAAAGAATACCTTGTTTTGCCCATATAAATACACCCATTGATGAAACAAGCCAATTATTGCAACAGCAGCTAAAATAATATTAATACATACATAAGCTATAAATCAGGGTTGAGTAATAGGGTAAACACGCTTCTCATCTGATATATCTAATGGTATCCATAATAAAGTGCCGTTATAGAAACATATATTTACAGTTAATCGATATAGCATCTACTCACTGTAGCAATGTCTACATTTAAATATAACAACCAAGTTATTAGTACTTAATAATTTAGAAACTGCAGATGTGATATGTTTTGTGCACCTGATATTTAAAACAGGGTTATGCTGCAAAAATGTATTGCCCAATAATCAGGGGTGTAACTAGAAACCACAGGGTGCAGAAAGTGCCCCGCTTTCACAGCTGGCTTCTGCCATCACTGCCCATAAACAACTTGTCTGTGCCTTCTTTGCACCTTGCCCCCCTCCTTCCAACATACATTCTGGCATAGATGTAAACACACTTACACAAATTACACACACTCCATCTTGCCCCACATACACATCCGTGCTCACATACACACAATTACACATCCAAGCTTACACACACACACACACACAATTACACATAATTACATATATACTCCCCCCCTCTCTCTCCTACCCTCTTACCTCTCCAGTAGCTACCTCAGGGCTCGACAAATCCCAGGCGCATTTTGTCCTGGCGCCTAGGTGTTTGTGAGCCAAACCAGTGGCCGAAACACACATTCAGCAAAATAAAAAAACGCTGAAAATAATCCCCGCAGGGGCCGCACTGCTTAGCTGTGCGTTGCTCTTAATGTGCAAGCAGCGTCTCTTGTGCTGGAGTGGCCACAGGAAGCAGGAAACCAGAGGAGTCACATGACTGCTCTGTTCCTCTTCCCAGTGGGCGGGACAAGAGAAGTTTGTGCAGAGAGACAGAGATAGAAGCAGCAGGGCCCCTATGGAAGTCTGCGTGTGAGAGATCTGCAGTGCAGGTAAGGGGGTGAAGGAGGATGAATGAGTGTGTGTGTGTGTGTGATAGCCTGGTTGTGTAAGCGGGGGGAGGAGCATGGCACATGGCACATGGGAAGTGATGTGCAGCATCAATACACAAGGGAGGCAGCAAGCCAGGTTTCAGCATGTACTCCTATCATGCCAAGTCAGCCAGTACATGCTGGAACCTGGGTGTGTCTGGGCAGGACTGTAATTTTAGGACTTGCTCACAAAAATATATTTTTTATATATATATATTTTATTATTTTTTGCCTTTTTTTAAAATAAAAAAAAAATCCATTTTTTTCAACTTGAAGGTTCCCCTGATAGTGACATCAGTGGGAAATAAAAAAAAAAACCAGTAAAATGTAAAAATTAACTTTTTTTCTAATTATTATTAATTTTATTTTTAATTTATTTTTACTAATCACACTGATTAGAAAGCAGGGCTCCATTGACTTGCATGGTTGAATGCAGTACCTGTATTCAACCTGCAAGTGGAGCCAGAGTTCTCTAGAGGGTCTAGAGACCATTTAGCAAACTTTTTCCTCTTTATTATTATTTTTCCCGGGCGGCCGCCATCTTGCGGATGGCGAAGATCACTTGCAGCGGCGGCTGTGACCGCTCTCTGGAGCAGTCACAGCCCATCCTGGAGTAAGTGTTTGGTGTCGCTGAATGTCTCCTGATCGAGGCATTCCAGCGACACCATTTAAGTTTAGGAGGTGATCATTGATCGCCTCCTAAACGCTTTTAAAACGGGCGTCCGCCGCCATACAATGTATGGCGGATGTTGACGCCCCGGGGAGGGGCCAGAGATGGCCCCCAGTGCCGATCGTGGCGTTACTGAATGCCTCGAGGTCGAGGAATTACAGCAACATCGTTTGGGTGCAGAAAGCGAACGTAGATAGTTTTCTGCACCCGTTTGAAGTCATGACGGTCCTGGCACGTCAATTGTCGTTAACCGTTCGTTTTCGGGTGACGTGGCCGGACCGTCAATTGTCATTAAGGGGTTGAATTATTTTAAATAAATGAAAATTTTTCATTTTTTTTATCCGATTAATCGAAAAAATAATCGGCCAACTAATCGATTATGAAAATAATCGTTAGTTATAACCCTACTAGTTTATGACTCTATTTGTTTTCCTTTGTATCTCACATCTCACCAATTTACTGTAGGGTAGTTATATAGTGAATGGCAAGGGATGATTGAAATAGATTTTTTCCCAGCCCTGGCGTAGGTAAATCAAAGCCGCGTAGTAGAGTTTTCGTAAGGATTACCAATGCTTACCGGCTCAGAACATGCTCTCATAATTATGCTATTTAAAGGGAAAATGGGTGGGGCGTGTCAAGACCCCGCTCCTGGGACCCGGAGGATTCGGGTCTTGACCCGGAGAACCGGTGTGTCAGGAACTGAGTCCATACACACTACTGTAATGACCCAGAGTGCCCAAAGATTGTGTTCAGGAGTTATTGCGTAGTAGCGGGGTTGGACAGGGCCTGGTGCAGGGCGACTGCGCTCTCTCGGGTCGTAATCTAGGGTTGTGCGGCCACATACCAGGGCCCTGACATAGCAGCGGATGTTGTCCAGAACAAAACAAAGTGATATCCTGCAGGCACACTGGAGCAGGCATCCAGACGAATGTGCAGGATGCTGCAGGCTGGGAGTATGTAAGCTAAGCAGAGTAACAGAGTTGGAGATTCCGTCACATCATATGGCCATAGTATGCTTAGCCCACCACTATGCCAAAGTACTCCAATATTTGGTGGGTCCTAGCACTAAACCCTGCCTATTGAGTCATTAGTAAACTGAAACTAAGCATTGAATCTAAACACATAACCAAGAAGGACATACCCTTAGACTGTAGGCTGAGACAAACATAACAAACGGGTGGGGCACACCTTATAAAAGGAAACATAGCTGAAGCAAAGAGCAGAACTGAAATTAAGGAATCAGAAGCACAGAACAGAGCATGTGGAAATCCAGGAATGGATTACAGCAAAGGGGAAACTCTACCGAGGCGGGGGCAAGAAAGAAGCAGCTCCGCAGCCTGAATGGAGCCTGACACAGTGCTTCACCCGGCAATCTCTGGGTGAAACCCGGAGAGTTTCCAGGTATGATTATGTTACAAACAGAGGTCTAATAATTCCTCCCTGTAAAGCAACCACCTCCTTCAAGCTTCTATTCCAACCCAATGAGGCCCTCAACTGCATTTTGACAAACTATAGCTGTCATGTTTTCTGCAGTACCTGCAGTGGTCATGGCCTATCAGGTAATATACATGCCTGGGAACTCTCCAGATTTGACCCAAATCCTCCGTTTTCCCTTTAAATGGGGGTGTTTCCCACTGCCGTCAGCAGGAACCTCCCGCCGACGTCAGTGGACAGTCCTTGGGCAGTGAGCAGACCCGGAGTAGCCGGAGCCTAGAATTTCCCAGGTATGGTAATATAAAACCGGGAAAGGAACTCTGAGTGACAAGCTGCTTGTTTTTTTTAAATTGGCAGAAAGTATACCATTTATCACAGAGCTACAGATGTCTAATGTATCTGTTGGGTATATGTTTTAGTATGTAAGGTGGCAGTTGTTAGACTTATTTTCCTCATAATCAGCTTATCTCTATTAAGAAGACCCCTTAGTTATATGCAATTACCAGAAATCTATTATACGCAAAAAAAAAACGTCTGCGCTTCTTACCCTAATAACAAATATATAAACATAATATAAATGAGAGGTTTTGGTTATATGAATTGGCCAAAGCACAATTAGGCACACCCGCCACATGAAGGCACACTTTCAATAGAGTGAAAACCTACTCTCACCTCCTACATAGTGGGCACACAAAGCAGTTTATACTGCTACCAAAGCCTTATTAATGTGTTGGAGGGGGTGCAAGATAACCACCTCCCAATTAACCCATGGACAGCAAGCTGCAACTGGACAAATGAGAAGCCAACAACCTCACACATGAATTCAGGTGTCCTGATTTCAGAAATACCTAATTTATATAGAATTTCCATACTTTTCTCAGCACTTATAGGGAACATACTATAAGGTGTAAATTTTTCGTATTTACATTAGGTATGATGGGATTGCAGCTCTAATTTTAAGCAAATAAACCAAGAATACCCACAGATGGTATTTGGGTATTTTTCATGCAGCTATTTGTCCACCAATCACTGTGAAAGGTGGCCGCAGAAATTATTTCCTGCACTTTTTCTGTTATCTTTTTTAATAATATGCAATATTATATTGTTGTTGTAAGGTTTTTTTACACTATACTGCAATCGGCGACAAGCAAACAAAGATGCAGAATCTATAGCATGCCTCTGCCTGATCCAGAACCTCCAAATCCAACAGTCATCTAACCTCCAGGGCCGGTTTCTGTAAGTCAGAGGAGATGGGAAACCAAAGCCAGCAGGCCAACTAACTACTTCTGCAATCTCAGCCAATTTATCACAGACTATGATAGAATAGGATGAATTCTAAATTCTAGAATAATATTTTGAGTAATGCTGCCCTGAACAAGTGATAGAAAAAAACAACCGTTATATTTATAGAACCTTCATCATTTGAATAGATTCTTAACACAATCAGTATATTGAACAAAATGACATATAAGAACATATGTAATATAGGAATAAATGTATGTATTTGTAAAAAATATCTATCAATAAAAGAAAAACATAGAAAGCACTATCAACACTTAAAGAAAAGTTTAATATATATATATATATATATATATATATATATATATATATATATATATATAAAAACCCTGACACCATGTACACCATTTTAGGAGATATAGATTGTACACAGATTACGTGACATTAAAATGCTAAAAGATGCAGTAAAGTACTGATATGCAGTGGCGTCGCTACAGGGGGGCAAGGGGGGGCAATTGCCCCCCCTAGGTTAATCTTTGCCCCCCCGCTAAATTTGGATCCCGTCTTTCTTTCTTTTTTTTAATTTATTTTTAAACGCGGAGGAGAGAGAGGGTGCGGCCCGAGTAAGATCGGCAGCCAAGGCAACCGATCTTACGCGGGCCGCACCTCGAGTCCGGCTACTTACCTGTGGGAGGGTCTTCTGTACTGCAAAGAGGAAGCGGAACCTAGCAGAGTTCACGTGACATCACATGACTCTGCTCCAGTCCCGCTTCCTCTGTGCTTTACCAGAGAACGCAGAGGGAGGCCGCGCCCTCTGCTGAAGTCTGTGAGCGGCATCAAGGAGCTGCAGTGCAGGTAAGGGGGTGGGGAGGGAGTTTGAATGAGAATGTATGATTGAGGGAATGAATCTGTGAATGAAGTGTGTGATAGCATGGATGTGTAAGTGCTGGAACCTAGGCATGATGGGACTGTGATTGCTGTTAGCAATCACACTCCTATCATGCCAAGTCAGCCAGTACATGCTGAAACCTAGCTAGCTGCCCCCCTTGTCTATGGATGCTGCCAGCAGTATGGGGTCTGCACATCACTTACAGCCACCCTGTACCAGCATGTACTGGCTGACCTGGCATGATAGGAGTGTGATTGCTAACAGCAATCACAGTCCCATCATGCCTAGGTACCAGCATTTACTGGTTGCCTGGGTATGATAGGAGTGTGATTGCTGTGTGGGCAGTATGGACGGCAGGGCCGGCTTTGGGGTGCGCAACCTGTGATCTATGCATGTAATTTAGGGGGTTTTAAATATACCTTTTAATGACGTGTTTTTATGTGAATTCCAATTGATCTTTACCTGCAAAGCTGGGTTTTTGCGTTATTCTGTAGATCCATATCTATATATTTCCATACATTATTTATGTATACCTGCAAATACAGTGTTTGTATGTCTTATTCAGTTGATTAATACCTGCAATGCTGTTTCCATGTATTTATTTGATCTATACCTGCAATGCTACGTTTCATATACTACTGTACACCTGCAAATACAGGATTTGTATGTCTGATTCTGTTTATTTGATATATATCTTCTGTGCTGAGATCACAGGTGAATTTCAGTTGATCTATCCATGCAAAGCTTGGTTTGTGTGTTAATGTGTTGATCTATACCTGCTATCGGCAACTGGGGCTAATATTAATATATATGGGCAGCAGGGGCAAAAACACTAAGGGGGGTATAAACGACAATGCAGTGTGAAAAATCCATCCTGATTCAGACGTCTGTGACGTGGATTGTGTCCTGCTGTTTGTGTGTTTTTGGTTATCAGTGTAGCAGAGCCTGTCCTCGGGTGTGTGTATAGGTGTTGGTGTGGCAGAGCCTGTCCTGGTGTGTGTTTAGTTGTCAGTGTGGCAGAGCCTGTCCTAGGGTGTGTGTTTGGGTGTCAGTGTGTCAGAGCCTGTCTGTGTGTGTGTGTGTGTGTGTGTTTGGATGTGGGTGTGGAAGAGCCTGCCCTGATGTGTGTGTTCAGTTGTCAGTGTGGCAGAGCCTGTCCTGGTGTGTGTGTGTGTGTTTGGATGTGGCAAAGCCTGTCCTGATGTGTGTGGGTGTCTGTGTGGCAGAGCCTGTCCTGGTGTGTGTGTGTGTTTGGATGTGGGTGTGGCAGAGCCTGTCCTGATGTGTGTGGGTGTCTGTGTGGCAGAGCCTGTCCTGGTGTGTGTGTGTATGTTTGGTTGTCGGTGTCGCAGAGCCTGTCCTGGTATGTGTGTGTCTGAGTGTTGGTGTGACAGAGCCTGTGTTGGTGTGTGTGTCTGAGTGTTGGTGTGACAGAGCCTGTGTTGGTGTGTGTGTCTGGGTGTCAGTGTGTCAGAGCCTGTCCTGGTGTGTGTGTGTGTGTTTGGATGTGGGTGTGGCAGAGCCTGTCCTGATGTGTGTGTGTGTTTTTGGTTGTCGGTGTGGCAGAGCCTGTCCTGGTGTGTGTGTCTGGGTGTTGGTGTGACAGAGCCTGTCCTGGTGTGTGTGTCTGGGTGTTGGTGTGACAGAGCCTGTGTTGGTGTGTGTGTTTGGTCATCTGTTCCTGGCACTTAACTTACAGTAGGAATTATTTAATTTATATTTATCCAGAGATAAAATGCCCTCCTGAAGTTGTAGTGACTTGAGGGGACAAAACGTTCAAGGCCCTGAAATCATTTAGTGGAAAAGTTATTTATTGTGTTATAATATTTATTTCAAGGATTAGTTGCACTCAATTGTGGCTTCAGGCTTCCCATGTTGAATGATCAAGTATTATTTTAGCCCAATAACAAAAGTATAATTCCATAGCACATTATTTTTGGAAATTATGAATGCCCCCCCAGTTTGAATGTGATATCTTGTGTGCCCCCCCTATATATTGTTTCTAGAGTCGCCACTGCTGATATGATATACTATGACAAGGGTGTCCAAGTTTTTTCTGCAGTGGGCCACTTCATCAGAATTGTATACATGCGAGGGCCGCACTCATTTTTCACTGAGAGAAAATATGGCCTTTAATAAAATATGCAGATTAAAATAAAGTAAATGACACAAAACCTTTACTTTTCTCTCACGGATTTCTGGGCCTACAAGTTCAGGATTCGCATACCCAGATTCCAGCATGTACTGGTTGGCTGGGCATTGTATTTTTTGTCCAATTTTAGTGTGTAACCACACTTTTATTAAAAGTAACACACCAAAATTGGACAAAAAAAATCAACAATATGACTTGGCATGATAGGAGTGTGATTGCTAACAGCAAACACACTCTTTTTATACCCAGGCAACCAGTGAATGCTGGAACCTAGGCATGATGAGACTGTGATTGCTGTTAGCTGTTAGCAATCACACTCCTATCATCCCAAGTCAGCCAATACATGCTGGTACAGGGTGGCTGTGAGTGCAGACCCCATACTGCTGGCAGCCTCAATACACAAGGGGGGCAGCTAGCCAGGTTTCAGCATGTACTGGCTGACTTGGCATGATAGGAGTGTGATTTCTAACAGCAAACACACTTTTTATACCCAGGCAACCAGTAAATGCTGGAACCTAGGCATGATGGGACTGTGATTGCTGTTAGCAGATTGCCGTTAGCAATCACACTCCTATCATCCCAAGTCAGCCAATACATGCTGGTACAGGGTGGCTGTAAGTGCAGACCCCATACTACTGGCAGCATCAATACACAAGAGGGGCAGCTAGCCAGGTTTCAGCATGTACTGGCTGACTTGGCATGATAGGAGTGTGATTGCTAACAGCAATCATAGTCCCATCATGCCTAGGTTCCAGCACTTACACATCCATGCTATCACACACACACCAATTATTCATTCACAGATTCATTCCCTCAATCAGACATACTCATTCACACATCCTACCCCATCCCCTTACCTGCTCTACAGCTCTCGATGCCGCTCACAGACTTCAGCAGGGGGCGCGGCCTCCCTCGTTCTCCCCACAGAGGAGGCAGGACTGGAGCAGAGAATGGACCCTCCCACAAGTAAGCAGCAGGGCTCTTATGATCCTGGCTGCCGATCTCATGCTGGCCGCACCTCGAGGTTCCGCAGGCCGCATGTTGGACGCCCCTGTACTATGAAATGGCCAACACTATTGGCGCCTGTATTTCTCTGGACCTCTCTTATGTGATCCAGAAGTCAGCTAAGAGGTTGTCTGGCCAGTTTTCTAAAAGGAAGTTTATCTCTGCTTTTTGTTCCTTTGTTTAATTGCTGCCAAGGTGATCTGCTGTTGTCTTGTGTGTATTAAAGAAACCTAATTGATCAGCTGGAGTCAGCTATTGTACACATAGCAGGAGGATAAATAGTATTGTGCCAAAGATCCAGTGCTATGTTGGCGATATGGTTTCACAAATAGTACCACGGAGGCACTGAGGATCCTTGAGAGGTCAACACATGCTGTCATGAATGCACACTACTCCAAGCAGGCGCGTGACTTATTTTAGCGGTAAGAGGGTCTAAATCACTATCTGTCTTCACTAGACCACAAAATAATTATTAACCCCTTCATGAATAAGGCTGGTTTTAAGTACAGGTAGCGTTTTGCTATTTCAAAACCATTTTTTCCAAAATCTGGTAATTCTTCCCCCCCATGTGCCATTTCGTTTATCTTTGAAGGCGGAGGGTTAGAAAAAGTATTTTTTCTAAATTTTGCACCATATTATATACTTTTTAAATGGTAAATAATATAATACAATCAAAACAAAGAAAGCCCTTCTTGTCCTGAAAAAAAAATGTATAACTTGTGTGGGTTCAGTAAACGGGAAAGAATAAAATTACAGCTAAACACGAGCAGTGCGGAAATGTTAAAACGCCCATTGTCACGAAGGGTACAAAAAATTAAATCAGCCTTTGTCACGAAGGGGTTAATAATCTGTACACACTGCCATAGCGGAGGATTAGAAACAACCCTTGCAGTTGTGTCTTAGAATAAATTAAATGTCTAGTGGCATTTTAGAATTTGTTAGTATCGTGTGACTGACATTAAAAATACTAGTAAACATATGTTGAAGTGCTAATAAAGATCACTGTGATACGGCTTTACACAGTATAAACTTTTGCCATCTTCCTGCTGATGTAGTACTGTTGCATGGGGTCACTTGGGCAAAAGTGGTGACAAACCGTAGTTAAGATGAAATTGATTCATGTGTCCAAGCAATTTTCTTGATCATAATGCAGCCTTATTTCTTTATCTAATTAGATGAAATAGGACAAGGAGTATACTACTGTAAGTAATGTTTCTGACATCAAATGTATTGCATCCAAATTGTTCACAATGGTACAATGGCCGGTTTGTTGTTTACCTCACAACTATGTTGGCTTTGCCTGTTTTCTGACTAGTGAGGTAACATTCTGAGATGAACACTTAAACACTTACCATTTATATTTTCTCTTGAACAACATAATTAAATTAATTTCATGTGACTCCAAGCCATCTTTCTGGGTGCAAAACAATTTTGCGACAATTTATCCTGACCTGTAAAATGGTCAAAGGGACACTGTAGTGTTCCAGTAAGCCTGTAAAAGAACAATGTTTGTTTAGTACTTGCAAGTACTTCCATGTGCATTGTTCTAACTGGATAAAAACAAGAAAAGGGTACTTACCTCAGAGAAGAGCTGCAGCTTAACACCCCAGTGTCCCTACATTCTGCACCACTGGTTCGCTAATTGAAGAAGCCAATCAGTGGTAGGAAAGCACTACCGCTAAAATCAATGGGTGCACAGTCCACACATATGCAGGAGGTCTCAGTAGACTGACATTATGTCACATGAACACATCTCCTGATGGGGGTCAGGGGAAGGGGCAAATGGGTATGCAGGATTCTGAAGAATTCCCACATTTTTTGCAAAAGGAACACAATGGGAATTTAAGCTATAATATGCATTATGTCCCTTTAAACATTTCTGTGAGAAATTTCTGTCAGAAATCACGTGCTAGTCTACCTCTCTGATAGAAATCCTGGACTTTTCATGTTTTACAGTCTCTGCCCTATCACATGCTGTTTGATTTGGCTTCTTCCCAAAGTGCTTGAATGTAGATGTATTTACATTATAACACTAATGCCAGTATCGTCCTCCCAGCATATGGGGAGGACATAAAAAATGTGTAACACATACAAATTATAACAAGTGGAATTAGAAATATATATCACTTGTGTTTTCAACTTTATGGCTTCGAGGAATTGCAAATACAGGCATGCCCCACTTTAAGGATACTCGCGAGTAAGGACCACTGTTAATGTAGGCTCCCTTCGGGACACATAACAGCATGACACCAGCACGTCATAGCGTCATTGAAGCATCTTTTGTCTTTCTTGAGGGCCCTTAAAGTGTTTTGTGGTGGAAATGCCTGACGATTACACTACAGTGCATGCATTGATAAGTAAAAAGAGGTAGTGCTTTACTTTTAGTACATGCTTCATTTTACATATATGCTCTGACCCCCCTTGTGTATGCTAATGTGGGGTATACCTGCAAGATATTCTGGTTTTAAAATAAAAGATCACCTATTATCAGGGGGGGGGCAAGTAAAGTCAAGTGGCCCATTGTGCCACCAAATCAGCCCACAATACATGCCCATATTTTCCTGATTTTCTAACGCATATTGATTATAAAAATACAAAGATGATTCAAATGTGGTTTAACATAAGTAAATGTAATAGCAACAAAGGATGGTAAAAAAAAAAATCAAAACCTAATTTTTTTAATTTAATATGGCAAGCCGATTCAGCTGATTGGGGACAGAGGTGACACTGGGAGGGGCTGATTGGGGACAGAGGTTGCACTGGGGAGGTGAATGGGGACAGCAATGACATGGGGGCTGAAAGGGGACAGAGGTGAAGCCGATTCGGCTTGCCATATTAAATTTAAAAAAAAAAAAGTATTATAGTAGCGCCAACCGGCGGCATCAGCACCCAGCGTCCGTTTAGATTAGATTTCGGGCAGCCTGGGGGGCAATTGCCCACCGGCCCAGCACGCCCCTGCCTATTATGATACCCTATTGCACCAACATTTTCCTGTTTTAAACCTGTGTTTACTTTGAAAGGGTAGGCCTACTCCAGTATATATTTGCTACTGTTTTTTTGTCATGCTCTTAGAGGGTTTGGGGAGTATTCTTGCCCAGTGATCTATACAAACACGGGACATACTAAATGGCAAATATTGGTTTTGTGCTATGTAATACCATGGACACTGTTGTGGCCTTTTTTATGCAAAATTATGCTAACATTTAATATTTAATTCACCACAACACATCTAACAATACAACACATTTATTTTATTCAAGAATACACTTAAATTAGAGTTAGTTTAGTTATGCAAAGATGAATACCAAGAGACGTTATGATATATAATGATATACTGTATTTGCTTGATTATAAGACTAGGTTTTTTCCAGAGCAAATGCTCTGAAAAATACCCCTCCAGGGCCAGACTGGCCCATCGGAATACCTGGAAATTTCCCAGTGGGCCGGCAGGTCTGTGGGCTGGGCAGCCGGCAGACCAACATTCAAAACAGCCGCTGAGCTTTGTGCACGCCGGCCCCTTTAATTACATGAATGCCGGCCTCCACCTGCTGCCCCCACCAGACACCAGGGAGTGTCGTCGGGCCACATACAGGACCCCGAGTGCTAAATACTCTAGGTACATCCCTGGATCTCCCTGATCAGCCACTGGGCAGTTTCCCATGGGCCTCGCGTTCTAAAAAGAGCGATTCTATAGGGGAGGAGGCAAGTGGAAAGGCCACCTCCCCTGGGCCGTTCTTAAGGGGAGTGCTGAGGCAGCTGCAAGATTGTGATCTCCCCAACCAGCCCTGCTTATGATGTTGTACCCCCATGCTCTGCTACAATAGCCGGCACATAGTGATTAGGGAGTACTAAAGCAGAGGCCTGAAATGACAGACCTCACACTCCCATGACAAGATGGAGGATGAGAAAGGGATGTAAGGGCAGTATATGTGTGTTTATATGTGTGTACATGTATGTATGTGTATTAGGGCTGCAACTAGTGATTATTTTCACAATCTATTAGTTGGCCGATTATTTTTTCGGTTAATTGGATACAAAATAAATGTAAATGTTTCATTTATTTAAAATAATTTAATAAACAAAACAGCAGAATACAAAAACTTTGATAAAAATGCATTTCTTGTTTTTATTTCCCAAACTGCCCCCCCCCCCCCAGTTATACACATTTGAGCCCAGGCTTGCCACACTGCCTCCCACATATGCCACTCCGCCCTCCCCACATATGCCTTATACCCCCACATATGCCTTATACCCCCACATATGCCTTATACCCCCCATATATGCCATAGTGCCCTCGTAGATTCACAGACTCGTTCAAAGCTCACTGACACAATACTTTTATAAATAAATACAGGATTAATCTTCACTGCCCCCAGGATTTAGATTCCCCTTAGTCTGCCCCCCTTTACTTCTAACTGCACCTTAAGTCAACCTTATTAAATGAATTAACCCTCAGTCCTCAGCATTAAATTAACCCTAAATACCCCATTAACCATAACTGCCCCAAAGTTAATCCTAATGACCCCATCAACCATAACTGCCCCTAAATTAACCCTAAACACCCCATTAACCATAACTGCCCCTAAATGAACCCTAAACACTCCATTAACCATAACTGCCCCTGAATTAACCCCCACTTCTCCTAACTTTCAGCAGCCCAAATATTTATTTTATACTCACAGTTAGATGAGTTTGAGCAGTGTGTACGCTATGAGGAAATGGGTGGAGCCAATCGTCAGTGTGACTGCAGGGAGAGACGGTAAGAAAGGGGCGGGGCCAATCGTCAGTGTGACTGCAGGGAGGGACTGGTAAGTAGTAACTGCTGTGAATCACACTGAAACAGATTATAAAACAAGGTTTCTTTTTCAGGGCATTTGCTCTGAAAAAACCCTCATTATGTAATCGATAAAAATCGATTCAACTAATTGATAATGAAATTCGTTGGCAATGTTTTTCATTATCGATTTTATCGATTAGTTGTTGCAGCCCTAATGTGTGTGTGTATGTATGTATATATATATATATATATATATATATATATATATATATACACACACACACACAGTGTGTGTGTTTGTAAGCTTGCGTGTGTGTGTTTAAGAGCACTGTAGGTATTTGTGTGTTTATGCAAAGGCAGTGTATGTGTGTGTTTATGGGCAGGTGTGTGTAAGGGCAGTGTATGTGTATATGCGTGTTAATGGGCAGGTGGTTATAAAAAAGCAACATGTATGGGCAGTCCTGTGTAAGAGCAGTATATGTGTGTATATATATATATATATATATATATATATATATATATATATATGTTAATGGGCAGGTGTATGTAAAGGCAGCATGAATGGACAGGTGTGTGTAAGGGCAGTGTGTGTGTGTTTATGGACAGGTATGTGTAAAGGCAGTGTGGGGGCAGTTGTGTATAAGGGTAGTGTATGTGTGTTAATGTGCAGATGTGGGTAAAGGCAACATGTAAGGGCAGTTTGTGTATGTGTGTGTTAATGGGCAGGCGTGTGTAAAGGCAGACATGAGTCACTAATAATGGATGATGCAACCCATGTCCACTACAGACACCCTGGGCTAAGGTGAAGGGCACATGGGTTGTGTCACCTCTCTAAAACAGAATATTTTCAACTAATTTTAGTAAATGGTACCAATTAATTGCACAAGCCATGCCACAGACACCGGTGTCCTTGTACACACACCTTGTCTGCCTCTGAGGAAGTGGGAAGTGCACAAGCCATGCCACAGACACCGGTGTCCTTGTACACACACCTTGTCTGCCTCTGAGGAAGTAGCCTCCTACTGAATCAGTAGGAATAGAGCATGCTTCAATAATTGCTGACATAATGCACCACATTGCATTTAATACCAGGAACAGAGTCTAAGTCTAAGAGATTTATAAAAGATGTTTACATTCATACTATCAAGTATATAATACATATGAAGGAATAATAAGTTGTCTATATAATGTGCGTATTTGTGTATGTATCTAAAATAAGACTATTAACCTTTATTATGCCCTAAATGGTAACAGATTGTTTTTTTCTCTTCTTTTTTTCTGGTATTGTAAGTCTCCTGGATATGTCATTAAAATGGGCTGTCGTTATCAAACTTTAGTCTTAAAGAACATCTAATAACCTTCAAGTTGAATGAGTTTATTCCACCCAAGGACAGGCTATGGATGGTAGGCAGCTGTCACCAGAGGTTCAGCTCTGACATGGTCATGCTCTATTAATTCCTGTATAGTGGATTCTAGATAATTACATGTGAGAGCACTGTGCAGAGCTGGGGCTCATTCTGTGCTATAAGGTAAATACTGCCTACCCAGTTAGCAAATCTTTGTGTATAGCATTCAGAACAGCTAATAAATAAACACACCAAATCGAAAACAAAAAAAACCTAAAGAAACTATTTTTTTCAGTGCCACTGTTTCAGAAGAGTACACTCTCTTTGAATTCTATGGTTTTACATATAAAGACATAATGACAATCGTCTGTTCCTCAGCAGGTCAAAAAATTAAGTATATACAAAGATGAACAATACCTAACATATTACAATCTGTAATGATTTGTTCAACAAAAATAAAGCCAAAATGTAAAAGCCATGTGTGAAAAACTAGGTATATCTTATGATTCAATAGCTTGTAGAACCACCTTTAGCAGAAATAACTTGGAAGTACTCATTTTCTGTATGTCTGTATCAGTCTCTGAAATCATTGTGGAGGGATTCTTGCTCACTCTTCTTTACAACGTTACTTCAGTTCATTAAGGTTTGCTTGTATTTGTTAACGCACAGCTCTCTTAGGGTCCTGCCACAGCATTTCAATCAGGTCGAGGTCTGGACTTTGACTGGGTCATTGTAACACCTTGATTCTTTTCTTTTTCATCCATTCTAGATTTGTTGGTGTGCTTGGCATTATTGTTCTGTTTCACCTAAGCTTAAACTGTCAGACAGATGGCCTCACATTTGACTCTAGATAGGTATACAGAGGAGCTCATGGTCAACTTAATGATTGCAAGGTTACCAGGTCCTGTGGTTGCAGACATTTTTTCAGACATGGCTTCTCCGTTTTGGCTTTATTTTTGTTGAAAAAATGGTGGAATATGTCATGTGTTGTTGTTCATCTGTGGTCCTACTAAGAAACAGGGGATTGTTATTATGTCCTGATATGTAAAACCATATAATTCAACGAGGGTGTACTTTCTTTTTAACATGACTGTATATGTAAAACTTGCAGTTTGTGAATAGATTGGAATTTCTTTAGTTTAATATTTTCTTGACCAGGGCTATCCACAATTTTGTGAGTTTATTTTTTCTTTGCATTTCCTATATATTTGTTCAACCTTGCTTTGCATCTTTTTAATTTACTATACAACAACGTGTTTATATATAGTGTTTTTTTTTCTTTTAGGAACTCAATCTTTTGATACTTTTTGAAATGTATGTCCCCATCATTTAATAAGCATAGCAAAATTACAGCCATTTGTCCAATTTTAATCCGGTTAAAGAAACTGAAGAAGGTCACCCCAAAAATACTAATTTCTGGTCCTGATTTACTACCCACCTCATGTGCATAGCACTTCCTCTTGGGGGGGGTTAGAAGGTAGTTGTGGCCGCATATTAACCACGGTACAAAGTATATGTTTCTAAATGTAGGCAGCTCATGGTGATTCACTAGGGTAATTTTGTCATCTGCATTTTTTTTTTATACTAGCTTGCAATATTACGGTGATTTCTTGCATATCAAGTGTGTGCAAGTTGTGTAAAGTAACATCTTCTAGGTAAAGTGGTGCTCCAAATACATAGGCTTGACATGTTTTCAGGGAAGCCACATGACCAAAAGCTGAACATGCACAATTCTATATATATATATATATATATATATATATATATATAGTATATATTAAATTACCACTGTAAAAGTATGAGATCTTGGAAAATAGATTACATCGATGAATACAACGCTTTATTTTGGTCATTTTTTTTATAGAAAACACTCAACAAAAATTTGAATGAAAATGATAAAATGTATATATTTTTAAAATGTAAATATTTAATGCATCAAGTGTTTATGTTTTAGGAAGTGTGGTTGATATTTTACTAATTGCTCTTTTTCTATAGGTGCATGTGTCCTACACACCAGGAAGAAGTTAAGTTGAAGAAATTATTTTAAGAGGTGGAATCTGGAGGTTTATTGCTCCATTCAAACTAATGGTACCATGGCAAGTCCCCATGAGCCCTTGAGCTGGTCACCTCCCAAGTTTTTAATTGATTCTATAAGGGATGATAAAGACTATATAGCAACATTCAGTGACCATACCAACCCCAGCCACCACCTTACAGAAACTCAAGATAAGCATGATGGCCTGGAGAATGCCAGCAGCCCGATCACTGCTGCTGTCCTGACCTCCATCAGTGAGGACTCCCGAGACCAGTTTGAGAACAGCGTCCTGCAGATAAGAGACCAGGATGAAGCAGAGAATGTTCCACCCCAGGGCAGCAGTCATTCAGGAGATGGAGTGAACAGCAGTGGTACTGAGGACATCAGAATACATTTTAGCCACTCTGGGAGTGGAAATGGTGGCTTCCTAGAGGGGCTTTTTGGCTGTTTAAGGCCTGTGTGGAATATCATTGGGAAGGCCTATTCTACCGACTACAAACTACAACCACAAGGTGAGACATGCTGCAAGACTGACTTGTTTCACTGTTTCAAGTTTCTGCACTATTAACTATGTATTGAGTAATTATACTTACTATATAGAGCATCAGATTCCTTAGCACTATTACAATAACATTAACCCCTTCAGTCCTCTATGGACGTACCAGTACGCCAAAAAAACGCATCCCAAGAATGCAGTCGTTTGACAGCCTGGACTCCCCCCTGACGGCTGAAGCCAGCATCGCCGGCTTTCTGCTGTCTGATCTGATGTAACAGCTGTTACATTTTAAACTGCCCGATCCCTTCCGGATTGCCTGATGAGGCACAGACCCTGTGATCTCTATGCACGTCTGTAAGGACCTGCATGGAGATCAGTTTGATCGGTTCAGGGGGATCGCGAGGAGGAGAGTGAGAAACCATGTTTCTCACCCTCCTCCCATGCTGAAACAGAAAAAGAGGGGGAAAAAAACATAAAAAAAGAATAAAATAATATAAATAATAATAAAAAAATAAAGTGAGCTAAGTGATGTCATTGTGACATCACTGGCATTAGCAACATGTTCAAGAGGTCCCTAAGAGGACCTCTAACCATTTAAAAAAAAATATATATAAAAGAGAATAAAAAGTCAAAAACCTTACATCCCATAGCCCTAGCACAACATCTACCCAGCATAACCCTCCTCCCTCCGTTCACATCCCCCAAACCCGTTAAGCCTTAAGCATAAAAATTCTACACAAAAATGTACACCTTCTAATATGTTCCCTATAAGTGCTGGGAAAGTATGGAAAATCTATATAAATTAGATATTTCTGAAATCAGGACACCTGAATTGATAAACTTGGAGGGGATTTTCCATCACTTTACCTAATTTTGTGAGGATTCAGAGGGAGAATTTCAAAAAAATTAGGTATTTTTTTCTAATTTTTGCTAGTTTTTACTAAATTTCTCATTCAAAATTTTCAGCTAATCATCCAAATATGGTATCAAAAGAAAGCTCTATCTCTCCTTATATAGTTTACATATATGTTTACATGGGTACACTATTCACAGGAAAAGAGAACAAAAATAGCAAAATTGCCCCGGGACTTGAGGTACCAAAAACCCCTGGGATTGAAGGGGTTAAAACTGACTGACAATAATATCAACACACATTTAGACAAACTGGTACAGAAAAATAAGTCCCTGCTCTAGAATATTCTCAATTTCTTTGTATCCTCATTATATGCATTATATGTGTCAATCACTTTTTGCTCTCTAAGTATGCCACAATCAAACAGGGCACTTGAACTCATATGCTCTTAGTAACATAAGGTTAATTTTATTGACAACATTGATTTCAACTCTATAGATTACCAACTTTTAAAATAATGAAGTGAACGGCAAGTTTCAACAGAATTATCCCATTTTGTGCATTTCCAATTGAACCATATGACCAAACGGCCTTCGTTATGTCAGATCTAAAGTGAAACGTTAAAAAGTATATTAATAATCATCAATAACAAAAGTAATATAATGGTTTTTAGTGTTGGATTTCACATCAAATGTAATAGTGTTCAGAACCTTTAAAGGTGTACAAATAATGTAAAAGAAGCTCTCTGTAAAAGCCATTTAGGACGTACAAGTACGATATGACTTTCCTGCAGAAGCAGGTACATTTCCCTGCCGCTACACGGGAGATCAGGCTGTCTCTTGGCATCACTGGTTTCCTGCTGACCGAACGTTAGTAACCGCTGCTGGCACAAGCATTGACAAGTTGTTGCATAAGGCATGCCTGATCACACAATCGCATAATCACATAATAAAAAAAAACCAAAAAACATGTAAAAAGTATAACCACCCTGCCCCCGTTCGCTACACCCCCCCAAACCTGTTAAGCCAAAATTATAGAAAGTACTACCCTATAGCATACTATATAAGGCTCTTATTTTTGTTGCATGTTTCTATGGTTTCAAATGAAAGCCCTATTTGTTGTGAAAAAAAAAAGAATGTTAATTATTTGGGTACATCATAATACAAAAAAGGGTTATCTTAATAAAAAACCCACATATGGTGGCTACGGTACTTAAGTTAACAAAAACCCTTGGGACTAAAGGAGTTACTCCAGAGAAGAGATAGTTAAAAGTCCCTCTCAGATGCCCATTGTCTGCAACAAGAGGCTCAGATTAGAGTGTTTTATTGTCGGGTGACAAGTTTATGTGTCAGCCTGTATCAATGTCAGATAATCATGTGCAGCACAGGGCAAGTAAGGAAAGGTAGGAGTGAGGGATAGAGGCAAACAACAGCTGATGGGTTGTCAGTGCCAAAGCAGTTCTTCTTAGTCACTAGTGTGGGAAGTCTAAGAGATTATCACGGAGATGTTTAATCTTACATTGTTCTTTAGTCATCTTTAAATACTGTGTTTCATACTGATTTGTTGTCCTTTCTGGTTTTACTTTCATGTTCAGTTCAGTTGTTCAAGTTTCCGGGTCCTCCATTCCCTGTCCTTGCTGTGGAGCACCAGGATATGATGTCATATATCTTTGTGCTACATGACTTAAAAGTGAGAAACACATCCTAAACCAGTTTGGCACAGCTTTCATGGTATAAATAGGCTGGTCTGGGAGATAAGAGATCTCCCTTGAAACTAATCCATACAGCAGCAGGACAGGCCTGTGTGGCCAGTAAGAAGCTGCTATATTGGTCACATGGTAAAGTCAGCAACAGCGGAAGCTGCTAGGCTCTTTAATTGTAAGGAAAAGGCAAGGGTCAAAGTTACTTTGTCATGACCCCCCCCCCCCCCGCCAGGAAGCAGCAGCTACCGGAAAAGACACACTGAATGGTGGGGGGATATACACATCCTTCGTGTAGCTGAGGACCAGCAGCTCCTTACTGCATAGATCACTGGTAGTGCTGTGTCTCTGCTTGGGGTAGGCCAACTGCTTTGGAAAACCTTTGTGGTTTTTCCTCACAGTGCTACATGCACATCCACCTCAGTTTTCTCCCGTGTCAACGATCGCCTCCTAAGCTTCAATGGTATCACTGAAATGCCTCAATAACGAAGCATTCAGCGACCCTCAACACCTAGCCCAGGACACACTGCTAACTCTAAGGAGAGCAGTCGCAACCACCACTGCGAGAGATTTTGCCACTCGCAAGATGCAGGCGTCCTTTAAAAAAATAAACAGACCCTCCTGAGAATTCTGGCTCCCCTGGCAGGTTGAATACAGGTACTGCATCCAACCATGCAGGTCAATGGAGCCCAGCTTTCCGGGGGTGTCTACTTGGTTTGTTGGGGTAAGTTGGAGTAGCCAGGTTCATTTTTGTTTACAGACTGACGAAAATGAGGAAAAAAGTGCACTTCCCAAACGTAGCCTTTTAGCTACAACCAGACAACCAGACAAACCCGTGCATGGGTAGTATCACTGTACTCAAGAGATGTTGCTGAAAAAAATACAAAAACAATTACTACCATAAACTATGGCGAAAGCTGGTGATAGAATCTTGTGCATGGAAAGGGTTAAAATACCAGCATTTGAAATAACTTGGGGTGTCTAGTTTTCCAAAATACATGGTTTGATGGGGTAAATTAAATTAGCCAGCTTCAAAGATGGCCCAAATAGGACATGGGGGCATTAGGACCAGATCTTAAAGTTCCAAGTTGAAAAAAGGTGCACTTCCCAAATGTGGCATTTTACCTACCAACAAACCCATGCATTGGTCATATGACTGTACTCGGGAGATGTTGCTGAACACATATTGGGGTGTTGTGTGACAGGGACATATACCAGAAGCTGTACATCCATACCTGAAGTACAATTTGTGTAATAAAAAAACACAAAATAAATTACTACCACAGTTTGACAAAGGGTTGACATTTTGTTAGATCTTTGTTCGATCAGGTTTGATCAACTGTTTTTTTTCCGTTAGAGCTACTCTAAAATAAGCAATATTAACAATCTTTTTCGGGGGGGCTAACCCATAGCCAGCCCCCCACCTTAACAATAGTTTCAACAAAATGTTACTCATTGTGATAGCCCCGCGTTAGATCAGGTTTGATCAGACAAAAGTTTTGTTAGATCTAGACTAATTACTGAGATATTACATATTCCAATGGAAATTTGGATTTGTTTAAATGGATTTTGGTAGCTATTCGTTAGATCCGGTAAGATCAACAGTTTTTTTCCATTAGAGCTATCACACAGGAGGCGGTATTCACAATCCTATTTTGTGTGCGGGGGATGGGAATACATACAGGTTGGCCACCCCTCAACTGAAATTTGGATTTTTTTTATTGGATTTTGGTAGATATTAGTTAGATCCGGTAAGATCAATAGTTTTTTTCGTTAGATCTATTATGCAGGAGGCGGTATTCACAATCCTATTTTGTGTGCGGGGGATGGGTATACATACGGGTTGGCCCCCTCAACTGAAATTTTGATTTTTTTAATGGATTTTGGTAGATATTCGTTAGATCTGGTAAGATCAATTGTTTTTTTCCGTTAGATCTATCAGGCAGGAGGCGGTATTCACAATCCTATTTTGTGTGCAGGGGGGTAGGTTTTATTTCCTAAACGCTTTATTTTCTGTCTTTTAGCTTTGTATAGCTTGTTCAATCGCCCTGTGCGGACCACCCCCGAATTCCATGGAACAGAGGTAGAGCTCAGCGGCACATACATTCCAAATTTCAGTTGGGGCAACCCTTACGTATTCCCCTCCAACTGCATACAAAATAGGATTGTGAATACCGCCTCCTGTGTGATAGAGCTAACGAAAAAAACAGTTGATCTAACCGGCTCTAACGAATGTCTACCAAAATCCATTAAAAAAATTAAAAGTTCAGTTGAGGGAGCTAACCCGTATATATTCCCATCCCCCGCATACAAAATAGTATTGTGAATACCGCCTCCTGCATGATAGATAAAAAAAAAAAAAAAAAAATTGATCTTACTGGATCTAAAGATTATCTACCAAAATCAATATAAAAAAAAAATCAGTTGGGGGGGAAACAGGGGGGGCAACCCGTATGTATACCCATCCCTTGCACACAAAATAGGATTGTGAATACCGCCTCCTGTGTGATAGATCTAATGAAAAAACTGTTGATCTAACCGGATCTAACTAATATCTACCTAAATCCTTAAAAAAAAAAGCTAAATTTCAGTTGGGGGGGGCAACCCATAAGTATACCCATCCCCACATACAAAATTGAATGGTGAATACCGCCTCTTGCGTGATAGATCTAATGAAAACAACAGTTGATCTTACTGGATCTAATGAATATCTACGAAAATCCATTTTAAAAAAAAATCAAATTTTCCATTGAGGGGGGAGCTATCATATCAGTAACATTTTGTTGAAATCTTTGTTAAGGGGGGGGGCTGGCTACTTATTTTCCCCTCCTGAAAATGTTTGTTAATATTGCTTATTTTAGAGTAGATCTAACTAATAAAACAGTTGATCAAACCTGATCTAATAAATGCAATGATCTTTTGTTAAAATTCTTAATATGGGGGGCTAACTCGGGGGAGGTGCTCTGCCGGAGTGCACGCTGCTTCACTACTGAGCGCTGGTATATGACGTCATATTTTAGCGCTCAGCATGAAATGCCGGCACCACGACTGAGCTAGAAGCCTCGCGGAGGAGACTGAGGGGTGCAGAGCGGTTGCTGAAAACTTCATGAGCTACCGCTCGGCACCCCTCTCCCCCCCTCCCCAAAAAAGGACGGCGTTTCAAATGCACTGCTGCTGCCCTACTAATGCATTGTCCTGGATTGAGGCTGCCCAGGACCCATGACTTAAAGTATCATTACGGGACTGTTCCGGGCAGTCCGGGACATGTGGTCACCTTAGTGGCAACCCTTTAAAACATATAGAACATATAGCCAATGCTGCTATTCTCCCCATCAGGGGTGCACATTGGGTCACATAATGTGGGTTACGTGACTCTACGCTAGTAGGGCAGCAGCAGTGCATTTGTAAGAGAGAGTGAAGAAGGGAAGGACAGGGAGAGAACTATGTGAGCATCATGGATAAGTTCCTAGAACAGGGGTGTCCAAGTTTTTTCTGCAGTCGGCCACTTCATCAGAAATGTATATGCGCATGGGCCCATTGAAATAAAGTAAATAACACAAAACCTTTACTTTTCCTCTCTCTGATTTCTGGGCCACAAAAGTTTTGTCATCTGAAGTAAATACAAATTCCGGATTCTGTATAAGTAAAAATTGTGTGTTCTCATTCTGTGCGAGCAATTTCTCTTATAGTGCACTGAGGAGGCAGGAATGGAGCAGAGTCATGTGACGTGACATCAATTAACGTGACTCTGCTGGGTTCCGCTTCCCCTGTGCGGTACAAAAGACACTTCTCTCTGTGTATGCGAGCAACTCACAGGTAAGCAGCAGGGCCCTTGCAGATCTCACACGGGCCGCACCTCAAGGTCCGGTGAGCCGCATGTTGGACAACCCTGTCATAGAAGATGGAGTGTGTTTATGTGTATGCTGTTAAAGTGTGTGTGTGTTAGTGTGCAGTGTTAGCGTGAGTGAGCATATGGTGTGTATGGTATTAGAGTATATGTGTTAGTATGAGTGTGTGTCAGTATAGAGTGTTGAGTGTTTGTGTATTAGTGCATGTTTTTAGCATGAGTATGTGTATAAGTGAGTACGAGTGTGCATGTCAGTGAATAGTGTTGAATTGTCATGGTTGATTCTAGGGTTAGTAGTGCGAAGGGTGGTGAGTGTATGGTGTTAGAGTGAGTGAGCGCTAGTATGTCCATGTGTTTTAGTTACGAGAGTGGGCAGGGGAGGGCTGGGAGCCTAAGGCCTGGGGGGAAAGTCTAGTCAAGTGGCCCATTGCGCCACCAAAGCGGCTGCGAGCGACATTGAAAGCGGCCGTCGTGCGGCAGTCACTCCACTGGCGCCTAATGAAATTAAAGCGGCTGGCGTGCACGCACCGCGCCGCCCAATAGCCGTGCCTCAGCTCTTTATCCCACCCCTTTTAAGATGTGGGACGAAGAGCTAAGGAATGGCCATTGGGCCTGCCTGCCGCACAACGCAAGGGCGTACCTAGAGCAGGGCTTGACAAATTTGTTGTGAATCTAGGCGCCAGCTAAAAAAGTTAGGAGCCAGGATTTTTTTAAACTAAAAGTTGGTCAGGAATGATCTGATCATCATCAGCCCACTTACTAAACTCACAGCATTTGACCTGGAAGCACCCTGCACTTTCAGGTCAGTGCTGTTTTTTTTTTTATTATTTTTTTTTTATATATATATATATATATATATATATATATATATATATATGTATATTTATATATTTATTTATTTATTTTAACGCTTTCAATGCTGATGTTCCATTGAAGCACAGCATTGACTGATATTTAGTCCCCACAAGCTTGTGGGGACAAATGTTCACCCCTGCAAGGCCACGAATGTGTTATACACAATTGTGGAATTGAAGGGGTTAACGCTGCACTGTCGCTCTCATGGAGCGATCAGGCAGCAGGGAGGTGTTGGGGCTGACTCATGTGGAGACCAAAGAACCCTCTCCCCTGTCCCTGTAGCTGCCTCTGGCAGCTGGGAAGCAATTGCTGGTCTATAGACCAGCCATTGCAGGGGGGAGTCTGATGACTGCTGTAGGCTTCCATGCCTATAGGAATCATCAAAGGGCTTGTGGGGGCTCGTTTTTGCTGTTGCTGGTCTGCCTGGGCTTCCAGGCAGACCACCAGCAGCAGAGCCCCATACAAAACGGGAATTAACCCCTAAAATGATCGCGGCATTGAAGGGGTTAATGCTGCCCTGTCGCTCTCATGGAGCGATCAGGCAGCAGGGGGATGTTGTGTCAGGTCCCCACACTTGTGTGGGGACCCAATCAACACTAAACCCCCTTTCCTGAAGCTGCCTGTGGCAGCTGAAAACGATATTGCAGGTTTTCCTGCAATCGCGGTTTCAGCCTACAGGATCACTCCGTGGGAGTGATCTCAGGCTCGGGTGCGGGCTCTGAGTGGCTGTGCTGTCTGCCCAGACTCCTGGGCAGACAGCAGCAGCAGCGCCCCCGCGTGGTGACGCGGGGGCATTTTTTTGTGGATGTAAGAGGCTGACAAACTCCTAGACCTGGCGCCTGGGATTTGTCGAGCCCTGACCTAGAGTATTTGGCACCTGTGGCAGATCCTGTATGTGGCACCCCCACCCCCCCACACACACACACACTTTGCCTAACCATAGAAACTATGCAGTTTTAAACATTGACAGGGGTACAGCAAAATCGTTATTATATACTGAGGCACACATTGACGGTGGTACAGCATAACTGCTATCATTATATACTTAGGGATTACGCTGTACCACCGTCAGTGTGTGCCTATACTTTGAGCCAGACACTGACAATACTGCAGTACAACCCCTATCACTATATACTAAGCCAAACATTGATGTGGTGTAGGCCTAACACTTCAGTGACTGGCTTAGTACATAGTAGGGATGCACCGAAATGAAAATTCTGGACCGAAACTGAAAATTCTGCATTCATTTGGCCAAAAACGAAAAAAAATAACTTTTAATACTTTATTAAAAGTAACACACCAAAATTAGACAAAAAATCAATAACAATATTAATATATATATATATATATATATATATATATATATATATATATATATATATATACATATATATAATTAACAGCAATCACAATCCTATGATGCCCAGGCTGACTTAGCATGATAGGCGTGTGATTGCTGTTTGCAATCATATATATCTATTAATACTGTTATTTAATTTTTCTGTCCAATTTTGGTATGTAATTTACTTTTAATAAAAGTGTTGTTAACACACCACAGTTGGACAAAAAAAAAAATTGTTACAGCAATCACACTCCTATCATGCCTAGACAGCCTCCCTATGCCATGCTATCCCCCCACACATCCATGCAATCTGAAACCCTCATTCACAAACATTCATCATAAACTACAGCATAACACCCCTCACTCTCACACACTAATATTTTCCTACCTTTCCTCTGTCATTGTCACTTTTCCTCCTCCTCTTCTTCTTCCTCTTCTGTGTCCCGTCCTTCCGGTGCAGAGAGCGCGGAAGACGGTGGGCGTGGCTTCAGTGTTGTGCGCCGGGATTTGACATCAAGTCCCGACGCACAGCCACAGTTGCCCCGCGCATAGTTTTTGGAGGCGTGACGGCACCCCTCAGTGAGCGGCACTCCAGGCGGACCACCCCCCGCCAGGTACGCTACCGGCATGGCGGACAGTCCCGGTGGCAGCCGCTTCGTTTTTAACTTTGCGGCTGCCATGAATGTTCGTCTGCCGGCCACCCGGCCAGCCCTCCAGCCCGGATTCAGGGCTGCCTGGGGGGCAATTGCCCCCCGCCCCAGCACGTCCCTGAGAGTGGGACACTTGCACCCAGACTCCACTAACTCTAGGCTCACCTCTGCTTACCCTATGCACAATTCTACTACATATTAGAAAACTCTGTGTTCCAATTTTCCTTGTTCCTCTTACTTAACCCCATTTCTATGTTCTTCTTCAGACACCTGGGAGGTTCCTTTTGAAGAGATTTCAGAGCTGCAGTGGCTTGGGAGTGGAGCCCAGGGCGCGGTTTTTTTGGGCAAGTTCAGAGGAGAAGAGGTTGCCATCAAGAAAGTTAGGGAGCAAAAGGAAACAGACATTAAGCATTTGCGGAAGTTAAAACATCCCAACATCATTGCGTTCAGGTACATACTATTTCTCCATTATCACAGTTTTACAGTAAATGTTATTTCACGAAAATTGCAATATTTTAATTCTGAATATTCTGATTCTAAATCTTTGGTGACCCTTTGAAAATAATGTATTTTAGAACAGTAATTGATATTAGTGGTTTTGCACGTGCTGAATTAATCCTTATTGTAGGTATTTTTATGGGAACACATAACTGTCTGGTTACACTAAAGAAGTAACTGGAAATTATGAATTATTAGCTCCTCCCACTTGAGACAGCTAGACCTCCATTTCTCTTCATCGGCTTTATTGTGATGCAGGCAGGCAAAGCACAGATAATGAGTTAAGTGCTGATCTGTACTATCAAGAACCATAGAAAAATTTAAACACAGTGCAGTCTCTTTGGATTCTTTCCTTATGGTAGAATGCCTAGCGAATAACTGTGTATTATACATCTAACATAGATAGCATAATGCATCATTTTCATGAAACCTCTCGAAACTAACTATTACTTAAGGGCCTGTTATGTTTCAGCTATTGTTATTGCTATTATATATATTATAGCTGAATTTTGCAGTCCAATTTCCAAATTCACTAAAGCCACATTCACATTTCATCTCACATCCCCATGGACCCTTGGTGGGGCAGGATATAATAAAATACATTTTCAGGGAATAGGGCCCATGTATACCTGCTTAAATTTGTCCAGACACTGAACCTATGTGTCCATCCTAATAAACACTATTCAAATAATTAATGCTTGCCTATTGATGTGTTGGGGGTCATAATCCCTGCCTGTGCCCCTTTTAAATCTGCTTACCCTCTCTACCACTAAGTAGATAGATGAGGTACAGCCAAGCATCATTTGCTTGGGAGGAGGGTGGACAGTACAAACAGTACTAGTCAGTGGCGGAACTACCGGGGTTGTAAGGGTCGCAGCTGCGACCGGGCCCTGGAGTTCTGCCAGTCAGGTGGGCCCAAGGGTGCCAAGCCGTCGTTTCTGTCATATGCCGGCGCTCAGCAGTGAAGCCTCGCGCCCCCACCACAGGACTGCACGGTAAGTGACCTACAAAGGGGGGGGGTGGTAGGGAGATGGTAGATAGTGAGAAGGGGGGGTAGGGAGAGGGTAGATAGTGAAAAGGGGGGGCAAGGAGAGGGTAGGGAGAGGGTAGATAGTGAGAAGGGGGCAAGGAGAGGGTAGGGAGAGGGTAGATAGTGAGAAGGGGTGGGGAGAGGGTAGATAGTGAGAAGGGGGGTGGGGAGAGGGTAGATAGTGAGAAGGGGGGTAGGGAGAGGGTAGATAGTGAGAAGGGGTGTAGGGAGAGGGTAGATAGTGAGAAGGGGGGGTAGGGAGAGGGGGTAGATTGGGTTGGGGTGGGGGGGCCCTTAACAGATTCTCGCACCGGGCCCTGAGGCTTCTAGTTACGCACCTGGTACTAGTGGAGAAAAAAATCTTTGCTGGCCTATCCAGCAATGATCAGCAAAGTAACTGAGCATGTATACAATTTGACAGGCACATCATTATCAATTTCCAATAAGGGGCAGAACTGTACACAAAACTCTAGGTGAGGCCTGACCTGAGATCTTTAAAGTGGCATAATCACCTCGCTTTTCCTGCTACTAATGTCTCTTTCTATGCAGCCTAGCATCCTGCTTGCATTTTCAGACACTTTGTTGCATTGTCCGCTTACCATCATCTTTAGAAATAATAACTCCCCCTCTTCCATTGTCACCGACAGTACCACCAATGCTATATTCCTTTTTGGGATTTTTACATCACAAATGCATTATTGTACACTTATTAATACAAACTGCGGGTGCACTTTACTTACATTATTTGCCATTTGAGTTGTTCTATCGGGAATGTCTACCATGTTGCAGACCTTTGTATAATCTGCAAAAAGACATAACATGCTATTAAGATGACGAAGTCTTACTGGTCTGTTGTTCGAGTCTTCCATACTATTGTTTTGTGCACTGTACTGCATTTCTACTGTACTGTAGCAAATGAAGAGCATCTTTAAAAATGTGATATTACATTTGATACTGTCAAGAACTGGGTCCATACAGACAACTGTAATGACCCAGAGCGCCCAAAGATAGAGTGCAGGAGTTATTGCGCAGTAGGACAGGGCCTAATGCAGAGTGACTGCACTCTCCAGGGGTGGGCATCTAGGGTTGTGCAGCCACATACTGACATAGCAGTTGATGGTAACCAGAATTTGGACATATCCTGCAGGCACCCTGGAGCAGGCATGAAACATATCACTGGAATCATGTGCAGGATGCTGCAGGCTGGGAGTAGGGAAGCTAAGCAGAGTATATAGCAGAAACATAGCAAGCAAGGGGGACAGAGCAAGGGACCAAACAAGAAACATAACCAGACAAGATATACATAATACAGGGCACAACAGGAAACAAGACAAGGAATAGTCAAGATCCGACATGAACAGGACACCCCTCTACCGGGGATTCAAGACAGGACACCCCTCTACCGGTGATTCAAGACAGGACACCCCTCTACCGGTGATTCAAGACAGGACACCCCTCTACCGGGGATTCAAGACAGGATACCCCTCTACCAGGGATACAGGACAGGACAACAAAGCACAGAGCTGACAAGACTGACCAGGCAACACATGACAAGAATACACAGAAACCACAGGACCAGCCTAGGACTGTATGATAACTATTGGAGATTCTGCAATATACGGTGGGTCCTAACTCTAAACCCTGAGGTACTAAACAAACCAAACAAGACATCTAAACACATAGCAATGAGACATACCTTTAGACTGCAGACTGAGACAAACAGAACACATGGGTGGGGCACACATTATAAAGGAAACAGGAGCTGAAGCAAAGAGCAAGACTGGAATCAGAGGTTCAGGACAGAACATACGGAAATCCAGAAATGGAACACAGCAAGACGGGGAAACAAAAGACATGCAGCTCCACAGCCTGGATGGGGCCTGAGAGATACATAAACATATGCTTTTGGGAAATATTGGGTGTCTGTAAGAAACAGCTGTCCATGAGTGGTCATCTGGATCCTGAGTTTTGTTTAAAGGCTGTATTACAGCAGACATTTGATCCATGGCTAAAGTGGATATAGAGGCGAAAGGAAATCATTGGTAATCTTATTTACATATGCCTACCCAATTCTGGCAAGTTTGGTGGATGTAGATTACTGTTTAATAATACCGTGTTTGCTCGATTATAAGACGACCCCCCAAAATCTGAATATTAATTTATGGAAAAAAAAAAAGAAAAAGCCTGAATATAAGACGACCCTATAGGAAAAAAGTTTTACCAGTAAATGTTAATTCATGTAAACTATGTGAACAATTTCTTTTTAATAAAAGCTATGATTGAGAAAAATATTTTGTTTTTATTTCCCCCTGCCTTACCCCAGAAATGCCTTATGCCCCCCATTTAACACTCCCTCCCCCTCCCTCCTCCAAACTTACCGGAGCTTCTGAGTCCCTGGTGCGTAGCCCGGGCAGCGTGTAGAGCTCTACTTCCTCTGCAGCCGGGAGGAGGTGCGGCTAGCAGCGGGGGTTGTCTGCGTCCATCGTGCAGACCTTCCCCGGCTGTCAGAGATCACGGGGAACTCTGATCTCTGACAGCCGGGAAAGGTCTGCACGATGGACGCAGACATCCCCCGCTACTAACCACACCTCTTCCCAGCTGCAGCGGAAGTTGTGTACGCAAATAGCGTAGAGCTCTACACGCTGCCCGGACTAACCACCGGGGACTCAGAAGTACCGGTAAGTGTGGGGGGGGGGATCCAAGTCTGCATGCATTTTAAAAATTCCCATAAGGCTCAGCCAGACATACTACTTCCATGATGCTGGCTGAGCGTCATGGGAAGTGCATCAACAGTAAAGCTGCAGACACACACACATACACACGTACACTGCCTTTACACGCACATAAATACACGTACACTGCCCTTACACACACACACACATGTACACTGCCCTCATGCACACATATACATGTACACTGCCCTTAATGAAAAATATAGACACGTACACTGCCCTTACACACAAACACACACACACACACACACACACACACATACATGTACACTGCCCTTACACGCCAGCCCCTTTAATTTCATTAGGCGCCGGCGGCCAGAAGAGGCTTCCCGCTCTCAGCCGCTCACCGGCTGTTTTGAATGTTGTTCTGCCGGCCGCCCGGCCCACAGACCTGCAGCCCCACTGGGAAAGTCCGGCCAGCGGGTTGGGGGGCATGCAGACACAAATGTACACAGATGTCTGTACACACATGCCATGCATTAGCAAGGCTTTGGCTGCTTAATGTAGCTGAATTTATATATTGTCTTTTTACAGCACTGTTAGACGGTCATAACACAACTCAGCATGGTACTTGAAATAAACATATTATTATTTATTGTTTTATATAATGCCATCATATTCTGCATGGATAAACGAGACATAACAAGCAGTGCATAAAATGTGACCTACAGAAATAAGTACAATAAACACAACCACCTGAATCCCTACATTTTTATATTTTTTGTCTTTTAGTTGTATCTGGTTTGTTCATCTTGTACTGTAAACAGCAAATGATGCATCCTGGTTCATTTAAGGTTAGAGCGGTTGGCAAGTTTCGTAATTTGTGTTTTTTGAGACACAGTGTGGATGATTGTGCTGCAGTATCTGCTCCATAAAACCATCTTCACTAAACAGAGCTACAATCTGTCTCAGTTTTCATAGATTTCCATGTTCTTTAGTCCATATATCTGGCAATGCTTTAAAGAGGAACAACTTTTTGCCCGGAAAAATTCCTATGTGGTGATTAAAAGGGTTAGATTTTTTCTAGGGGCTGAACCAAAACATAGCCCATAATAAACTATATTTAACTCTGGGAAAGGGACAGGTTAAAACACAAATTACAGGTTGTCATATTTTATTTTAGGAATCCTTCATCTGCACAGTAAAATCTAGCAGATAAAGAAAAAATGTGATGCAAGCTCTGTAAGAAGTATTGTGTGTAAGATTTATTTATTTATTTAGCAAAGTATAAAATATCAGTATCTTAAAAAAGAAAATGGGTAAAACAAGGTTTTGCAGGCGTATTTTGAAACATGTATCTGGTTCATAGGAATTGCTCATATATAGTTATCCAGGACATTCTTGGAATATCTAAATATGACATTATACAACAGAGGATAACCTGCAACTTCCCAGTGGTTCCATGGTGGTAACATTAGCAGCAGATCCTTTAAGCCCTGTAGGTAGGGCTTCCATGGATCAGACTTATTTGTCACCACATCCCGCAAATGGATTGAGATCTGGGGAATTTAGAGGACAAGCCCTCAAACTCATTGTTATATCGGAGAATACCGTGTCCAAGAAAGGGTGTACATGGTCTGCAACAATGCTTAGGTAAGTGGTACACTCCAAAGTAACATCCACATGAATGGCAGGACCCAAGGTTTCCCAGCAGAACATTGCAGAAAGTATCACACTGCCTCCGCCGGCTTGCCTTCTTCTCATCGTGCATGCTAGCCCTATATGTTCTCCAGGAAAGCAATGCACATGCTCCCGGCCATCCATGTGATGTAAAAGAAAATGTTGTCCAGTTCTTATGCTCACGTGCCCATTGTAGGCGCTTTTGGCAGAAGACATCGGTTAGCTTGGGCACCCTGATATAGCCACGCAGCACTATACACAACAAACTGAGATGCACTCTGTGTTCTGACACCTTTCTATCAGAACCAGCATTCATTTTTTTCAGCAGTTTGAGCTACAGTAGCTCGTCTGTTGGCCTTCGCCCTCCAGGTGCATCAATGAGCGTTGGGTGCCCATGACCTGGTCACCTGTTATCGCCTTTTCCTTCCGTGGACCACTTTTGATAGGTACTGACCACTGCACCTCACAAGAGCTGCAGTCTTCTAGTCATTACAATTTGGCCCTTGTCACAGTCGCTCAGATCTTTACTGTTGCCCATTTTTCTGCTTCTAACACATTTATTTTGAGGGCGAAATGTTCACTTGCTGCCTAATATATCCCACCCGCTGACAGGTGCCATGATAACATTATCAGTGTTATTCACTTCATCTATCAGTTGTCTTAATGTTATGGCTGGTACGTGTATAATACTGAAGTGGCTAAAAGTTTATGAAAATAAGAAAAGTTGACTATTTTTTACATTGTTATACTTCAATAAGACTGCTTTATTATGAACAAGACTGCAATGTCATATTTGATGTGTGATGGGCTTTCAAAACTATTAAACCCCTGCATTATAAAACATGCATGTCCAGACACAGCATTCCCACGATCAGGTTTCTTTTTGTATTATCGTGTTTCGTTTTTGTGATTTGTACTTACCTAAGAACATTAATTAAAATGTAATGTAAGGTCATCTTGTTGCAGAGGGATATAGACAAAACGGGAGCATTAGTAGTAGAATGGCGGGTCTATTTTAACTTTTATAAAATGTCAAAGTAAAGACAAAAAAATCTTCCAATTTATATGACAAAAATTGCCTTGAAGATCTGGGAGTATTTGACATTAAATGATGAGCGATACAGAGAGATGTCTTTGAAAGTAAAGCAAAAGTCGTTTTTACAGTAAATGCTGCGATAATGTGGAATATATTATCAAGTGAAAAGTGTTGAATACATTGATAGCAATCCCAGGCATTCATTAATTAGTTAACTTTAGCATGGATAATGTTGATCCTTCGCAAATATGATTGCTCTGAAGTCAAGATGTATTTTTTTAATCTCTTGAGGACAATATTGTAGAAAGAAATATGGGTGTAGAATATGTGACAAATTGTACACTAAAATTGCAGTGAACCAAAAATTTAATTAATCCATTATTCATAATAATAAATGCAGCTGTAGATAACTGGGTTTGACTGAGTCTGTTGTGCTCCTTGATCATGCCACTCCTTTCAATTTACAGGTTTTTTTAATCTAATTTTTATTCTTCTGATTTATATATATTATTTCAATTTTACAGAGGCGTTTGTACACAGGCCCCCTGTTATTGCCTTATCATGGAATACTGTGCTCATGGTCAACTATATGAGGTGCTTCGGGCTGGGCGAAAAGTTACCCCCAAACTGCTAGTGGACTGGTCAACCGGCATTGCTAGTGGCATGAACTACCTCCACTTGCACAAGATCATCCATCGGGACCTCAAATCACCAAAGTGAGTTCCATCAATGTGAAACGGCCTTTATTGAGAATAGTGAAACCAGCCTCCTTATCTAGCCCTGCAAATCTGATGACACACTGTGAATAACTTCATACTATCAATTTGCTTCCAAAGGAAGGAGTTGATCCAAATGATAAGCAGTCCAAAGAAGTTTGATGCTTTTATGGAAGAAGATGTATTGGCGCATATATTTTTAACACAACAGTAGGCCCTGTCTTGAGTTGTTAATTAATAATAATCATTAATCATATACTAAATGCTGGATTTTATAGCTGAAAATTGTTTAAAATAAAGCCCCATGTATATATATTTTGTGTTTGTACACTAAATGAGAAATGAGGGGAAATTACAGTTGAACGAGGACATGGCAGTAATTTTAAAAATGACTTTGTCCTGAGGGGCTTAAAAATAAAGTGGTGATAGCAAAGTATTATATACTGTATAAGATACCACCAGCTCTGTATATCCCTTTAAATGTATTCTAATAATAAGATGCTTGGCTTTTGGGACAACTCTCATCAATCCCAAAGAGTCCAACATGAATAGGGTTGCCAACTTACTGTTATTTTACCAGCACAGCTGGTAATCAACCCTTTAGGGCTGCTGCTTGCATAAGTAATTTTTTGCAGTGGGGAGAAGGCAAAATATGCAAATTCAGATGCAGAGGTGCGCCTAGGTGCGCCAGTCTGAATAAGAGAGGGACATCAGGTGGGGAGCGCATTACAAGGCTCAATCTCCCTACCTTCCTGTTCCTGCTACTAATGCCTCTCCCTATGCAACTCAGCATTCTGCTTGCTATTTTCAGGTGCTTCATTGCTTTTTCTGTTTACCTTTAATTTATCAGTAAGAATTACATCTAAAAGTCAATCTCTTCTGTTGTCACTGGCAGTATTATTTTTACACTTATCAACATTAAACTACAGCTGCCTCACTATCAACCATTCTTCTAATTTACTTAAACCAATTTGAGTTGTTCCATCTGGAATGTCTACCCTATTGCAAACCTTTTGTAGACTTTCTGTTAAATTACTACTAAAATATTAAAAAGTATGGTACCCCACTAAGTATTTCCTCTGAATATACAGCCTTCTGCCTCCTATCACTATTGCTTTACCCATTCAGCTATTTTTACATCCAAACCCAAAGACTGCATTTTATTAAGCCTTCTTTGGGGAACAGTAAGTAAAAGTGTGATTTAGCATTAAATAGTGCGAGTGAGAGAATGTGAGTTAGAGTGGCGTGAGTGATAGTATGAGAGATTGTAATAGTTAATAAGAGAGCGTGAGTAAGAGTGAAAAAGCAACAAAATACAAATGAAAATGATCTATAAGCTACATTAGCATACCTGGGAACTTCTCGGCTCCGGCTAGGACTGTACACTGACGCCAGTGGGCGGCCCCGCTGACGACAACGGGAAACACACCCATTTATCCCCTTGATGACAATTGCCGGTCCGGGCACGTCGCGGAAAATCAAGGCCTTAACGACAAATGACGTGCCAGGACCGGCACGTCTTTAAACGGGTGCAGAAAGCCATCTATTTTCGCTTTCTGCACCATCTCTGGCCCCTCCCCGGGGCGTCAACATCCGCCAAACTTTGTATGGTGGCGGACGCCCATTTTAAAAACTTAAATGGTGTTGCTGGAATTCCTCGATCAGGAGGCATCCAGCGACACCAAACACTTACCTCTCGATGGGCTGTGACCGCTCCGGAGAGCGGTCACAGCCGCAGCTGCCGGTGATCTTCTCCATCTGCAAGATGGCGGCGGCCCTGGAAAAAAAACAATAAAGGTGAAAAAGTTCGCTAGATGGTCTCCAGACCATCTAGAGAACTCTGGCTCCACTTGCAGGTTGAATACAGGTACTGCATTCACCATGCAAGTCAATGGAGCACAGCTTTCTAATCACAGTGTGATTAGTAAAAAATAAATTAAAAAATAAAATAAAATTAATAATAATTAGAAAAAAATAGTAAAAAAACAGTAAAATGTAAAAATAATTTCCCACTGATGTCACTATCAGGGGAACCTTCAAGTTGAAATTTTTTTTTTTTTTTTAAAAAGGCAAAAAAAATAAAATATATATATATATAAAAAATATATTTTTGTGAGCAAGTCCTAAAATTGGCATATTAGCTTAAAACAATTCTCGCATGGAAAGAGTTAAAATACTGGCATATTAAATGCCCATGGGGTGTCTACTTTTAAAAAATGTATGATTTGATGGGGTAAATTGAATTGGCCGGGTTCAACAATGTCCCAAATAACACGGGGGGAAGGATGGCCACACATCTAATTTCCAATTAGAAAGATGCACACGTACCAAATGTGGCCTTTTAGTTCCCCCAAAAAATTACAAACCCATGCATGTGGGGTATCACTGCGCTCAGGAGATGTTGCTGAACACATATTGGCATAAACCAGGAGCTGTAAATTCATACATAAAGTAGGTGTGTGGGGGAAAAATGCACACAAAAAAATACTACTGCAAACTTTGAAAAAATTCTGGTGGTATAATGTGTGCATGCAAAGAGTTAAAATACCAGCATTTAAAATACCCTGGGGTGTCTAGTTTTCAAAAATATATGGCTTTATTGGGCACACTGAAATGGCCCGGCTCCAAGATGTACCAAATAGGGCATGGGCAGTGGATCCCCAAATGCCAAAGTTCAACATTGAAAAATCCGCATGCCCCAAATGTGGCCCTTTTGCCCCCAAACAGCCAGGCAAAATCATTCATGTGAGGTATCGCTGTACTCAGGAGATGTTGCTGAACACATATTGGGGTGTTTTGTGATAGTGACATATACGAGAACCTTTTAATTCATACCTGAAGTAAAATGTGTGTGGAAAAACAAATGCAAAAAAAATTACTACCATAAAGTTTGACAAAGGCTGATGGTAGAATTAGTGCTTTGAAAGGGTTAAAATACTAGCATTTGGAATACCCTGGGCTGTCTAGTTTTCAAAAATATATGACTTGATGGGGTAAATTGCATTGGCTGGCTTCAAATATACCCGAAATGGCACATGGGGGGAAGAATTACCAGATTCGGAAAAAATGGCTTTGAAATAGCAAAACGCTATCTGTACTTATTGCCCCATAATGTGTAGAAAAAAGCACAAAAACATAAAAACATTGGGTATTTCTAAACTCAGGACAAATAGTAGAATCTATTTAGCAGGTTTTTTCAACTAAAAGTTAGAAAGTAATTTTTTTCTAAATTTTTCACCATATTTTATACTTTTTTTAATAGTAAATAATATGATACAATCAAAACAATGTCATCTAAAGAAAGCCCTTCTTGTCCTGAAAAAAACAATATCTAATGTGTGTGGGTTCAGTAAACGGGAAAGAAGAAAATTACAGCTAAACACGAGCAGCGCAGAAATGTTAAAACGGCCATTGTCACGAAGGGTACAAAAAGTAAAATCAGCCTTTGTCACGAAGGGGTTAAAGGAAAAAATGTCTGTCTTCAATTGTTACTTCCATCTCATTTAGTTTACCCACACAAATTAAATTTTTTGGGACAAGTAAGGATTTTTTTTTTTAAAACACATTGTTTTTTATGAGAAAAAGTAAACTATTAAGAAAGGTGGTTAAGAAAAAACACATTACTTAATAGTTTTATGTGTATATAAATGTGAAAAAAAAATGCTAAGTTAAAGAAACAGTCTAGTCCACCAGTGATATAAGGACATATTTCCTATAGCAAGGCCAATATGTATTATTGTTATAGTTACATTTTGAACAGTATTTACTTTGCCTTGGGAAACATTTATCATTTTTTCTCTGAGACATTCCATAGAACCAGAGATGTAATACTAACTGCTAGAATACTAACTATCGATCTATTACATGTCAACATGTAATAGATGTATCTAAATTGAGCCTAAAGCTCGCACAAAACTGCTTGCTCTTATTTACATTATGTTGAACACAATTTAACTGTGCGCAGCACAGTTATGCCCCCTCCTCCTTTCCAGTAGTTCTGTTCTTTGGTTTTATTAGTGATGAGCAATAAATAAACACTGACAAATTATTTATCACACTCCCCTCAAGCGTCCTGGTCACCCACACAGATACAGTGAAAATTTCTGACTTTGGTACGTCAAAGGAGCTTAGTGACAAGAGCACCAAGATGTCCTTTGCTGGTACCGTGGCCTGGATGGCTCCTGAAGTTATCCGCAATGAACCTGTGTCTGAGAAGGTAGACATCTGGTGAGTACTCCATTTTGTCATGCTTGTTGCTTTTGTGTTGTTTTTGTGACTTTGAGACTGTTAGTCAAGTATCCCTAGGAATCCATCAGTGCCCCCCTCCCAAACTCAAACATACACCCATGTGTCCTCGGCCTCAAGGGGTTACCATGTTATTAGAGTAAAAAACGTAAAACTAATCTGGACAATAAACTGGAGTAATGAAATATACCGTATTTTTCGCTCTATAAGACGCACCTGCTGATAAGACGCACCTAGATTTTAGAGGAGAAAAAAAAGGAAAAAATATTTTGAGCTAAAAAATGGGCTAAAATATTTATTACAATAACTGAATAAGCTATGAACACAGTAAGACACACACAGTAAGACACACACAGACACAGTAAGACACACACAGTAAGACACACACAGACACAGTGAGACACACACACACAGTAAGACACACACACACAGTAAGACACACACACACACAGTAAGACACACACACAAACACAGTAAGACACACACAGTAAGACCTCCCTCCCTAACCCCCCTTCTCAGTATCTCCCCTCGAACTCCCTAACCCCCCCTTCTCAGGATCTCCCCTCTAACTCCCTAACCCCCCCTTCTCAGGATCTCCCCTCTAACTCCCTAACCCCCCCTTCTCAGGATCTCCCCCCCCGCCCCGGTCACTTACCTTAAACTCCTGTGTTGGAAGCGTGAGGCGTTTGTCTCGGGTGCCGGCGCTTCACTGCTGAGCGCCGGCGTCTGACGTCATATGCCGGCGCCCAGCGTAAAGCGCCGGCACCCGAGACAAACGCTTCCAACACAGGAGTTGAAGCGCTGAGGCAGGCGGCGGTGGCGGTGGCGGCGGCCGCGGCCGCCGCCGCCAGCAAAGGATTCCTGTATATCTGTCAGGCAGGGGGGCCCGAGAGTTGCCGAGCGGTTGTCTTCAGCAACCGCTCGGCACCCCTTGGGCCCCCCCTAACTGGCAGAAATCCAGGACTCCTCTGCTGGCGGCCGCCGCCGCCTGCCTCAGTTGCGACCCCGGATTTATCGGCGTATAACACGCAGGTAGGGTTTAAGCTCCGGATTTTAGTTAAAAAAGTGCGTGTTATACGCCGATAAATACGGTATATCGTTGCCCGCCCCCCCCCTCCCCCCTCCCTGCATCTTCGCTCCATAAGACGCGGCTGATTTTTCATCCTACTTTGGGAGGAAAAAAACTGCGTCTTATGGAGCGAAAAATACGGTATGTATTGGTGGAAATAAATTGGGTTGTACATCTTATTGTTAGATTTTTAAAATAAAGGTAAATGGTTGTGGTGTTCAGGCATTTTACAATATTCTCGTGTTAATACAATTTAGGGACAGAGATAGAAGCCATTGAGCTGTACTGTTGGAATGCCAATGCTTAAACACATGGTAATTTACTGCAGGTCTTTTGGGGTTTTGCTGTGGGAGCTGCTTACTGGAGAGATCCCTTACAAGGATGTAGACTCATCTGCCATTATTTGGGGTGTTGGCAGCAACAGCCTTCACCTTCCCGTTCCCTCAACTTGCCCTGATGGATTCAAAATCCTCATGAAACAGACATGGTAAGAACCATTTTTATCTCTTCTATGGCAGCAATATAGTCTGTTGGAGTTTCATTTCAGCAGCGTAGATTATTTTTCTTTTGCATTGAACCTTCTGAACAGGATACTGGTTTAGGGTGGATGAGAAGAATGCAAAATAAATGTAAAATAAATTGATTCTTTAGATATTTATCATTGTGTGTAGTGTAATTGTCTGCACTGATACCTTAATAAATAATTACTATTAGATGTCAGTACAAGTTTTTAGGAGACAGGTCTATGCAACTTCTATTATTTGCCCCTCCCTTTACCACATGCACGTGAGTATAATTATACCAATGTTTAAAAAAAAAATAATGTTGTTTATCTTAGTGCATAGAAAAACAACCAATGCAAAATAGGGTTGCCTTCAGCATACAGATTATTTGGTGACATTCGGAAAACAGATGTGCATTGTCTTTTGCAGAAGCTGTGGCTTGTATCACAGTATATATTTTGTGTACTGATTTCATCCCACAGGCACAGTAAACCTCGCAACCGACCATCATTCAGACAGATTCTGATGCACCTTGACATTGCGTCATCTGATGTTCTGGGCGCACCTCAAGAGACATATTTTAAATCACAGGTAGGGCAATCTACAACAAGTAAAGTCAGTCCCTACTATTAGATTACTGCAGCACTGTATGGGGCACAATCTGACACAAGCACAACTATGTACATACCTAAGATGTGTGCAAACTCTGACCTTCCTCCTACGCCTCTCAAGCATTATTAATTTAGTGCTTTCATGTTCCCCTCTGCTTTCTGCTTCATTCAGATCAAAATGGTCTATCCATTTACCGTTTTCTTATGCTTCAACAATTTTAAAATTCTTTGACTCTGGCTATGCTATAAAGAGCCACAGGGGTCAAAAGTCTAATCTCTCTTCATGTTTAATTAAATCTTTGTAAATAATTAGCAGGAATTAGTGTATATAATATATATATATATATATATATATATATATATACACACAGGAGCTACTAAACAAAAAAGTTTTCTTTTAATGTCTGAAGAACTAAAGAATAAATCATTATTGTGAAATTATGCGTACAACTCAATTTACCCTATTTTAGGGCGAGTTAGTAATATAAACAAGAACAAAATAGCCTGGCCT